>CM068307.1:10141133-10523705 GCA_034768735.1 Schistosoma mekongi | reverse complement strand
TATACACAACAAATAAAGCCTTTGAGCGTTATGCGAGATTTGGAGATTCGATATACCAGTAACATAAACTTTTCTGAGCATGTAGCATTCCAAGCTTCCAAGGCGAGAAAGATAACTGAATTTATAAGAAGAATTTTCCGCCATTTAAACTCAGAAATAATAATATACAAAGTGTATTAAAATTTAGTTGTTTAGTCTACTGCTACTGTAAACTCACAGATTCGGTGAAAATTAAGAGAGCTCAAAGAGCATTCACTAAAAGCATACTAGGCGACTGTGGTACACAAACATTTCGCCGAAAATGAAATAAATTAAAAACATAACCCCTCAGTTTCCGAAGCCTTAAATTAAATTTTACTCTCATATATCGCTTTACTATCTGGTGACCGCACAAAAAAGGATTTATCGGCATTTCTACAGATAAACACTATTGCATACATTCTTTACACGCTGAAAACAATAGAGTACAAATCCTAGGTTCTAGTGAATTCTAATAATACACCAAAGATTCAGCAACTTTGAGGACACTTGAAAGTCAAAATAGGAGTTCCCGATGCTTGAGCGGATCGTAATGCATTATATCATTCTGCTCTGTTTTAGCTAGATCACACAGATTAAATATGAAGTGGGTAGACAATCAGATTAAGATTGATGTCTACACATCATATATCTTGAATGATTAAAACAAGGAATATTAAAGAAATTCGTGCTTTATAACAAACAGCAAAGGCAATAAAAACTATTTCCTTATTTTGAAATCTTACATTTGCTAGGCCGTTGTTTATATGTCTCAAACACCCTAGATACATAGCAAGAGTTATTAAGTATTATAAAATTCAAGGTTGAAAGTAAGTTAATGTTTTAAGACCAATCAAATAAAAAAAGCTAGTGGAAATGCTGAGGAACCATGGGAATATAATGTACAAACTGGTAGGTGTGAGTTGTTCGAAAGTCTTTTTTTAGATTTCTGAGGGAAAAAACCAAAATTTTGCTCGTTGAGTTGAAATAGTTTGTAGAATAGTTTGATTTTGTCCCAAATGGACATAAATTATGCGGTTTTGTACTGATTGAAATATCCTTACTGGCTCATGAGATAAAAGGCACGATGATGGGTTATTTGAACCAACGTTAACCAACGTTACACCCAATGTGTATTGCTCATAGTATTGTAATTAAATGTTAAGACATGGTTCAACAAATCACACATTACTTATAAAATGAACTGCAATGCATGTCAATAGCAGGTCACATAACAAATACAGCTATGTAGATCTAAAGTTATGAAGATAAAGATTAACAATTTACGTAAAATATAACTTACAAGTACTCTAATTTTACAAACAAAATTTAGGGAGAAGTGTATTAATAATAGAGATAGTCAAAATGCGAAAATTGATTGCCTGAATGTTTTTTGTATAAAGTGGTCTGGCTTGTAGTTATGATCATCAGTAGCTCTGATTGTTCACATTGGACGCATTCCTATATCATATCGTTTACTTGAAACATGATGAATAATTTTCAGGACTATATTTTAGACAACACAGTGCCGGTTGTTTATCAACTGAGCATGATCCGTACACCCAATTCAATCAGTTCCATAAGAGCAGTTGAATATGCAATAGAAGCAAAGAATTCCGGAACTCTATCTCTGTTTGATCAATTTTTCCGTATGTACAATAGCAATTTAAAATCCTCTGCATAAAGTATCTTACGTAGTGTTTTTTTTTCAGTCATCGTGCTAACATTTTACTGGCAATGTTATTACTAAGCTTCATTTTCAAGAATTAAAGTTTCTTCGGAACCCTTATTTTAGTTAGGCGCATATGTTTATTGATAAATTTGATTAGGTAGCTATTATTGTTAAGTAGACTACAGTTATTATGCAACCTTTTATTAGTAATTTTATTAGAGCATATCGCCTTAGTATAAAAAGTCAAAGTGGTTGTCAAGTTTCGTCTACATATCACTGGTAGTTGCTATCCTGTTGAAGATTATTTGTATATTCTCCTTATAGGTATCCAAGCTCATAATCTTTTCGTTAACATTATATTGTTATTTTTTTCTACGCTAAATATAATCGATAAATAGATATTATCAAATGCATTGATTAATTTATCTTTATTTTCATTATTGTTGAAACACTTAGTTCGACGCAACGACAGTACATCTGGGAATTAATTATTTAACTGTAGAAACAGGAATTCTAATTTCTATTCGTTTTGCACTTAATTCGTTTAAAATACAGTCTACTATTTATTTTAGCGAAATATTTGTAAGCAGAAATAGGACGTCCGGTGATATCATGGATGCGTTTTTGATAACCAAGTATTTTGTCTCATTAATTAGTTCAAAAGAATCTTTTACCCCGTGATAAAATAATGGTTTATGAAGTGGTTTTGGAATTTGCACTGACCAATTTGCAGTAACGTGATAAGCAAAATCATCCATGTTAAAAACGAATCTAAAAGCCAGATCAATTTTGTAAAATCTTGATAAACCATACATTCTAGGTGTTATAATCCATGTAGATTTCACTAAGTCTTTATAGAAAGACATTTTACTGTTTTAGTGTTTCTAACATGTCGCTTTGTTGGCTTTTGATCGAATCAGATCCACTGCTTTTAATTAGTAGTGTTTGGAATTTTACCTCATCAATTAGTAGAAGTCTTTTTTCCTACATAGTTTCTTAGGCCGATGAGAATGAACCACGTACCATGATGTGTTATTAAGATCATTAGATTATCATCATCTTATCTAAGTTTAATTAAAATAACCTCTGTGTTTCATTGTTAAAATATCTCTGGAGTTGTGACTACTTTTGTTTATTTATAGGCACAATTGACTAATGTAGATTTAAAAATTTCAATAACCGTGATTCATGTAGGCACAAGTTCCACTGTTTATGAGGAAAAGCTGTAAAATTTGGCTTGTAGGTCCATTTTAGTGCATGTTTTCTTAATACAGCAAGTAATAACTCCTTCAACTCAGTATTATTAAGAGAAGCACCTGAAATATTGTGCACTTACTGACTTGGATTAGATAAAAACGTGACCATAGAACCTACTTTTAGTTCTTTTATCAGTTTGATCAGTACCTTTGTTTTTTCATTTCAAGCTGTTAACATAGCATAGTCAGTAAACTGATCTTTTTAACAGTCAGGTTGCTATAAGATGGAGTAAAATCGTTCATTTATATTTATCAACATTTCAGTAGAACTGAAACTCGGCGAAACAACTTGACTTAATGCAAAATGTTAAGGAACGTAAAGATTTTTAGTGCACTCTTATAACTGACGCCCAAAATGCTACATAAAGCTAGCTTTATATTAGTTCATGGGCGCAAAATCATTTAAAGCATTGTTAAAATATCTCTGGAGTTGTGACTACTTTTGTTTATTTATAGGCACAATTGACTAATGTAGATTTAAAAATTTCAATAACCGTGATTCATGTAGGCACAAGTTCCACTGTTTATGAGGAAAAGCTGTAAAATTTGGCTTGTAGGTCCATTTTAGTGCATGTTTTCTTAATACAGCAAGTAATAACTCCTTCAACTCAGTATTATTAAGAGAAGCACCTGAAATATTGTGCACTTACTGACTTGGATTAGATAAAAACGTGACCATAGAACCTACTTTTAGTTCTTTTATCAGTTTGATCAGTACCTTTGTTTTTTCATTTCAAGCTGTTAACATAGCATAGTCAGTAAACTGATCTTTTTAACAGTCAGGTTGCTATAAGATGGAGTAAAATCGTTCATTTATATTTATCAACATTTCAGTAGAACTGAAACTCGGCGAAACAACTTGACTTAATGCAAAATGTTAAGGAACGTAAAGATTTTTAGTGCACTCTTATAACTGACGCCCAAAATGCTACATAAAGCTAGCTTTATATTAGTTCATGGGCGCAAAATCATTTAAAGCATTGTTAAAATATTGCAGAACGATCACGCAAGCGATATTTTGGCTAGATGTAGTGTAGAAAGCTGTAAAAGCCAGTTGACTGGTATAGTCAATTAACTCAGGTTGACTTCCCTTCATTTTAAGTTGATACAGGTAAACGTCTTTTGAACAAGTTAACAATTTAGCTAGATTTTAGTGTGTCTATGGCTTACTGGCCAAATTTATATCTGCAGAAAAAGATAATAAAGAACTAAAATAAAGTCAAAAATATTTCTATCACTCAAAAATATGTCCAGATTACTACAGAGTCCTTCACACAACTCAACAGTTTCTCGTGGAAAATCTTCAGACCAAAGTGTTGACATTTATTAGTGATTTGTTCATTTTATAGCTTTACTCAGTTACATTATATTTATAGCAGGCTATTAGTTCCGTTTATAGTAAATATATTATCATTTTTATAGAAATGTT
The DNA here is from genome assembly GCA_034768735.1 of Schistosoma mekongi. Lineage (NCBI taxonomy): Eukaryota > Metazoa > Platyhelminthes > Trematoda > Strigeidida > Schistosomatidae > Schistosoma > Schistosoma mekongi. The sequence goes on along the minus strand of CM068307.1, from coordinate 10,519,330 downwards.
TCAAGTTCCATTATTGTTTAGCATTTATATAAAATACATCAATTTAGACTGATATTTCACTTTTCAAGTGTACAATTCTATTGTATATCCACATAAAAAATATTTACGCCTTATCTTTTGAACAGAATAAATATCTTCATACAAAGAAGATAAAAACATTGTTTTTTATTAATCAATTCAATAAATAAATTGAAAAACAGAGATGCCGCCAAAAAGGAAAAAGAAACCTGGTAAACTAAAAAAGATGACGGATGAAGAAAGAGCCATTTTTCATGGGCGCAAAATCATTTAAAGCATTGTTAAAATATTGCAGAACGATCACGCAAGCGATATTTTGGCTAGATGTAGTGTAGAAAGCTGTAAAAGCCAGTTGACTGGTATAGTCAATTAACTCAGGTTGACTTCCCTTCATTTTAAGTTGATACAGGTAAACGTCTTTTGAACAAGTTAACAATTTAGCTAGATTTTAGTGTGTCTATGGCTTACTGGCCAAATTTATATCTGCAGAAAAAGATAATAAAGAACTAAAATAAAGTCAAAAATATTTCTATCACTCAAAAATATGTCCAGATTACTACAGAGTCCTTCACACAACTCAACAGTTTCTCGTGGAAAATCTTCAGACCAAAGTGTTGACATTTATTAGTGATTTGTTCATTTTATAGCTTTACTCAGTTACATTATATTTATCAACATTTCAGTAGAACTGAAACTCGGCGAAACAACTTGACTTAATGCAAAATGTTAAGGAACGTAAAGATTTTTAGTGCAATTTTAAATAGAAATTGCTGTTGACAGTGGCGTAGTGTAACAGAGAAGTGAATAAAGTTATGTGATGGAATAAAACACTGAATATGCTAAAGGACTGTCTGTAGAATTTAATTATTAAGAAGTGACCAGAAGTAGACTACTAAATTATCTTTTTTTCAACTCTTTTGTACCGGTACATCATTTTTGCCTGACTTTAATAGTTTTTATTATTAACTAAAGGACTTCACCTACTTATCACAAATTTCCCGAGTTAGAAAAATTAGTTGTTGGGAGCTGGGTCGGCGGTTTAGTGGTAGGACGTTCCCTGCACAGCCGGAGAGTTCTGGACTCGATCTCTGGTGGAGTTGTAGATGGGCATTGCTGAAAAGTCCTCAAAGCCCTAAGACAAAACGGTTGTCTAGTGCATCCTCGTAGTCAGTGATTGTCCAACTCGTGATATCAAATTTATATTTCTACAATTCAAATTCTTTCTCATCGCTGACTTTTGTTCATTGAGTAATCATCTACTTCCAGTCTCTAGCTTGAAACGAAAACTTTTGAAAAGTTTATGACATAAAGATATATAATTACAACTATTCAGTCTATCCACTTCTTAGTTACATCTTGTGAATGTTAAGAAAATGTTAACAACAATCTCCAACAAAATTTTTTCTTGTATGTTCAAACATCTTTATAATTTTGATTTTGAGATAATACGGGAGTTGTAGGCAGTAACTGAGAAGGACCAAATACAATAACATAAATCATTTCATCTTATTTTGGATTGAACTAGAGCGACTATTTTTAGAGAATACATTGAATTCACTGAGCATTTCATTACATTCTCTTAAGCTGCATATTGGCAATCAGTTGTAGTTAGTATAACATGTGAATATCATTGTCAATTTAATAGAAATGCATAGTTTATCAAAAGACATATAAGAGTGAAATGAATCGAAATATTTTTATTAGAGTATTTATAGATATATGTATAGATATATGCAAAAGCATGCACATCGGCTGGACAGAAGGATAGGCATTTCCACGTTTTATTGAACATGTCCCAAAGAACCTAAGCCGGAGAGGACAAAACATCTTATGCAATTCAACTACAAGATGCCTAGTAAGCATGAAACAGGTGGTGACGAGGATGGGTTCATTTAAAATAACAAACAAATAATGATCTTCCATGACGTTAACATTTACCATAGCCGTCGCATTTATAAGGCCAGAACCTGACTGATGTATCCAAATCGAATCAGCAAATTATACAATTATTACTATTATTTTTATCTAGTCTTTGTTTATTCACAACCACTATTCACTCCTCTATTTTGTTCTTCATTTATCTTTACTAGTTAAGCAGTCAGAATACAACCAAATTATTCCACATCTAACGCTTCTAAGTTAAATTTTTCTCTGTTTATTTTAGTATGTTATATCATGTTGACAAATTATAGATGTCATAAAAATATTTATCAAGTCTCTTTATTTCCTTACTTTTGAACATTAATATGCCTTTTAAATATTACGTAATAGACTCAAACCAAATTACTTTTCAGAACTAGTACTCCGGTTCATATATCTATATATACTCTGATGCGAATCTTTCAATTCATCTCTATTCCACTCTTAAATGTCTTTTGATAAACTATATATAACTATTCAATTTACAATGATATTTATCTATTAAACTAATTATAGTTAATTGCATGTATACAGCTGAAGAGAATTCAATGAATTCAATCTATTCTGCAAATATAGCCGTTGTAGAGTCAGTCAAAATAAGATATAGTGAATGGATTGTATGAAAACATCGTATTTCTCTCAAATGTTTGTTCTTCTACTTTTCAAATTATTAAGCTGAAATTATTGAAAGAAATCACTTGTTATTGTTTTATCAACTTCATTTTTCTTGGTTTCTTATTATTTTTTTTTTGAAGAAAAGAAAGTATTATCAAAACACTTGTTGCAGATCTTAGTGAGGCAGATGAACAACACTTGATGGCTTTACGTTCACATTTACAAAATGTAGATAATTTAATAGGTAAATATTCTTTTATTAGCTACTGAATTTTTCTTAACTATTTTATCATATAGATGATTAGGATATATATATTGCTCAACTATTATTTCAAACGGTTGGCTTGCGTAGGAGAAACTTAAATGAAAGGTATGCGTAGCCATGCCAAAAACATGGTATCAGTCTATGAAGCCGCTGACTCTTGATGTAAGACATGTTGGTATGTGCTGTCTAACTGATTGGTATCTGCTAGATAAAAGTTATCATTGACTGAAAATCTCAATTCTCTTCATGCTATAACCTAGATATGTAAAAATCACTGATTTCTAAAATGATTTAGTTACGTTACATTTGAATAAACTTTCTTTAAGATAGTACTTCAACTATAACTTAACATATATATACAATAGTTGTTCTACAAGTTATCAATATTATGATGTAATCGTACTATATAACATTACATTTTAGTTTTAGATCTTGATACTTTCACGAATGTATACTTATTTTACATTCCCTTTTACACTATAACTGTTGAAAGTGGGATAATACTCTCGAATCTTCATAAGTGTCAAAATATCTGATTTAACAACACTATACTCATTATGTAAGAAGTCGTTATAGTTGATGTTACTCGGTGATATCATGAACAATCCGTTACCATTAGTCTTTTCAACACCTTTCTTATACACAAAAACGTAACAGAATTCTTCTAATTATGAACTACTGATATGTCGAGCACCTGATGAAGATTGATTATATTCGAGAACTGTTTTAGAACATCGTTTCATTTATTATAACTGTGGACAATGTAAATATTTCATTTCTATGACTGTTACGTTCCCCTTACCCGGTCCTTTCATTCAGTATATTTACTCTTAGTATATTATTTTATTATTACGAACTACAGTTACGTCGTTGTGTACAGGTTGTCCCCATTCACTGCGACTATATCCTTTGTTCTTTATCAATGTAAGATTCCTGATTGGTTTACTGTGTGGTCCGACTTTGCGTATATATAAAGGCATGATTAAAATAAAATACGTTCTCCGTTTTCCGTTTCTCCGTTCCCGATTCTGGTTCTTCTATTATCGGACTGAGGGGGTAAGTGAGCATAAGACAGTTGCGCATTATCAACTAGGCACACCTCATTGGCGTTCGCTACAACCAACCAGATCTTTCCTTTCTTCACGTCATAAAAGCTACTTGAGTCAAGAATGACAAATTAAACTAAGAAAATCGGTTTGACACAGTGATTCCTTCCACCCTCCACCCTCGATATGCTGATGAATCAAAGAATGTAGTAGTTTTATCCAAACAAACAGAATCACATTGTGTTGAAATAAATTTGTCGGTTCCTTTTTAAGATTTTAGGGTTGTTATTTAACTGATACGATAGCATAACTGATGCTTTTAACGATTTCAAATTTTACATGTTACCAGTAAAGCTGTACAGGTTATCACTGTCAATATACATGCTCTTAGTGAATCTTTAATCATTTACAGGAAATTACAACTTGTGAGTGCTTCGTATGAATACACAGTCGTAGATTACAGCTGTAAGACACCATATGAGTATAACATTAATTTGTCAGAAATTATTGTCAAGAAATCTTATATGAAAACAAAATACATTGACAAATATGATCACTACTAGCATCTTTTGACATCAATATCATGTAATATTTGACGTCTTTTGGTTGAGCCATCATGAAGATCCTTTCTAGGCATAATCACTTCGCCAATAGATATTAATCAAGCATAGATATTTCATATGCACTTACTTTCCTCTACTATTTAATTCATTAAATATGTAGGGAAATTTCCTTGATATACAGTGAATATATCCTAGCTGTCAAAACTCATGCTTTAAGATTGATTATCTAAACTAATCGTAACACAAGTAGAACTACATAGTTAACATACAATAGAAGTGCTTCTAGAAATTAGTAGACATGATGAAATTCAATGAATTCAGTCAGACTAATTTGATATTAAACGAGTTCTATTGTTTTATCCTTCAGTAAAATATGTATAATTAATGAAGATATAGAATCACTGTATTGTTTTCCCTTATAATTCACATTCAAACTGTAGAATCCATTTTCATATAAGTGTAAAACAAAAGCACAGTTATTTTTTTACAAGGTTAATTCTTTAATCAACCTCTTCTTCATGAGAAATCTATGGAATTAATACTAAGAGTGAATTTGATCTCTCAGATATATGTATACATCACGTTAAATGACTCAAGTTAACGGGAATATTTCAGCTTCAGGGAAATTAACAAGCCTTATTTTAGTTGAATATAAGTGAAACAGTTAACTGACAGCAGAATACAAATACTATTAAAAGGAACTTAAATCAATCAATCAATCAATGCCTGTTACCCCATGTGCAGCACAGGCTGTCCATCAGCATTTTCTAACCAAAAGGAACTTAAAGATTCTATTTAATTCGTTAACTTTAATTAGTATTTTACTCTTTTCTCTCTTGTAAAAATTAGATTTGCAAAATCAACGACTACGCAAACTAAAATGTAATTATGATAGAGAATTAAAATCTTTAGTGGAAGAATTTATAAAAGGTAGGTAGTAATTTTTCTTGACTATGTAGTCCAAAAGGCTCTATGACAGTGTCTATCACTGAAGAGCTTACCTCAAAATACATAAACCTTGTGAAAGCTCTTTACCTGAATGTTATTAGTCTAACCAGAGCCGACGGTGAACTGTCATTTGAATTTGTAACGTTAAATGGTATCCGTTAGGACTGATAATTGTTTCCATTTTTGGTTAACTTCATCATTGATTTACTACTAAAATAACTCTCATATCATCTGAATTTTTGGAAATTAACATCTGACTATGTGGTCCATCGATAGATTTAGAATTCGCAGATGACATAGCATTGTTTAGTGAAGATGTTGACAAAATGTCAAATCTTTTGATGGCAATAAGAAACAATGCAAGCGTCTTCATGATGCTCTTTTCACAACCCCTCCATTTAAATGGAAACTGTTGCTTCAGGACTGGTCTGCGTCAGTATCTGAACTAAAGATAGCTATTGAAGTAGTTAAATTTGTTGAATGTTTCATCTATCATGGAAGTTACATTCGCCATGATCGATTGGCGTCTAATGAGATATCGAGATTCACAAAGCTCGTTTGGTTTTTGACAAATTACGTCACTTATGGGGTAGGTGAGATATCCGTTTACTTATTAAATGACGGGTATACAGCACAGCAATCCGTTTTGTCTTATTGTTTGGATATAAAACGTAAATGTAGAAGTAGATTATTCGCAGATTATTGGTATCTCATCACCGATATCTTTAAAACATCTGTCGTGTTTATTTAGATTACTCTGCAAGCAATGATGGGGCTAGACGCAAGTAACTAAGGAAAGATAGTAAATCCGTTAGTAAGTTTTTACATGTACATCGATTGTGGTGGTTGGGATGTGCATTACTCATCCTAAACAACCGCTCTCCTCTACGCGCTACGCTAAATGATAATGGAGTAGGACGGAAGAAAGCTATTGTCAGTCAAATTAAATCTCACTAAGTCTATGAAGTCAATGACTGCTGGTCCGAGCCGTGTTGGTGAGTGCAAGCTACCTAACTAAGGTTGGCAAAAGCACTGTAACGAATGGGCGGATACTTTAATTAAGGAGGCTCAGAATCAATCACAGTGCTGCAGATGTCATAACTCACTATCCCCTCTTAAATCATTAGCTTGAAATTATTTCATAATGTTTTTCTGCAAACTAATTCTTCCTCTATGCACTATATTTTATATGATAACGCTTATTTTTTTACTACCATCTACACAACTGCTACTTTTGATAATTTAGTGTTCATTTTGCTGTACTACTGAGGTGTAGAAACTTTGGTCGATGCATATGTGTGCCGGGTTCTATGTTGTACATACATACATATGTAAATACATATTCCATACTTTAATACCGTTTGGTTAACTTACTTTTCTCCAAAATTAGAAGAAAACTATATTAAAGAACAACATGAAAAACAAATCATTGATTTGAAGAATATATTTGTTGCTCTGGATTCTACATATACTGCTAAAATACATGAAGCTATAATTGATCAGAATAGCCTGAAGGATGATTTAAAGAATAAAGTAAGCTAGTCAATAAATATTTCTGTAGTTTTTACTGACTCTACATTCAATATCTAACATATTGATAAGTCATTCAAATCCAATCGTTATTTACTTACATGTAAAACCGGACTCTTGTTTTAATACACCTGAATAACTTAATAGCATACGGTTTAGAGTAATATGAATTCTGAGAGAATACATATTCTGTTTTGCGTACAGCATTAACAACAAATTTACACACAACCGACGGACCTTATAAATATCCCGTTCTCAAATTTCCAGTGAAACACAATAAGGTCAGATAAGTGGTAACTTTACTAATTGAACGCTTTATTATTTAGGTGCATTACTAGGCCATAGTGATAGCCTAGAAAACTGTTAGGATTAGTTGCAACAAACGTTATACCATGAAGTTACTGCCAATGTGAGCTACAAGCTTATTATTCTATACACATCCATCATATCTACTTATATCTCCGAATGGATTATAACTCTTCGTTTTAGAACTTCTTTGTAGATTCTACTGTCTACATATTCCAATAGCGTTATATCATTTGGCAGAATTGTGTAGGTGAGACTCACATAATCACTCAGTATCTCCCTATACTTTCGAAACAGAAACTGAACTTGTCGTTGGTTTTTTTTATCATAAAGAGTCATGGAAAACTAAGGGGAGCTAGGGGAGTGCTTCACTGTGGCTTAAGATTCATCCGTAAATCTAAATTATGTTACTATATAACGGAAGAGTTGTGACTTTAAGATATTTTAACTTAACTGCAAATTATGTTAGAGATCATTGATTTAAACATTCAACACCAATTACTTCATGATACAGCGCACATATTCGCTCAATATTACTGATAAAGTGCTACATCACTGCCGACATATTAAATGCCGAATATATTACCTATAATGAGAGCAAATTTCATTGTAAATCCTAGATTATATCCAGAAATTCATTTTTATTTACAAAGTAAGTTATACTACTTATATTAGATATACGTAGTAAATGATGAAGCCGATTAATTTTTATTTATTTCATATAGAATTTAGAAGATAAACATACATTGAGAATAAATTTAGAAAATAAAGTAAATAGTCTATGGTCTGAATTTAAACAAGTCTCTATGCAATACACAATGACTACTAATGAGAAAAAGACATTTTTTGAGAATTTAAAGTCAAAAGATGAACGTTCAGCTGCAGAAATTCAATTACACTTAAATAAAATACAAAAAATCAATGAGAATATAGCAACAACTCGACGTCGTATGATGAGAACATCTAAAGAATACGAAGAGAGAAACTGTAATTTAAAAGAACAAAGGGATAAACTAATTGAAAGATTTCAAACTTTAAAGATACACATCAATAAATATCGTGATCTACAAAATGAAAAGTTGATTAATATGTCACTTCAAAGCGAGGAAGCTATGAAAAAGGTAATTATTTGTCTTCATCACGTTGATTGGACACTAGTGAGTAGTGAATAGATGTCTCGATTTAGTATGAGACTTCCCTTCCGTGGCGGTGTCCATCCTCGATAATATCTCAGAATCCGACTAAGAGACTTCATGTCTCACAATCAACGTTTAATCATCTACAGTAATGGACCAACCCACGCCCAGTGGTAAAATTTCACAAAACCATCATAGATTCAAATACATCAATAATGAACTCATTAGTATCTAACTTCATGATGTTCATGAAATTCTAGAAAGAAGTCATGACCGGTTGAATTCATATTCGTCAGGAGTGAGACAGTTATCACCAATGACAATAGATGATCGTCTCTCTATATTACAAATTAATGAAGGTTGAATTTCTACCATTGGATGCAGGCCGACTGAGTTGTGGAGATGGTTAGGCGTTCATCGTGTAGCCTGAATGACATTAGTTAGTTGTCATGGTGGAATCGAGTGTACTCACTGTCACAGATGGGAATGCTATACTAGAATTAAACAACTGTTCAGTGCTCTCTTGTTTCGATTGGAACCAATCCAATATCAAACTGTGATAAATATAAACAACTAATCATAATGCCTATCTATCTTTGTATATAATCACTTCAACTCAACACTTTAATTTATTGATCTACTTCATAAATGAACTTATATTCTGATAAGTAACTTGTTAGTAATACAATCCGATGCAAAAAGGATCAGGTTCTTATTTCATTCTAATGCAGACAATTAGTGAATACTTTATCATGAGATTACCAAAACTATAAATCAAATTAACATAATATTAGAAATTAGAGATTTGAAAGAGAAACTTATTCATTGTTATAATAAATGAATCAAATACTGATTGATAAATGAGGAAATTTTCCCAGAACTAACTGACTATATAAGTGAATTCTTCATACACGCTTATAAATGCATTGAAATTAAAGACATGATTACTAGCCAGGAGAATGGGCTGTTTTTTTATCAAATATAATATACATTATTAATAGAGGAATAAACATAATTAGGTAACAATGAACTGTTAAAGGAAATCATTTCTATAGGTTACTTAATGTCCAATCAATTCGTAAAGCTTGACTGTTAAACCAAATTCTTGTTAGTCACATCATATAGATATATACTCAACTGGTGTTATGCAATTCAATGTAGTGAATGTGGTGGCATATGTCACGAGATGAACCTAGTTCGAATTCAGATGTGAACATGAATACTGGGATGTAGGTACATCTAGCTGACAAGTCTTAAATAGGATGAAACACGCTTCCTGTATTTCGTTTGACATTTACAATTCAACTCAAAGAATACTTTTCAACTAACGCCATATGGAGGCAATCCTCTCAGGATGTATATATGGCAACAGAGATTGATCAATTTAGTTCATGACAAATCAACAAGAAGATTCAGATATATTCCAATTCAATGTGGAATATTTTCATTATATTGTTTTATTTTTATTACAGGTTCAATGTTTATTAGATAAAGCTGAGAAAATTATTAAATTAGGTGAACAATGCAGAAAATATGAGACAGAAGAAGAAAAAGTTCTACCATTTTATTCATCAAGTTTATCAGTTGAAGAAGAAAATGATGCGAATGAATTGCTTGAAAAAGAATATAATGAAGAAATAACAAAGGTTATTCAATTTTAATAATAAGTAGTATATGTTTATATGTATTGCATAAATCAATCTAAAATTAGTACTTATCATACTAGAATCGGCATATAAATAAATTCTTACCCAATACACAAGTGATTGGCTGTCTGAACTCAGTAGCATAATAGATAAACTGTTAGTATTTGAAGTGAAAAGTACTAGGTTCGGATCACAATATAAACATTAATATTGAGATTCAGAAACAATCAGATAAAGAAATTCTACGTAGAATGAAACATACCTGTTGGATTCCGTTGCTATCTATAATTTAATTTTATTGTAGACTTATGATTATACAACAATATTGAGACAACCATCTCATGTTATGTATATGTTAATAGAGACTGGTCGGTTTCAATCTTCGACGTCACGTATATAACTTAATAGCTGTCAGGTTACTTTTCAAAAAATTTGAAGTGAAAACTTATTATGACATACATCTCTAACTAAAATGCTTAGTAAACGGCAATAATTTATCCAAGCTACCCGAATGGAAAACTGACACAGGTCCCCCAATTCTCAGTGAAGTTAAAAAACGTCATAAGTAAATTGAAACGAGGGAAAGCAGCAGGACCTGATATGTTGTCTACCGATACCTTTATGCATGGTGGTCTAGTTTTAGCCTGCAGGTTGACTAATATATTAGCCAAATTCTTGGAACTAAACACCATCCCATCTGACTGGTCTCGATCGCTGATCGTTCCAGTCTACAAAAAGGGACGGAACTCCTCTTGTGATAACCACAGAAGAATCAGTTTGACTAATATAGTATCTAAAATATTAGCCACTATAATCATCCGACGTTTAAGTAACACTAGGGAACAACAGACTCGAGAAAACCAGGCTGGTTTCATACGTGGCCGGGGTTGCATGATCACATACTCACCCTGCGCCAGGTCCTCGAACACAGACATATGTACCAACGTCCAACTATAGTTGTATTTCTTGACTTCAAAGCAACGTTCGACTCTGTAGATCGTGAAGTCTTGTGGCAATGTTTGTCATTAAAAGGCGTACCTCAAAAGTACATTAACCTTATAAAGGCTCTCTACTCGGTCACCACTGGTCGAGTCAGAGAATATGGCGAATTGTCACGAGAAACTTCATCCTCAAGTGGAGTCCGTCAGGGTTGCTCCTTATCCCCATTTTTATTTAATTTTATCATAGATGTACTGTTAGAAATCTCCTTCACTTCTTTTAAGTCCTCAGGAATTAATCCCCTTCCAGGAGGTTCTCTTGTCGACTTAGAATATGCAGATGATATAGTCATATTTGGTGGAGACGCACACAGCATTCAAGGTCTCTTGAACACCATAAGTAACAATGCAGACATATTTGGGATGCGCTTCTCCCCTCCCAAATGCAAAATGTTGCTCCAGGACTGGCCTGCTTCTTTTCCCAAATTAGTTATAGGGAGTGAAGTAATTGAATGCGTTGATCGCTTCACCTATCTCGGAAGTCTCATCACCCCTGGTGGGTCGGTGTCTGACGAAATCTCAGAGCGGATTCAGAAAGCTCGATTGGCATTTGCCAATCTACGGCACTTGTGGCGCAGACGAGATATCCGTGTCTCAACGAAAGGCCGGGTGTACTGCGCAGCAGTCCGCGCCATTTTAACATATGGCTGAGAAACATGGGCCATGAAAACTCAAGATATGCGTCGTCTCCAGATATTTGACCATAGGAATCTTCGGAACATCGCTCGTATACCATGGGTTAACCGGATTATTAATAGTGAGGTTAGACAAAAGGTTCTTGGGAAACACGGTAAATCAGTCGAACAGGTCATTAACCTTCATCGACTGAGATAGTTGGGACATGTATTGCGCATGCCCGACCACCGTCTACCTCGTCGTACGATGTTGGCTAGGGTTGTAGTAGGGTGGAATAAGGTTAGGGACGGCCAAACCAAAACATGTCATCAGTCCATTAAGTCCTTGACTATTGGTCTAAGCCATATAGGTAGATGTAGATTTCCTGGTTGAGGTCCGCGTGATAATCGCAATAAATGGCTGGAGACACTAGGCGATATGGTTCAGAATCGGTCTCGGTGGCGCAAGTGTATTCACTCTTTAACCTCATCTAGATCTTAAATTCTATTGTTATTTTCTAGACATCTTTACTTTACTCTTCCCTCTTGTATTCTGTCTATACGTTACCTCAATATTCTCGTAGTGCTAATGTGGTATGGCAACTTGAACCTACAGGCGTTTGTGCCCGGTTCTACGTTGCTAATGATGATGATGATTACAATCCATAATGGTTTCAACCAAATGAGATACATAGTTATAATTCTCACTAAACGTCTAGTTTCATTCAAGGTTAACATGGGAAGAGTATAATCTGATTTGTCTTATTTAATTAACAGTGAAAAATCCTATTTTCACTGTCAACAGGGTTATAACTTTAATCATAATTTTGAATCCTAACCTTACGACAAATTCTTAACTCTAAACACTAATTCCAAAAATTCCATTACGTTTTGACTAATCTTACAGCACTGCTAAATTTGAGTTCAGTAATATAACATAAACTTAAACCTAGAAACAGAGTTTACCGAATGCATTATATCGAAGAAATTAACGAGAAATCTTAGTTTTGGCTAAAATTTCAAAATTCTATCATTAATATTAGTTTATACGGTAAATGCTATTCCTAAGATTGAGTTTCAACTGTATTACTTAATTTAAGTTTAACAGTGTTGTATGACTTGTCAAAATGCAATGTTAGGTAGGGTAAAGTGTAGGGGTAACAGTAAGTACAATGCTGTAACACGAAGAATATTGGGTATAGCGTTGTAAAGCATTGATTTCTCTATATATTTCTCTATATTTTGTATTTACCTTTACCTCCAACTTCATATGACATCATACTAACCTTTGGGTTGGGTTTTTAATCATAAGCCTGAATACTAATCTTAGAAATGATATAATGTCTATGGTAGAAATTTTATGTTTAGATTTACTCGTATCTTGATATCAATAGTATGTCTCTCAATGGTAAGATTTACAAATTTTGAGCAGTCATTAAAGCACCACATTCTCTCGTTCTATACAGTCCTCAAACCGTATTAATCTATTGTAAGTAGATAAGTCATGGTGTTTTTTTTTTCAAGTAATCAATATAGTTTTGAATAAATACATTCTTGAATAATATTAGCCTTCAACGCCACCTTTTACTTGTTCATAACTTGCTACCATAGTTACTATTACTAGTGTTTTGATAACTGTACAGTTTACAAACTAACAATGATTGTAGTGTTTTACAATATACTAATAATAATAAAATATTTCCATTTGTCTATTGATAAGCTTAATATAATCATTTGTCATAGTAATTACATGTAAGTACAAGTTTTGTTTAAAACAAAACACTTTCTACGTCTTTAAAGTAAAGAGAGAATAAAACATTCATATGAATTGTCATAGTAATTACATGTAAGTACAAGTTTTGTTTAAAACAAAACACTTTCTACGTCTTTAAAGTAAAGAGAGAATAAACATTCATATGAAATTAATCATAGTTATTTAGTGAATATAATCATTTGTCATAGTAATTACATGTAAGTACAAGTTTTGTTTAAAACAAAACACTTTCTACGTCTTTAAAGTAAAGAGAGAATAAACATTCATATGAAATTAATCATAGTTATTTAGTGAATATAATCATTTGTCATAGTAATTACATGTAAGTACAAGTTTTGTTTAAAACAAAACACTTTCTACGTCTTTAAAGTAAAGAGAGAATAAACATTCATATGAAATTAATCATAGTTATTTAGTGAATATAATCATTTGTCATAGTAATTACATGTAAGTACAAGTTTTGTTTAAAACAAAACACTTTCTACGTCTTTAAAGTAAAGAGAGAATAAACATTCATATGAAATTAATCATAGTTATTTAGTGAATATAATCATTCTTATCATTGTTAAGTAGATTTAAAGCAAGAAGTTGTAGGTTACGATTCAGTGATAAAAGACTACATTAGACGAAAAGTTATAAAAAACATAATTTATTAGTTATATCATATGACTATTATTTGCTAGGCCTTCAAATTACAACTACATTTTCTTTATCTACTTTGACTTATGCGCCTTCAAATAGGACAAAGAGTTCAACCTAAACTCCATCTACTAGTCACAATTTAATTTTCATAAAATTATTGATTTGACGCTATATCAGGATAAATCAGTCATGTTGATAATAAAGTCTTCAATATCATAAATTACTAATAGGTCTAGTTGATTACATTCGTTGCATATTGTTGCTGGTATGTGTTATGACGCCAAGAACGAGAGGGTTTTGGTTGGTAGACGCGAACGCCAATTGAAGTGTGCCTAGTTGATAATGCGCGACTGACCTAAGACAAAAAGCTCACCCCCAGGCCGACAACAAAAGAACCAGAACTGAGAACCGGAAGACGGAGAGAGAGTATTGTATTTTAATCATGCCTTTATATATACATAAAACCAGACCACATGGTAAACCAATCACAAATCTAACATTGATACAGAATAATGGGTAAGTGGCAGTGAATAGGGATAAGTTGTACACAATTAAGTAAACGTAGTTCATAGTAATAAACAATATACTAAGAGTAAATATACTAAATGGAAGGACCGGGGAAGGGGAATGTAACAGTCATAGGAATGTAAATGATTACATTATCCACAGTTATAATAGTTGAAATAATGTTCTAAAACACAGTTCTCGAAGATAGTCAATCTTCGTTAGGTGCCCGGCATATCAGTATGGTGCCATTGAGAACCAGAGAGCATTGGAAAGCCGTTCACCCTAGTATGTGACTCCTCAGTAGTGAACACTCCAGATTCCGACCCAGAAGCTTCAGGGTGGTGAACGCCTAACCCTCTGGATCGCCGAGTCAGCATCTAAACGTAGAATTTCCACTTACATCAACTTGTAATATAGCGCGACGATCGTTCATTCTCATCGACGATAACTGTCATACTGCCCGACAAGTCTAAACTTCACCAGTCAGAACCAGGTGACTTGGTACCCTACCAACAACAATCTGTGACGAATTCATTCGACTTGAACTTAATACCAAACTCTACAAACCACCTTAATTCTATTAATAGATTTCATTAAATAAAGTAGGATCCAATGCTATCTACAAGTGAATAGTTTACATTAATTCAGGAAGAAACGTTCTAAATGCCTGAATGAAGACCAGATCAGATAAGAGGATAATTAGAATGTCAACAACGACAATAAAAACCAAAAGTAACTACTTATAAGAAATAAATAGGTGACGAAAGTTTAATGAATGAGAAATCTCATGTGACTAGTCTCTGTAGAGTGACAAATTATGATTTGTATTGAGTTGATGCAAACCATTTAATGACTTTAACGGTTTTTTCTTATCTATTTGTATTCAGTAATTTAATTTGGTGACCATGTCAGTAGTATAATACTCCATTTCACTGATGAATGAAGATAAACACGTCCAGTTTTCTATGTAATGGTTACTAAATTTACAACACACATTTGTGCATTACAAACTACAGCAGTCTAGGACAAGGACAAGTATAACAAACAAATAAACTCACCCACTTAATCTGTTTGTAACATGATTACAAGTGAACTCGTTTTACGAATGCCACATTTCCATAAATCGGTAATATTGTTTATTTCTTATGTAGAGATATTGTATGTATGTATGTACAATCAACATAGAACGTGGCACATGAGTGCATCGGTTCAAGTCTCCATACCACCATGACACCACAAGATTAACACCACCACCATTAGTAGAAGTTGCTTCAATAAAATAAATTAATAATAGTAACAAGGAGTGTGAACATATAGAATATGGTTCAGGAAGCGTTGAAAGAAAGTAATGGAATAATTTAAAGCTCATGATTTAAGGGAGGATAATGAGTGAATACATCTGTGCCATTGTGACCAATTCTGGGCCATGTCCCTCAGTGTTTCTAGCCACTGGTTACGGTAGTCGCGAGGACCACATCCAGGTAGTCTGCAGCTACCGACACGACCTAAACCGGCAGTCAGTGACTTCATGGACTGATACCACTTTTTAGTTTGGCCGCCACTAACTCTCTTCCATCCTATACCTATATCAGCCAACATTGCGCGTCGAAGCAGACGGTGGTTGGGCATACGCCATACATGTCCCAACCACCTCGTAGTGAACACTCCAGATTCCGACCCAGAAGCTTCAGGGTGGTGAACGCCTAACCCTCTGGATCGCCGAGTCAGCATCTAAACGTAGAATTTCCACTTACATCAACTTGTAATATAGCGCGACGATCGTTCATTCTCATCGACGATAACTGTCATACTGCCCGACAAGTCTAAACTTCACCAGTCAGAACCAGGTGACTTGGTACCCTACCAACAACAATCTGTGACGAATTCATTCGACTTGAACTTAATACCAAACTCTACAAACCACCTTAATTCTATTAATAGATTTCATTAAATAAAGTAGGATCCAATGCTATCTACAAGTGAATAGTTTACATTAATTCAGGAAGAAACGTTCTAAATGCCTGAATGAAGACCAGATCAGATAAGAGGATAATTAGAATGTCAACAACGACAATAAAAACCAAAAGTAACTACTTATAAGAAATAAATAGGTGACGAAAGTTTAATGAATGAGAAATCTCATGTGACTAGTCTCATAGGTGACGTAAGTTGGCAAAAGCCAAACGACCTTTTTGAATTCGTACTGAGATTTCGTCAGAGACTAACCCATTAGGGCTAATCAGACTTCCAAGATAAGTGAAGTGGTCGACGTGCTCAACTACTTCACTCCCTATCTTTAGTTCAGGGATTGACGAAAACCAGTCCTGGAGCAATAGTTTGCATTTAGAGGGGGAGAAACGCATTCCGAACATGCTTGCATTGAAGTTTATTGCTGTTAAAAGTTTCTGCATCGTATCAGCGTCTTCGCCAAACAGGACTATATCGCCAGCATATTCTAAGTCAATAAGTGGACCTCCTGGTAGGAGATCAATTACTGAAAAGTCAGACGATGAAAGTGTAATTTCTAACAGTATGTCAACTATGAAATTAAGCAAAAATGGGGAAAGTGGGCAGCCTTGACAGACACCACTTGAGGTTACGACTTCAGATGACAGTTCGCCATATGCTCTGACACGACTAATAGTTCTTGAGTAAAGAGCCTCAACAGGTTTTATGTAATTTTGGGGCACGCCTTTCAATGAAAGACACTGCCATAGAACTTCACGGTCTACGGAGTCAAATGTCGCTTTCAAGTCAAGGAAAACTACTATTGTCGGCCGCCGAAAAGTATGTCTGTGTTCTAAGATCTGACGAACGGTGAATATCTGGTCTATACAACCGCGACCAGGTCTGAAACCATCCTGATTTTCTCGTATTTGGAGATCACGAGTTGCAGTTAAGCGTCTGATAATTATAGAAGCTAGTATTTTAGACACTATATTAGTCAAACTGATTCCTCTATGGTTATTGCAGGAGGATTTTGACCCTTTCTTATATACTGGGACGATTAACGATCGACACCAGTCAGACGGAATTATGTCAAGTTCCCAAACCTTAGTCAAAATATCAGTCAGCCTGGTTGTCAATGTGGCACCACCATCCTTAAACACCTCTGGGGATAATCCGTCTGGACCCGCTTCCTTGCCTCGCCTTAGATTGGCTATAGCTTTTTCGACTTCGACAAGAGTCGGGGGACCTAAGTCGACTTTCCATTCTGGCTGTCTCGAAATAGTGGGAAGTTTTAGAGTAGCTGAAGGCCAATTAAACTGCTCCTTGAATTGTTCAGTCCATCGTTCTAAACGTCTAGACTGAGAGCTAATAAGCGTTCCATCTTTTTCCGAAATCGTCTCACTAACGCTGGATCTTTTAAACCCGGTTTCTTTTATCAACTTGAAAAGTTGTCTAGTGTTACCTATCGCCGCTGCCTTTTCCATTTCCTTTGCTTTCGTTACCCACCACTGCTCACGGTCGTTTCGCAGACTTTTCGTCAGTTTATGCCTGATTACTCGTCGCTCATAATCGTGTTCGGAGCCCGATGGTATAAGTCTTCGAGAGTCTATTAAATCAACAGAAGCCATTGAGATCCATTGATCTTTCTTGACATGTTGATTTAAGTCCTTGATAGATATCATTGTAGATTCCACAGCTGCTTGAACATCTTGCCAAGCAGTATCTAGTCGGGACGCATCTTTATAATTGCCTAAGTGATTCCTCAGTTGTTCCTGGAATTTAATCTTGGCTGTTTCATTACTATACTGAAATCTAAAAGATTTCCTGTGGTAGTTTTTCTTCGGCCAGTAAGGCGCAAGCAAACGCGTGCTCGCACTAGAGCGTGGTCGGAATCCAAACATGTACTCCAGAAAGATCGGCAATCTTCTATTGAGCCTCTCCAACGGTGACTAATCGCGATATGGTCTATTTGATTGTAGAGATATTATACTTCTTTCGATAAATACCAGCGTTTATGTTGACGTTGCTTTATAAATTTTACTTTATAACGCAGATACTCTGAACCGAATTCAAAATTTTCAATACCATACTTTGCTTAAAGATCATTAAATCTAAATTTTTAAGGTTCATTTATTGATTTGGTTCTCTCTAAATAGGGTTTGATACCACAATATGCATGCTAGATCCTACCATTGAGGTCCTATTTGCTGTTTGCCTGTTTGTTTTTGTGAAAATAGGGGGATAGAGTATCCACTTAAGGGTGCTATCATTGGTGTAAACAGGATCTATGGATGAAGTCTTGAGAACAGTAAAACTCGACGGCTCCATATGTTTTTGGTGATGGCTTATAATAAACGCCAGTAGCCATCATTTTTTAGTTTTATATGATTCTCTTTATAAAGTTGAGATAAGCTTTCCTATCTGTAAACCTTCTTAGTCGATTTTCAACTGATTGTTTTCCCTTATCAAACACCATTTCTTACTGAGCCAAAGTGGTTTAATGGAGATGACGAAGCATTAAGATTAGCTGTTTGAATTCGTCACAGATTGGCAAATAAAGACCAGAGAGCTCTGGGGCACCAAATCGTTCTTGTATGGGACTCCCTTTCCACCACAGAATTTAACCAAAGTCATTCAGGCTTCACGATGAACGCCTAACCATCTCCACAACTCAGTCGGCCTGCATCCAATGGTAGAAATTCAACCTTCATCAATTTGTTATATAGAGAGACAATCATCCATCGTCATTAGCGATAACTGTCTCACTCCTGAAAAATATGAACTCAACGAGTCACAACTTCTTTGTAGAATTTCATGAACATCATGAAGTTAGATACTAATGAGTCCATTATTAATGTAATTGAATTTGAGATGATTATGTGAAATTTTAACATCAGACACCGGTCAGTCCATTAGTGTAGATGATTAATCGTTCATTATGTAACGTGAAGGCTCATGGTTGGATTCCATGAATAAATCGAAGGTAGGCACTGCTACACGAGAGGAGTCGATTACCAGAATAAAGCAGATGTCAAGTATTCTAGAGTTTTGAATGATATCCATTCAACAACAATCTGTAGCGAATACAAACAACTACTGTTTATTTATTAGTTCTTAATTCTACTCGTATTAAATGAGAATTTATGTGAGTAATTATTCTTCTTATTTAAAGCATTAAATATTTGTATAATTCAGAATCATACATTTGATGAATACAAACTAGTATGAAATCCATTCACCTGTATATTCTTCTACTTGTCATTAACATGCAAACACTAACATGTATCATTCTTCTCTTGAAATTGTCTAGATCATAAAGTGAATAATTGTATTGTATATTTTTAAAATTATACTTTAGAAAATAAAACGATGTCTTCCACTTGAAATGTTCTGGAAGAGATTTAATAAAGTTCAATTAGATCGTTTAGCATTAATTAAAGAGCATAGTTTACTAGAACAAGAAAATATTCAATTGAAATTATTATTAAAACAATATTTAGATGGTATATCAATTAGTAATGAAGTGATGACTAGTAATAATTCATTGATTGTAATCAATGGTCGATCAAATCTGAAGTGAGTTTTCTTTTTTCTTAATATAATATGACTACTTATCGCCTATTTAAATGATGATTGAGTATAGGTGTTCTATGGAACTGAATAGCTGTTATGACGCGAAGAAAGGAAGGAGATGATTTGGTTGGTGGACGCGAACACCAATGAGATGCGTGCGTAGTTGAGAATGTGCGATTGACCTAAGTCCACTCACCCCCAGGCAGATAATAGGACAACTAGAATTGAGAACAGGAAGACTGAGAGAGTGAAAACTGGGATCCGAGAGAACCTATTATATTTTAATCATGCCTTTATATATACATAGAGTCAGACCACACAGTCCAATGCCTGTTACTCCAAGTGGAGCATAGACCGCCCACCAGCATTCTCCAGCCAACTCTGTCCTGGGCTTTCCGTTCTAGCTCTTCCCAAGTGCTGTTCATTCTCTTCATGTCTGTTTCCAATTCCCGACGCAATGTGTTCTTGGGCCTTCCTCTGTTTCTGTGGCCTTTAGGATTCCAAGTCAGTGCTTGTCTTGTGACACAATTTGATGGTTTCCTCAGTGTGTGTCCAATCCATCTCCAGCGTCTTTTCCTAATTTCTTCCTCAACTGGAAGTTGATTAGTTCTCTGCCACAACAGGTTGTTGTTGATGGTATCTGGCCAACATATCCGAAGAATCCTACGCAGGCAGTTGTTTATAAATACTTGTAACTTCTGTAGGGTACTTTTTGTAGTTCTCCAAGTTTCAGCTCCATACAACAGGACTGTCTTCACATTTGTGTTGAAAATTTTGACTTTTATATTGACTGACAGTTGGTTTGAGTTCCAGATGTTTTTCAGCTGTAAAAATGCTGCCCGTGCCTTACCAATCCGCGCCTTCACATCCGAATCAGACCCTCCGTGTTTGTCGATGATGCTGCCCAAATATGTAAAGGTTTCAACGTCTTCCAGAATTTCTCCGTCAAGTGTAATTGGGTTAGAGTTTGTTGTTTTGTATCGGAGGATCTTGCTTTTCCCTTTGTGTATGTTGAGGCCTACTGCTGCTGAGGCTGCTGCTATATTGTTGGTCTTCTTCTGCATTTGATGATGTGTGTGAGAAAGAAGAGCTAGGTCATCTGCAAAGTCCAAGTCATCTAGTTTCGTCGATGTTGTCCATTGTATTCCGAGAGTGCCTTCAGATGTTGCAGTCTTCATGATCCAGTCGATGACCAGTAGGAAGAGGAAGGGCGAGAGTAAGCAGCCTTGTCTAACACCGGTCTTCACTTCGAATGAATCTGTGAGCTGACCTCCATGCACGATTTTACAATGTAGTCCGTCGTAAGAATTTCGTATGATGTTGACTATCTTCTCGGGTACGCCGTAATGTCGTAGAAGGCTCCATAATATTCTCCTATCCACGCTGTCGAATGCCTTTTCATAGTCGATGAAGTTGATGTAAAGTGGTGAATTCCATTCAATTGATTGTTCAACAATGAACCGTAGAGTGGCGATTTGATCGGTACATGATCGATCTTTACGGAATCCAGCCTGTTGATCTCGGAGTTGGCCGTCGACTGGGCCTTTTAATCTGTTCAATAACACTCTGTTGAAGACCTTTCCTGGTACTGAAAGTAGAGTAATGCCTCTGTAGTTCTCACAATTGCTGAGATCGCCTTTCTTTGGTATCTTGATGAGGTACCCTTCTTTCCAGTCTGCTGGAACTTGTTCTTCTTCCCAAATCTTCCTGAAGAGAATGTGGAGTATCTTTGAAGTTGCTTCTATATCTGTCTTCAGTGCCTCTGCTGGTATGTTGTCTGGTCCTGCTGACTTGCCACTCTTGAGCTGTCTGATGGCCATTTTGATTTCTTCGACTGTTGGTGGGTCTGTGCTTATAGGGAGATCCGTGGCTGCTGCTTCGATGACTGGTGGGTTCAGTGGGGCTGGTCTATTCAAGAGTTCTTGGAAGTGCTCTACCCACCTGTTCCGTTGTTCATGCACTTCAGTGATTGGTTTGCCAGCCTTGTTCTTGATTGGCCGTTCTGGCTTGTTGAATTTCCCAGCTAACTTCTTCGTTGTATCGTATAAGAGCCTCATATTTCCTTCTCTTGCAGCTTTTTCCGCTGTCATTGCTAGGTCCTCAACAAACTTCCGTTTATCCAACCTGATGCTCCTCTTCACTTGCTTGTTGACTTCGGTGTATTCGGCCTGTGCCTTGGCTTTCTCTGCTCTTGTCCGACTGTTATTGATCGCTGTCCTTCTGTTCCTCCTTTCCTGGATCTTGTCCAGAGTTCTAACAGAAATCCACTCTTTTTGGTGTTGTTTCTTGAGACCCAAAACCTCCTGACATGTTGAGGTTATTGTTCCCTTAATCTCTTTCCAGTTGTCTTCCATATTAGTTCCACCTTTTTCTAGTAGATTATGAAATGCCTGAAACTTGTTGCTGAGAATTAATTTGAATTCGTTGCGTTTGTTAGTATCACGGAGAAGGGCTGTATTAAACTTGTGTAATACTGCTGCTCCAGTTGTCCAGTGCTTCCTCAGCTTCAGTTTCATTTTAGTTACCACCAAATGGTGATCTGAAGCTATGTCGGCTCCTCTCCTTGCTCTTACGTCTTCCATGGTCCTTCTAAACCTCTTATTGATGCAGATGTGGTCGATTTGGTTCTCCGTGATGTGGTCCGGTGAAATCCATGTAATTTTGTGTATACGTTTGTGAGAGAAAATGGTGCCACCTATAATCATTTTGTTGAAGGCACATAAGTTCACGAACCTCTCACCGTTATCATTCCTTTCTCCCACTCCATGTTGTCCCATGATGTCTTCATACCCGGTGTTATCCACTCCGACCTTGGCGTTGAAGTCGCCCATTAGAATAGTCAGGTCCTTGGCTGAACATTTCTCGATGATTGACTGCAGCCTCGCATAGAACTGGTCTTTGTCGTCTTCGTGGCTGTCGTTGGTGGGTGCGTAGCACTGGATGACATTCATTGCAATCCCTTCCTTCTTCGTCTTGAAGGATGCTGTGATGATCCTAGGTCCATGAGGTTCCCATCTTATAAGAGACTTCCATGCATCTTGGGATAACACCAATGCTACTCCTTGTGTGTGTGGGGCGTTTTCTTCTTCGTGGCCGGAGTATAAAAGCACATTTCCCGAGGATAACCGTTGCTGTCCAGCTTGCACCCAATGCGTTTCGCTTATTCCAAGTATCTTCAGGTTGTATCTTTTCATTTCTTCAGCTATTTGCATGGTCCTCCCTGTTTCCCACAGCGTGCGGACATTCCACGTACCTATACTAATGGTTGCTCTGGTTGTCAGAAGAGACATCGGCCTCGTGGCTTCCGAAGAAACTCGGCTTTCACCATGAGGCGTCATAACATACCTTCCAACTCCCAGGGCAGAGTGAAAATGGTTATAAAGGTTTTTACTGGTTAGCGTTTTTTTAGCACATTTGCTGTTTTACGGGATGGGGTTGCTAGCCCCATGCCCAACCCTCCTCCTTTATCCGGGCTTGGGACCGGCAGCAACCCTAGGGGCTACAGGCGGAGTTAGACCACACAGTAACCAATCATAAATCTAACATTGATACAGAACAAAGGATATAGTCGCAGTGAATGGGGACAACCTGTACACAACGACGTAACTGTAGTTCGTAGTAATAAAATAATATACTAAGAGTAAATATACTGAAGGAAAGGACCGGGTAAGGGGAACGTAACAGTCATAGAAATGAAATGTTTAAACTGTCCACAGTTATAATAATTGAAACGATGTTCAAAAGCACAGTTCTCAAAAGCACAGTTCTCGAGGATAGACAATCTTCGTTAGGTGCTCGGCATATCAATTGCTAAAATATTTAGGTAGTAATTAAGTTACATAATCTAATCGTTAATGTAATGAACTCGTTAAATGTAAATCGATTGATCTTATCATTCAAAGTGAGTCACTAACATCTTCCCTAAAGGTATATTGGTAACTGCTGAAAAGTAGCGTCATTAAAGCACCCCCTATCATCCTAACAAAACTAAAATTCTGAAGACAGTCATCTATACCAATATATGATTTCCGGCATAGAATGTCTTAGAGACAAGACCATTAGAGATCAGCTGCAGTTTAGTAATAAATACTCTTAGAAATACAAAAAAGCAACAGTTCAGTGTTTGTGATAGATCGTAAGATATCTTTATCGCTTATAAGTTGTTACATGAGTTAACCTAGATTTTCCTGTCAGTGACCTTGTAACAAGTTAGATTGTTATGGTACAGAAAAGTGTGGTTGGCATTGCTGATAACCTATATGGTATTTGTTTTCAATATACAAATGAAAGTCATTGATTCTGTTTCTTTATGAAGTTGGTGAGTAAACAAACCATGTTTCCACCTCACTTACTACAATAATTTGTGATTCGGTCAAACCTTCATATCAAATATATTAGATTATAATATAATACTCTTAGAATAGTATATTTTTCCTACATCTGTGAAATCCAACCACAATATCCCCGTCGCTATTATTTTTATGCCTGTGAGTAAACCTAAAATCACGACAATCATGAATATACACATATTGCGTTCGCCACAGTTGAGGGTACCATTTAAAGTGAGAGAGTAAAAGATAGATGTTCTTTTACGTATGGGATTGCTCAATAATGTAGACCCACTAATTCACAAGGAATCGGATTCAATATCTTTCTGCCTCTTAACAATCGCCTAATCATTGGAACTACTGAGTTGCTATTCAATAGTATAGTTACAACTCGAATCAATTTGCTATATAGTGCGTAATCACCATGCTATTGGTGATAGTTGTTCCATTTCTATCATATATGAACTACTACAGTCACGGCTAAGTATTTATTATAATTAAAATAAAACAAATTAATCATTACATCAGTTCTGCATACTTAACACTTGTTTCGGATTTTCTATTAAGCAGCTTAAATATAGCAAACGATCCACGAATCAAATTGATATCTACTAATGGTGATGATGGTGTATTGCCAATAGAAGTGATCAACTATGCTACTACACCTGCTGTAGCTGACTATCGAATAAGACAGACTACGTAAAACAAAGGCTTCTACAATGACAATGAAATAATGAAAATGCATGAAATTAATCATAAATTCTATTTCTAGGACTTATTGTATGTACAAATTGTAATTCACAAACGAATGTACTCACTGTTAAATTACATTAAATGAATGAGCGATATGGAAAATTATTCTTTGTGATGAGTGTTATTTATTTCCTGGTGAGAAGTCTACTCAAATAATTGCGAAGCAGTTATAGGTTCTAACACATATTTCGTACATATACATTCTACGACAATAGTGCTTACGATAGGTGTCAAACCTGTACAATTATTACCCATTTCAAAGCTGTTTCCTACTAACACCATAAATGATCATTACTTGGAGCAGCCAAACATGATGGTATCTTTTGGTGAAGTCTTTGACCGTTGATCTGAGCCACGTTGGTAGGTGATGATTATATTAACTAGTAGTTAGTAATGTTGGGTGATATGGTTCAGAATCGGTAAAATGGAGTATATATATCCACTCCTTATCTTCTTTATACTCAGAGGTTTAGCACTACATTTGATCTTGCTTTCTACAACTCAACTGTTTCTTCTTGAGTTCTATTCTTTGTATCTAATCATTTTGACTAACACTGATATTAATACTACTCTGGTATTCATTCATCTTGGTGCGCGAATTTTGTGTAGCAATAACTTTCTTCACGACTGATAGAAGGGAGGTACGGCCATAAATACTATGGATTTACGTAATTACTGACTGTTGATGTGAGTTATATTGAAAGGTTTTAACAGAAGCCTATGAGATCTTAATCAATTGTTTTAAAGATGTAAGGGATAAAACTAAAGCATCTATCGTAGTAATGTCGATACATCCGTTCATTTGTTGACTTGAGATTTTGTAGCAGCGTACTATCCCTCCTATATATTCCTTTTAAACTGTTATCTGCATGTTTATTTCATTAATTCTACACTTTTTTTCGATATTAACTTCCATTTCTTTTGCTATACTGGTTAGGAATATAAGAACTTGTTACACATACAA
This sequence comes from Schistosoma mekongi, assembly GCA_034768735.1. Classification (NCBI taxonomy): domain Eukaryota; kingdom Metazoa; phylum Platyhelminthes; class Trematoda; order Strigeidida; family Schistosomatidae; genus Schistosoma; species Schistosoma mekongi. The sequence goes on along the minus strand of CM068307.1, from coordinate 10,493,234 downwards.
GCCAGTGAATGGTGGTAGTATTTTCTTCAAACAAATAAAATAATCTAATTAAGAGTAGTAGTTTTTACAACTTTCATAAACTTAGAGAAAACAGGAGTCTATCAAGTTAGGCAGAGTCACAGTAATAAGAATTGTTTTCAATGCATTCCAAGAAACTGTATAACTTAAGCTGTTAACTCTGATCTTGATTCCATTCTGTATAATAACTGTTCATCTAGTAATAATAATCTCCTCTCAATATAATCACTTGTCAATTGATTTTCTTGATACAATCAAGCCAAATGTTCCAATCATAACAATTTGTAAACCTAACCCGTTATTCACTAGCCTATAAGAAAGATTTCATATCATTCACGCATACTACTAAACAAGGCATTTTCGGTAAACTGGTGGGTAACAGCATAAATTGCACTAATCTCTTTGAATTATGTAACAAAAGGATCATTTTTCAGTAATGAAAAACAAAAATTTAATATATAAAATCTAATAGTATAAATAAAATGGATAACTATATACATACTATACATGAAATTATTCATAATATTATCACATAATACATACTCATAGGTGTTAACATCACCTATCATTTACACTGCATAAGATAGAGTAATGAAGGTGAAAAGAACTAATGTAACCTATATCACAGTTATAAATCTTGAGAAAATATATCTATGGCTAATATATGCTACTTAATACCAGTATTAAATAGTATTCATCAAATAGCATAAAAATGGATAATAAGTAAAAAGCTTGTAAAATATATGGCAAACATTCTTTCATTACTTACATATGTTATGCAGTTTTTGATGAAGTGAGGGAAAAAAACAAAAGACAAGAAAAGTAAACGAAAAAATAAATAAATAAATAATGAAAATTACAATTAATGTTTGTCGTGAAGTGAATAGAGGAACAGATGTTCTAAATTAATCCACACCTCTAAACGTGCAGGACAATGTGTAACATCTGGCCGACGATAAGCAGGTCCCCAACCTTTACCTAAACTTATATGGATAATAGGATTTTTACAGAAATAATTATTGTTTACCAATAAATGAGTTTTATTTAACTCATCATCATTAACATAATTATTGTTGTTATTAAGATTGTTACTATTATACTGACGACAAGACGATGATGATGATGATGACGCTGAAGATGATGATGGAGAAGATTGTTGTTGTAGCGATTTTTCATAGGATAAAATATCAAAAACCAATAAAGAGTAACCAGCTGGTACACGATATACTGGCCTATCCATAATAAAGTCATCAGTACTACTACTAAGTGATGAAGAAGAATTAACGTCATTAATAGGTTGTAAACAGGGAGATGATACAAATATGGGTAAGTTTGTAGCAATAGCTTGATTACTTAACCATACACAACCATATGTAGTCAGCGTAAGTGATATACCCTGATTGCCTAAACGATAACATTGTTTCCAGCCAAAAGATGATTTATGCAATGAAGAATGAACAATTATATTTGGTGAAAGTGATGGGGTGTTAAATGAATTTACATAATGATTACATTTTCTACATCGTTTTGAAGATGACTGAATGATACTACTATTGTTATTACTACTGCGAACATTGACTGAAGACTCATTATTTGTTCTACTGCAATCTGATTTACAATTATATTTTACATCGTTTGATTGATATAAAGTTAGTAGAGCTAAATATATACAATCATTTTGAGATTTACTCCTATAACTTGAATGATTTACCTTATGTATGCTATGTACATGTTTAGGAGATGATGAATACAATTTGTTGTCCCCAACTTCATTATCAACATCATCGTAGATAATGTTTAATGTACGATTTGTAACATGATACCATCTACGTCCGACATGATGATGTAATTCCCAATATGAAATGTTTGCCCATGGTTTAAGATGATGTTGTGGAGTAGAAGAAGAATGTCGAGTAGTATATATATAATTTTTTCTATTATTTGATATTGTAGCAGAATGATTATGCATAGTAATGTGTTGGTTACAATATAGATTAGAATTTTGCAAAGCTTTATCATTAACCTTGTTGGTTGATAGGGAAGAATTAAAATCATATAGTTCATCAGAACTACTTATAGATGTCATAGCAGTGGTAGTAGTAGTAGTAGTAGTAGTAGTAGTAGTAGTAGTAGTAGTAGTAGTAGTAGTAGTAGTAGTAGTAGTAGTAGTAGTAGTAGTAGTAGTAGTAGTAGTAGTAGTAGTAGTAGTAGTAGTAGTAGTAGTAGTAGTAGTAGTAGTAGTAGTAGTAGTAGTAGTAGTAGTAGTAGTAGTAGTAGTAGTAGTAGTAGTAGTAGTAGTAGTAGTAGTAGTAGTAGTAGTAGTAGTAGTAGTAGTAGTAGTAGTAGTAGTAGTAGTAGTAGTAGTAGTAGTAGTAGTAGTAGTAGTAGTAGTAGTAGTAGTAGTAGTAGTAGTAGTAGTAGTAGTAGTAGTAGTAGTAGTAGTAGTAGTAGTAGTAGTAGTAGTAGTAGTAGTAGTAGTAGTAGTAGTAGTAGTAGTAGTAGTAGTAGTAGTAGTAGTAGTAGTAGTAGTAGTAGTAGTAGTAGTAGTAGTAGTAGTAGTAGTAGTAGTAGTAGTAGTAGTAGTAGTAGTAGTAGTAGTAGTAGCAGCAGTGGTAGATGCCAGTGTTACATAATTCAGATCTTCAAATGATTTTTGGTTAGTTTTAGACAAATTCTTTAATTTACTTAAATCTGAATTATAATTTAATAAATTAATGTGTAATTTATGTTGTAATTTATGAAAAACTTGTGAAGAACAATAACCCAACTTTGTTTTTGTATTAAGTAAAGGTGTTGTAAGGTTATTTGTCATAGGATCATATGATGTAACTAGAAAATAAATAAAAGAAAAAGTGAATTAACTCATCAGTTATAAAATTATCGAAACAAAATAATTGAAACTGGCAAAAAAAAACCTTATTAATGGAATGTCATAATCAAATAGATGATACTAATCATGTTAAGGTTAGAAGTAAAAGATTAGATATACATATATATCAAGCCATCTCTGTATTGAGTAGCTACTTTAGTTGGGATATGATTAGGAATATGCTCTAAACACACTGAAAAATGTGATCTGATAATTAACTGAATAAAGCACTCTATTTCTAATGATTGAAATGTGAATAGAAACGTCAATATACTGATCTTCCTTTGGGTAGCCAGATGATATCAGCAGTTCTTACAGATACATCCCAGTATATAAGTATTTAGTTGATTAATGAGTTGTATTAATCAACAGATTGTTGATGCTTACAAAAAGTACAAATGAATTAACGCTATATGGTAATGATTAAAATCAGAGATACAGGCGTAAATTTCGCATTGCTGTAATTTACTGACATATTTACTCCCTTTAAACAAAAATTTAAATTTTCGTCACATTAAGAGTACTAATGCTATTTATATTTACAGTTTCGACATAAAGTTGCAAAAACACTGTAGTATTACAATACATGTTATTTAGTAAGAATGCAGATGAAATCGGGAAAAAATGTGTTCATTTATAAAGGACTGTGAAAGTATTTAGTCAATCACTTAATCATGCGTAAAGCAAAACCTAGAACCAAATCACATCCAACCAGGAATTGATCTCCTACCAAGAGATCCACTTATTGACATAAGATATGCAGATGACATAGTTCTGTTTGATGTAGACGCTGGTAAAATACAGAGTCCTTTGATAGCAATAAGTAACAACGCAAGGATGTTTGGTATGCGTTTATCCCTCCCCCTCAATTTAAGTGAAAACTGTTGTTTCAGGACTGGCCTGAGCTTAAAATAGGGAGTGAAGTAGTTGGGCACGCTGACCACTTTTTTATATTGTGAGTTCGGTTAACCCTGATGCATTGGTCTCCGATGAAATCTCAGTACGAATTCAAAAACCTCGTTTGACTCGAGTCAACCAACATCACCTTTAGCTTAGGGGAGATATTCGTTTCTAAGCGAAAGGCCAAGTATACTGCAGAGCAGTTCGTTCCGTTTTACTGTATGGATATGAAATATGGTGATTAAGAGTATATAACACTCGTAAGTTATTGACATATCACCATCGATGTCTTCAAAACATCGCTCATGTTTTCTGGGATCATTGCAAGCAATAGGGAGGTTAGACGACGAGTATTAAGAAAAGGTGGTAAATCAGTCGGTAAGGTTGTAAATCTTCACTGACCAAGGTGGTTCGGACACTTTATAGCTTCTAGTATGTAAATTAGGTAGGTAGCCTTGAACAGAGTACACTTATCCTACTGAAAAATAACGCTGTAGGAAATACTCAAAAAATAAAGTGAGTGTATTATATACTACCATAAATTTACAACATATCAGAACACAACATGAATCACCATACCTGAGTCATATGACTGATCTAAGCAAATTGGTCTAATTTGTGTTTCAGTGGAAGATGTAGACTCTCTTGATGATGAAGATGAAGACAAAGGAGAGAATAATGTAGACGGTGATAGTAATGATAGTACATCCTTCGGATATTCTGAATTTACATTCGATGCTTCAAAATGAGATTCAGCATAATCATGAATTGGATTAATTATATGTTTTAATCCCAAACAAACAATATCTAAAAAAAAATTGAAGTAACTGAATGAAGTATATACAAACAAAATAAATAATGCTTAAATAGGAATTTTCTCGTTATTAAATAATAATAGTGAATAGTTTATTTGATCTAACATAACACAGTAATTAAGGACTAAACTTTGAACTGTTATTATGTATGGAAGATAAGTGGTTTTAACTGATTTGTTATGTTGATCGTTATAGAAAGTGATTTCAATATTTGGTGAATGATTATCACCAATGAAACTTCATAAGCTAAAGATTCAACAACACGACACAAAAAACTACATTATTCCAAACGATAATAAAGGTTCTGATCATAAAAACTGAAACTTAAAGACCAACGAAGTTGCTATGATATAAAAATAGTTACGTAATACTCGACTTTGACAATATGCTGCGTAGTTCGTTGACAAATAGATAGCTCAATATGCCTGTAACGGTAATCTCCAAAAAACCCTTGATCAAAATTAAAATTTGCTGTTGATATTGTAAAAGAGAACGACCAAAGGTGAAAGACCATACCAGGCAAAATCTAGGACAACAAAGCCTCAACTATCCAAATATACTTTAACCAATGACATTTTTATAACTCAGTACCTAAATAGAAGCTCATGTTCTATGTTCGGAACAACCAACTGTACACACCAAAATAAGATACAGTAAGTTACGAATATATGAAATAGCACTACATGCTTCTTAAATAATGGTACAGGATGTTATGCTCTTTATAATAAGACATACTACAGTTGACTAAAACTTCAAGACGCAACGTAATCAAAAAATAATAATCAAAAAACATAATCAAAAAAAGACTGATCACAATGAGCACATGACCAAGTTGTATCCACTATTTATCTTATATGAGACATTAAGTTTCTTTATACTTCCACATACACCATCTAAATCCTTTCTCTCTATTATGGTATTATTCTTGCTAATTTGATTTCATTGTGTTAATTTAGTATGGCAACTTGAACTAGCAGCATATGTTCCAGACTCTACTTTGTTTATTACTGACTAGGTGAAAGTAAATAAAATGAAACAGTACTTTTAGTTACTATTCATGATATAAACTTTAACAATCAACCAAGTTACCTATTATTATTATTATTATTATTATCATTATTATTATTGTTATTACAAGACAGAAAAAACACGTAATTCATGCAGTGAAAATACAAAAACTACTTTTTTGGCATTTTCCCTTGATAACTTGTTGACGATTAAAAAATATGAAAATGAAATAATCATTTATGAAAGAAAATATTTAAAATGTTATCATTACATTACAGTAATGCCAAAACAAAAATGGTTGATTACTATAGTTCGGCTCCTTAAGTGAAAAAAATACTATTCAAAGCACAAGAATATAACTGGTTGACATTGATGAATTTCTTTGAAGTCTAATGATATATATATATATATATATATATATATATATATATATCATTAGAATGAACTATATGTGCATGACATCATATACCATAGAAATAATTCATTATTCCTTAGTTATACTTATTCTGATTTACTACAATAATAATTACTAAGTGAATGAAAATATAAAAGGGGAAAAAAACTGACTCATATTCTCAGTACTTTTTTTATATAGAAATGAAACAAATTATGTGTGTATATATACTACGGTGGATTTGATCTAGCCATCACATATCCACCCCCCGCCACCTTCCCACCTACATAAACACTTACAATAAACTGATAAACATACAAGTCGACTAAAAAGAAACGAAAAAAAAAACAAATGACAACTGGAAGCACCATGAATGACACATGAATACACTGGCGCCAACAACACTAGGGAAGAGGAAAAAAAAGGAAGCAGTCATTGCGTTTGAAATTGTAAAAGCTTTATCTTTAATTCATCAAATTACACGTATAAAGGTCAACAACACAAAGTTTATGCTGATAATAATAAAATATACATAAACAAAAACAACAGTAACGAATCCCACTCCCCTCCCCCCCCACCTATTCTTCGTACACATACGCAGTATAAACACATATATACAAAAAGTGGACTCCATTTATTAAAAATTGAAATGAGAAGTAATAGAAAAGCAAATATAACAATAACCTCACAGGAACATTAGTAGTAGTAGTAGCGGCAGTGGTAGTGGTGGTAGTACAAAGAGTAATACTAGTGGTGATAGTAGTATTCTTTAAGAGCCAAATTACTGCCACTACTACTACTACTAAACTATGTCTACTATTTCTAGTCTAGTCAAATAGAATGACTATCTTCCTACTGTGTGCCAACTATTGTGTAAGAGACGATAAAAACCAATAATAGGTAAAAAAAATTTTGAAGGTGAAAATACCACAATGAAAACTCTATTTTCTTTTACAATGAAATGTATATAAAGATAAAGAGAAAGAGAGAGAAACTAGTCTTATGTGTGCATAATATTTATACCTATAAATACATAAACATGTAAGCACTAGATTGATGAGTTCGAAATATGAAAATGCAATATTCTCCTCTGTTGTACAATGAACCAAAACAGTGCATATAAACACACAGGTACACGCACATACACTAGTTGGTTACAACTTCATGTATCAATTCTTTACACTAAAGCAAAATGAACAAAAAAAATCAACCAGTTAAACAAAATAAAAAAAGTGCCGAACTGTTTGAAGCAACCAAATTGATGTACGAGAGGAATGAATAAAATGAGAAATCTTCAATAATAAGAAAATATTTATCCGCACATAGGGAAGTAATGCATAACAGCAGATGGAATGCTACGATAACAATTTATCAATAAAAATAAACTAAGTGGTAAGTGTTAACTTAAGGCCATAATAGTCAGTAAATGGACAAGATCATTAAAAACAAATGTTTTATAATTGGATACATTAAATCAACTGAAGGATAATTAACACTTAGAGAGCAGAGAATACTTATTACGTGTGTTTGGTATGATGCTTCAGAAATTATCATAAGCAACTCCACGATTAACCAATGTAAGAACTTTTGCTTACGTTATGTAGTTCATAAGCCAATACTTATATATATTATTTCAGAATGATAGATTTCCATAACGAGAGAGTCAACAATAATGATTAAACTTTCAGATCTTATTTTTGTAATATTATTTACTATAGTTTGGATGCATACGTATTAAACACTTTGCACTTGGTATTTTCATGTCACTCTCCTCTCAGCTTCCTATTTGACTAATTAATCATTCAGTAACCTACTACGAACGGATATCCATCAGAGATTGGCCCAACCTAGGGATACAGCATAGATATAAAGAAAAATGAAGACAAAAACAGTAGTGACTACAATATAAACAAGAACAAGTGCAATAAGTATTCCATCCAACAAGCTACACACTGTTCTTCTGTTTAATTAATTACGGACACAAGCCAGAATTACATGATATGTTATTGTTAGTTTCTATGCATGTAGATAATCATGGACACGAATTTCATTAAGACGACGCTAACATTCTGAATACGAAATTTCTAATAATGATGGGAAGGATTTAAACATCAGGAGGGTGGTTTTGATTACATCGAACTCTCTGAACTGGAAGGTTAAATTGTAAAACATTCACCGTTATACTGGACGACTTTATGGATGCAAACTTCTGTATATTTAACGACAAACTTTCAATTCAGTGGCAAAATATACAAACAAACAAAAGGAATACTAACAGGATCCCCATTGCAGAAGCAGAGATACACAGATCAGAAACTTCAGTATTATCAATAACTAATCCAAAACTACGAATTCTCTATGAAAACCATACTTCTTCATCGAAAAGAACATATTAAAAACTGCTTACAGTTTGATCAACGACTTTGACGACATAAAAGTTTACATTTCCAAAGGAATCAAATAGTGAACTGTCAGTCTCAAACATACTGATCACTGAAAACAACACGACAAAACGTGAGATGTAAGTGTATGGGGAACCAACTCACATAGGCCAAATTATGATTTACAATATCAACACCCCAAAAACTTTAAAAAAACTGTTTCAAAAAACGGAAACATACTGCAGCACAACTATCGCATGGAGGAACTGAAGAAAAACACCTGATTAGTACTTTCTAAATAAACTGTCTGTCTACGTAACTTCACCAGAAAATGACTTTTAAGATTACTAATAAGTATAAAATTAAAGGTGGGAAACAACGGACGGAAAGATAAATCCGAAATTTAAACGAGACTCTAAAGGCTACTAGGAATAAGTGCCTCTCACCAGCCAACAAAATCACTTTAATCAACACCATGTAGCACAAGAGACAAAGTGATAACAGACAAACTTAACGTTATCTATGAAGTAAATAACTCAAACTATTAAAAATACTACATTCGACAAAGCGATCGATCTCATCACCTCAGTCTACTCGATTACCAAACGTCACGATCTACTTTCTCTCATATCAATACGTGTAGATAATTATGGACATACATTTAATTCTGTCACAAATTTGCGTAGATGAAAGCTAAGCAATTAAACCATCCACCTAACAGAATACAATCTAAGGAAACTGTTATAACGTGAGAAAAAGTTTTGTCCTGTTGATCAGTTGGTTGTAGCAGACGCCTGTTGAAGTGTGCCTAGTTGATAATACGCGACTTGCTTAAGCCCACTCAGTCCCAAGCCGGAGATAGAAGTATAAGACAATAGACCAACCAGACAGGTCGGAATAAGATTCGGAGTCAGATTCTATTTTACACATTCCCTTATATACACAAAATAATCGTAGTGATTATTCATCAAATGAAAATATCAACATTGTTAATAATACAATTAAATGTTGTCAATTGTGCTCACATAAAAGTGATGAAAGTTTACAAATCATGTTAACAAAAAAATCAATACAACTTGATAAAATAACAATTGTATTTCTAGGGATTTCGAATCCCTAACAGAAACTTTCACAATCTCAGAGAATTCCCGGAAGATTAGCAGCCAAGTTAACCTAAATTCAATAGGTACATCAATACAGACCCAATTTATCAATCCAACACTACAATTAACAGAAATACAAAGTTTGCATGTGTTTTGGAATCTTTTTATTGGTTTGATATGGCTGTATGGACTCAACAGACTAGTAGTGAACGTGGTGGCAAGTGGTATGAAACGAACTGAATTCGAGCCCCGGTCTGAACATCGACACTGGGATGCATGTACATTCGGCCAAAGAGTCCCAAATAGGACGTGATGCTTTCCCTAAGTTCCACTTGTCCGTCACAATACAAATTAAATTATAGAAATATAAAGACAAACGAACATTTAAAAACCTTGGAAAACAATGACCAAATTATGAGATCGGTTTGACAATTGTGGAAGTTGTCTAAAACAACAATGAAAGCTTCCCAGCTAAACTGTTCAATTCAGAGAACATGACATACCAAAAAACATCCAACTGATCAATAATAAATATTCAACATTTCAAAGCGCAAAACTTTCAGGTCTATCAGAGAGGAAGGATACTATCTAGTTAATAAGTCCAGATAGAATGGTTTACAAATGTTCAAGCTGATTTATCGTCGACTAATTGTTTATTTGTTAAAAGAGTCTTTCCAACGGTCAAACACTTTAAATGATGAGTCATTATTTACTATCAAACTTTTCAAATGTAATTCTTTTGTTACATTAATTACTTTGTTGTTTACTTTGCTTATAGTGTTCTGTCGCCAAATTGTTTAAAATTATGACAATCTAGACGGATGGAGAGTAATTGCCAGGATCTACACACTCATACAATTGATTTATTTGATAGTTCAAGAAATAATGTTTAAGACAAAAGGAAACAAATTGCTTAGTATTCATTTAGATCTTGTCTTCATTGTAAAGAAATGTAATTGAAAAACCTACAAAACTATTTAGTCTTATTAACTAAAGGTTGTCTTTTTAACGATGACAAAATGAAATTGTTTTTTTCCCATGCATAAAATAAAAACTAATGTTGGTGATTAGTTTTGAAAGTAGTAGGATACTGTAATTTATGAGAATTTAATCAAAATTGTCTTTAAGACGTTGACAGTGTTTTCTAGGGACAAGTAAGTAAAGGATGCTGAAGTTAAGCACAAGGTACTAGGTAAATATAGTAAGTCAACTGATAAGAATTTGGATCCTCACTGACTGAAGTGGCTGGGACAAGTACTACATATGATCAATTGTTGACGCCAGTACGATAATGACCAACATAGGAGTAAGTTAGAAGAAAGAGATGGCAAAAAAGCATAGCATCAATCTATGAAATCATTGACTATTGATATGAACCGTGTTAACTGATGAAGATTGTCTATTTGGGAACTTAAGCAATGATCAGACGCTCTGGGTGATATGAATCACAACAGGTCTAATAATGTAGGCAGATTTGTTCTCTGTCTTCGCTTGTACTCCAAGCTTTACAATTTTTTATACCTATCCTTTCGAGTCATATCCTCTATTCTAACAAACAATCTTAATACTATTTTCATATTCATGTTATTATGCGAGCATGATATAACAACTTACATTGATGGTAAATTCTCTGTTGCTTATGACAAGCTGATTTGTTGAAATAATCTACTTCAAGAATTTCAAATAACAATCGATTCATTTGTACAACTCGTAAAATATCACTTTCTATGAAGTACTTCATATCTGTCATTTTTTCTTTCTCTTTAATATTACTTCATATTGTCAGATTATTAGTTAATAGAAAATTATTTTAAATATAGATTTCTTATTAATATATAATAACACTTTTTATTAAAAGTTGTTATATTTAAGGTAAAAGTTCAACTTATCTCTTAGATACAATTTTAAGGTAGGAATACTACTATCATATAGAAATAGTGTATATTGAAATTTTTTACAGAAAACAATTTTACAGTAAATTTAAAAAAATAATTTTTTTCAAGATTCTATGCCCCCCTCCACCCACTTTGTATAACATGAAAATACACCAAAATATTATTATGACCACACAATTTCAACTAAGATATGAACTGATTATGGCGACATTTTAAACAAGATATGACAACGAAAACAAAAACTAAGCAGAAGAAAGATTAGTTAAATGTATATAGAAAGATTGTTTATGTACTTTTACTGTACTTGAGGTGGATCAATGATTCGAGATAATGTAAAAATTAAGTGTAATAATTCCGTTCTATGTGTAATTATACATAAGTGTATGCATATAAATGTCTACTATGGAATAAAAGTAATCATCATAATGCACACATACAAAGAATAAATAAAACTACACTGCTGTCACTCTTATTTTAATAGAACGTTATTCTTGTGAATAATACCTCTCTCCTCCCTCCGGCCCTGTAGTGAACAATTATGTTTGGATAGGCAAATATGAGAAATCCTTCAATTATACCATATTTATTAATAGATGGGAAAGTTTAACATATTGTCTCTTTCACAATAATGTTATATATTACTAATGTCGCCATTAGATTATACTCCCTCATAAAAAAACACACACAGAACGATTGTGCTACAGTGAAAAAGTAATAAACAAGCTATATACAACGAGAACATTGACAGCAATATCACTGGTTCAACTCTTTCATCTTTTCTTAATTAAAGTCAATACTATCTTTCAGCGAAATGACGACTTTCTATTTATTCATAATACAGTAATACCATACAATAATACCAATATCTACGACTAAAGATAGCTAGTACTGAGATGTGGGCAATTATATACATTTACATATATGAACAAATAATATGAGAACAATTAACCAACTAAACAATAATCATACAATGATAGCTAAATAACTCTGATGATAAATGATGTAATCACAATTATGATTATGATTGTCGTAGTTATTGTCGTCGTCGTTGTGGTAAATGAATGAGTGAGTGAGTGATACAAAGAAAACCAAAAATTAAAAGAGAAAACAATGAGTGAAAATAAAATAACTTCGTATAGTTCAACCTGATGAGAGCTAGTTACTGTCTAAATAAAGCTTCAGTATACTTATATACATAAATATTATATGAAGTGAAATATCGGAGAATAATTTTACTTATGTGCGGAAATCATATATATATATATATAAGCACAGGTCGCCCTGACTGTAAAATTTGGCTCCAAGTTACACCCCATATACATTAATATATGTATATGTGTATGTATGTATGTATATAAAGTGGCGCCGAAAGCTTTTATAGTTTGGCGCCATTCACTATCTATTTTCTGCCCTCATAAGTAATGACACCTGGCACCAAATGGGTGCCATCTAATGGCGACAACAGAAAATGAGACAAAAGACTTGGTTGGTTAGGTATGTATGTATGTGTGCGGCCGTCTGTTTGTGTAAAGTACGCCGGGGGGTGGAAATGATATATATCACGAAAACTGAACAAGAAAATAATATAAAAATCCAAGCAATATTAGCACACTAAATTGTATTCTATACACATATTCACAATGATAATTTTTTAAAATAAAAAAGCGATGAGAAAATTTCTCATATGTATTATAAACAACACAATGTGACAATGAATTCTATGCAGTATATTCCCAGTACGACATGTGTCCTTCTGAATGTGCAAATATATGTAGATGTCACAAACATTTTGACAATAATTCAAGTCGATCTTTAAGTATTTACAACATGGTATTCTATACACAGATACGTTGAATTCGGGTGTTTAACGTACAATAATAATAATAATAACAATAATAATAATAATAATAAATATCCCACAATACTGCATGAATATATATACACACACACCGATGCATACACGCAGCATAATTGTACAAAAAAATCTATATGAATTTACTAGGCTCATGATTTAAATGAATACTACTATTAGTGTGCGAAAAATTAAAAAGAGTAGTAATACGCCTCATATGTTTGTTGCTTGGCTGTATATTTCATCATTTTTTCCTAAATTTAAAATAAAAATGCAATTTTTACATAATTTGTGATTACGTTGTATGTGTGTGTGTGTGTATATTTATTCATCTAACTGCAACTTATCCGGTTCATTTAACTCACTCCTACAATCTAACACACATACACACAATATGCACGAATTTACAGACGGTAATTCAATAATACGAGAAAAAGCAAATCTTCTCAGAATCTGAAGAGTTAATGACAGGCAGTTAGCAAACATAACTACTACTTTTATTGTAACCACTATTATTACCATTATATATATATATATATATATATATATATATATATATATATATATATACTTATTATGTTACGAGTTTAACAGTTTTATTTACTTATTATAACAATGATGCGACTTTTCGTTTGTTAACTATTTACACAGACAATAATTCTTCTTGTCGTCCATTTTATTGTCCCCAATTGCAGTTTAATTAATCTTAATAGTCACAATTGTTCTTATACTCGTCGTCGTAGTGATTACAACGAATGTAGTTGTAAGACTATATATATATATATATATATATATATATATATATATATATATATATATATATATATATATATATATATATGATTTGAGGATTTCTGTTAGAAGCCGGGTATTTTAACCCTAAATCTGATTAATGTGGACTAGCAAAGAAAGTAGCATGTGCAATCAATCAATCATAATCAACAGAGCTCAAGTTCTTCTACCATATCACCATCATAAAATAAAATTAACTAGATTAATATCAGAGCATAGTTAAGCAAAAAAATGAAACAAAGGTATGTACGGAAAAATAATAGAACATAATGTACTGAATAAGAAGAACGGTGGACGCAACTGAGACAGTGTGACTGGTTCAAGACCAGATCATCAAATGTAGACAACCACTGATTACGATAATCATACTGGTCCCCTCAATCAAGTTGTCTGTATATTGCAACCTTGATCAAACCAACAGTTAGTGACTTCATGCAAAGAAATCAAGTTTTGATCTCGCACTCCTTGTTTTCTTTCAACACTAACTAATATCGTGCGTCCAGTTAGACGGCGGTTGGGCATATGTACTTTGTGTTCCAACTATTTCAACCAATGAAGATTTACCGCCATATCTACTGAGATAAAATCTTTATACATTACAAACATTAACATCAGTTAGTTATTTTGCTATACACGAACCACAGACGCAGAATAATTTGTCAAAACATCAGACAAGTCGTTGATATACATGTTAATATTTTATGAGTTAATAAAGCATGTGATATGATGAAACTAGAAAAATAAATTAATTATTTGATGCGCTCATTTATATCACTCATCATTCATGGTCGCATTAAACACTGATGGAAACCAGTCCTGAAATATACATTTTACATTTTAAGAAAGAGAAATGCAAAATAAAATCATTTTATTGCCATTTAAAGTATGAAAGGATTCTGTTCTACTACCAAACAAAACTAAGATGGCTGAGTATTAGAAAATGACAAAGGAATATTTAAATAACCGACCATCGAGTTAGTGAGAACTTAAACGAAGAAAAATTACAAACAATGAGTTATATATTTATTGAATAAATTCTACGTTCCGATTATGTATACATGACACACACTAATGAGATGAATGCAACATCTTAGAAGTGTTATACATTAGAAGAACTGATTAGTTAAACTATTTGAATGTTCTCTTTCAATTCGAACAAAATATATGCACTTATTAGACACAGGTTTCGTTCTGTCTCGTATCAAATTTTAAAACAAATACAAAGATAGTATGATATCTGATTCTCGATAACTGGGAGTTTGTGTGATAATTAAAATCGGCAGTTTAAAAAGTCAGACAAAATGATTAGTGTGCACTTATTGTTTATCTATTCTGTAAATCCTGAGTTTTAAACTCATTTGTTAATTATTCTTTGTCGAATCCTATTCCCTGCCTTATCCTTTCACCACCATATGAAATTACTGCTAATTTTACTACTACTTTAGTATTCACCTTGATAATTGTATGTCGGTGTGTTAATGTTGTGTCGCAACATAAACCGATGCATACATGAGACGAATTCTACATTAATTGTGACTGATCGACTAACAAAATACTTACTTTGACAAACATGTCAAAATCAAATGGTGGTAGATAAAATATTCTCCCCCCCCCCTTGTATCAGAGTAAACCGCAAAGACTACTACCCAGCTCCCTAAACTCTGAAGTAGGAACCAACAATTCATGATCCAACTCCGGTACTTCTCGCAACTGTATTTATTTTTTATCAATTGTTAGACGAAATAATAAAATTCATCGAGCAATGTCTTAATGATTGCGCCAATTGACATTCAATGACTAGGTTGCGGGATCGATTCCCGCTTCTCCTACTCAGAAGTTTTATTTACATATTAAAGATATATTACATCACTTAAAACTGTAATTACTTGGATCACAAGAATATCTTGAACATTGAACTTTTTCATCAATTTTATTTCGAACTAGTACACGGCTCCAATGGTAAGGATTTAAGCAAATTTGTGAATGAATATGCTTTTGTGAAAATTGACACGGTCCAATTCTCCTGTATATGAAATAAAGGAAATTAAAGCTAAATTTAATTTCAGATTACACACTGAGTTACAGAAAAAAAGACTACGAAGATGTTGAAGTTGGATCGTGACTGGTAACATTAGGATGAAGGAACATCCAGCTGACGAGCCCCAAATCGGATGGAACTCTCGTCCTGCATTCCGCTGCCAGCTACAATCCAACTTAAATACTTGTGATCTACTGCTATATCGAGGCAATCTTCTAAGGATGCATATATGGTAACAGAGAGTGACCAGTTTCAGTCCATGAAAAATTAAAGGTAAGTTCCAAATACATCCTAATTACTATGGAGATGGTATTTTTACATTAATCTTTATTTGAACCCTGAACAACCTCGGATGAATTTATATCCAGGATTCTATAGTACATCATAAAGAAACTGTGAAAGAACAAATCACAATTTTAATGTAGGTAACCTATCAACAACAATGTATCAAACATCAAGCTAACTAAACAGTATTGAAGCAGTATAGTTGCTTAGATAGATGATGCAAATGAACTTGTGGTTTGCGAAAACACCTATTACCGATAAATAAGTATGAAAACTTTTGTGTCGAGTTACTGAGTCGTTATTGTTTTATTGATGCAAAAAGGGATAACGACGTTGAAATGTTAATATTTTGAAAAATGGTTTAGAGAATGAAAGTTAACTCACAAGTCAGAAATGTATATAGGAGCAAAAATGATTTTGTATTGATCATAAATTAACATACACATAAATGTGGTAGGACTGAGAAACTTGGTTTGGAATAGAATATTAGGAACTAACGATAATAAATTCGGAAAATAACTAATGATAATGACGTGTTTATTTCATGAATGTAAGTGTAAAACAAATAAACTAAACAGGACACAGAACCTACAATATAATTTAACCAGAACAATTTTAAGAAAATTAAACATTAGAACGATGATAAGGTATAAAATGGGATTAGATAATTGAGGGAAAGAATATTAAAATTACAGTTAACATTTAAAACGAAATAAAGTATAAGTATCATTAGCATTTGTTTTGAATATGCATTAATTTAATTCTTTAAATAGAAGTCATCTACTGTATTAAGAACACAGTACAATCGATTGTGGATCATATTAATTACGTTAATTTTTATCGTAATGAACATTATACATCAACAAAGAAACTAGATTAAACAATCTTAGCATTACTGCAACGAACTGTTGACGTACGTTTTCATAGACGGTAACACATTATGCACATTTTATATACTAATCAATGTGAAGTTAGGATTTAACAATTTATAAATTTATCCTTTTTATCGTTCCCAATCCTTCCATTTCTCTCTTTGAGTTTCAACTAGAATTGGACTTTAGTTTTTACGTTGTGCTTATTATAATGATTTCATGTGAATAATACATATAGCAAATATTTTTCGCCTTATTCGGTGAACATTTTAAAGAGCAGAGGTTATATTAACATAGAACTTATCCTCGGAAGATAGATATCATAAATAAACAACTGAAAAGGCTATATAGGTGTTGATGAGCTAGTGAATCTTTTACTAGCATGGGAAGTATTAGTTAGTAATATCAACTGGTTTTATAAAATCATCAATAAGTCCTCAATACATTCGTCTAATTAAATTTATAAAGATAATTTTGTACGATGATAAATTCATTTAATCACACTTTTAATTATCGTCGTTTATACAATGATTATGAATAAAATAATTAAAACGGACGAACGGAACACAAACATATAATTATAGCAACTGAGATAAATGAAAAATAGTAGATAAGTGATAATCCCCCCCCCCATCAGACGCCATCACGGATAGAAAACAAAACACAAAAAGTAGTGGAGGTTGTCTGCCACCAGTAGCACTTACTATACATATTAATTAAAATTAGTTATAATGTAAAATATTAAGATTCCATTTATTATGCGCCTTCCGATTTTTTTTCAGTTTAGTGAATAGACTACAAGTTATTATGAATCAAAAAAGTGATTTTATTCACACAAAATATCATACGTAAACATATATGCCACCCCCCCCCCATCCTAAAGTAGACACAGTCCTATGGCATAATTAAAAGTCGGTTAGTTTTCGGATTAGAATACATTAAGATATTTCAAAGGCGCCAACTTTATATATATATGTATAGTTCACATGAAGTCGGACTTCAGTCTACTCTGATACATATACAAATGAGCTCTCTTACACTTTCACCAAGATATTTACTTGTTCATGATGGATATACATTTCTACCTCAACCTGATATTAAATAAATTAGAAATGATGAGAGATTTATCTATGATAATATCTATCCAAATAATTCCAGAAAAGGATAATAAAAGGTGACATACAATAAATAGTCGACCTACTTTGGCGGCAAATAGATCTGTAGACGCTGCCAGCAAACTGGCGCCAAACCACAACGAACTAAGTCGTCATCCATCCTATTACTTGTAATGACTTTTGAGCATAATTATACATTATATTAGCGAAATAAACAGTTGTCAAAACGAGAAAAAATGTTCAGAAAATAGTTTTGTTCTAACAAAAGAATACCTGTTTTATATACTTCGGTTATTTCGATAGCAATAGGAAGTCAAGAAAACTAAGAAATATGTACATAAACACCTTTAGAGACATAAATGAATGTAGGCTCGATAATTATAATGCCGTAATAACAATTTTGGACTAATACAAACATTAAAACTTAATCTTAACCAGAAACTAGCAATGACAACTACACTGAAATAATTCATTTTCACTGAAATAGCTATTACTAGTAAATGAGCTGGAAACTTTTGTGAATTCGAAATCCCCGAAAATATAATTGTTCATTTAATCAAGTGAAAGGCGTTCTATCGTTTTTTTTGTAAGATTGACTTGTAGATTTTCATCAATTAATTCAATTTTAAATGTGATATATATATATATATATATATATATATTGTTTGTTAGTCTCATCTGGTATAAATGAATCTTGCCCCTCAATATAATCTTCCTACGAGTCTAGTCTTTTGGAGCAGCTGTGGGTTAAGAAGAAACAAATCGTAGTATCCGATTGAATTACATGTATCAGAGATAACGATTCGCACTAACTGTACGGATTATCGAGGGAATCAGAGGTAGAATTCGGCTACCCTAGATAATTTATCTGCATCGTATCGCGAACCATATTAAGCCAATAAGAACCCACACGTTTGTCTCATCTGAGAGGAAGCATAACAAAAACAACTAATAATTAATAGTCTATCTAGCTGAATGCTGATGGCCAGATTAACTCTATAACAGTATGAAAGTTAATGTACTAAGCTACGATGCATACTTTATCCCACAAGGGGTAATACGACTAAAACACTTCCAAAGCGGAAGGTGGAAAAGGGTTTAAATCTGCAATCCAGCTAACTGATTGTTAATTTAACTCACCTATCAGGCACGAATCCGTGTGCCTGGTTTACAACCAAACTCTAAGTGTGAGGGATAATGATACCACTCGGGTGCTCACAGTGAAATTGATGGAGCGGAATTCGCACTTAGGACTCAGTGGATGAAAATCAACCAATAAGCGAGCCGGGAAACACTAGTAATTCATACGGAAATTGGGTGAGGCTTAGAGTTTAATCAGGAAATCAGTACATGATAACTGATTTGTATTTGTTAAATTTTAGTTTTTTTCCAAGCGACCAATAAAATAAATACTTTGTATTCAAATTAAGTAGACTTTTCATCCACCAATTAAACAGAAACTTACAAAATTACCTGAACATATTTATTTTAAAAAAATGTTTTCTCCGCTTACTAATGTCTTTTCAACACACGTAGATGATATTAACATAAACGAAAATTTCGCCAACATACAAAATAGACGAAAAAAATCTAGATGTGATGAGAAGCAGTTTATTCACGAACAAAACATCCTCTTTTCACAAAAATATGTGACTTTTTACTTTTCACTTCATTTAGAAGAATATTTACATATACGTCTATATATATATAGGCAGGAACTCAAGACAGTGGAAATTTTGCACACAACTTTTACTACAAATGTATGTACACAAATGTATCCGTACGAAGCTTCATGACAAAAAATTTTGTGAAGTATGGAAAATATCACGGTGGTAACAAAATAACTGTTGTCACGGTGGCAACGCTCCAGTATTCTGAAACAAGATGTATGTTACGCATACATTCGAAGGCCTCAATTCAAAACTGAGGAAAAAAGTAAGATTTAGAACACGCAGGTATGACGTTACGAAATTCGTACCTAAGCGAGATAACTAAACCAAACTGTACTTCAGAATCTTGATCTGACAATGTTAAAGAAAGTGGATAAACTAGCATCAGAATGTCCTTTAGATAATTTATTACAGTCAACTGAGTTAAAAGACAATACCGAGTATGTTCTGAAAAAAAATGCATGCACCAACAAAAACAACCTAATATAGTAGCAACGTAAGTAAGGGTACTGCAAAATGGGTGTGAGAAGCATATATACTACATTTTTTGTCTGAATTAGATTTAAACTATGGACCAATGATTGAAAGTTATGCACTTAGACTACTGAGTTACAATTCGAATGAAAGGAATCGAAGCAATCTCTTTAATCGTGTCAATCAGATGGAGTAAAAAGTCACAGGACGAAAGCCTAATCCGTCTACTTTTGTCAAGGCGACCAAAAAATGTCAGCACGTCTTTCATAAAATGAATAGAGGCAAACTTGTTCCTGGTCACTGAGATGTATTAAGATGATGATTATATGGTAGCTGATATGATATGACAAAATGAATGAGCTCCATCCACTTTTTAATACTAAAACTAGTTGAGTGCCAAAATATTATTAATTGTACAGGTTTCAACGCCATAATAAAATTATCAAAACATAAATGTCCAAATCAGACAGTTACAGATCAATATTTAAAATGAAATGTTCCGGGTGATCACTGTCCTTAAAATAAACAGTAATCAAAAATAGTCTTTTGTGAAAAGCTGCTTTAGAATATAGTAAATTATTGCTAATGGTAGGATATATTTCACAATTTGGAACATAAACTAGCAGTAAAATGTGTTTATCTATTTAAAGCCAATTCAAATCACAAAAATTCTAGTAAGGTCATGTTTCTCATAATTAGCGATCATCATAATTGTGCATTTGCTAACGCTAGGACTTGATGGAAAAAGTAGAGGTGATCAGTTTATAACATGACACTATAGAAAGACTGAAAAATATTGGCATCTAATAGTTTATCCTGATCTCCTAGTCAGAGATCGGAAGACAGTACCTCCAGATTTTATCAAATATGACCCAGAGTAGAACCCGACGGCAATCCCGCTGTAACTTCTATCAAAATCTTTATAGAAGCGATGATTATCTTCAATGAAAATAAGTTTTTCACGATTGTATTTCTATCAAAACTGTAACTCCGACTTTGTGGTTTTCTTGTCCTCTAATTAAATTCTGCCTTCATACTTATGACCACCTCCCAGCTTTTATTCTTCAGTGTTATGTTTTAATTGTGTAGTGCTTACATTTCTTGTACTTATTTGCACCAAAGTTTGTGTTTAAACGAATACATTAATAATAACATGACCCTATTATTGGAAACTTGCGAATTCTATTTGAGATCCGATTTACCATTCTAAGCTAAGTATTTTCTGTTTATCGTTAACAAGTGCAATACACAAAAAGGTGAGGAAATTAAATTTTAGAGGTAAAATTTCAATATGAACAGATTGATTTTTCTTATCTTACTAATTCACTGCTATTGATTTCTGATGAGCAATCCGGACTTGATAATCACTTTAGCTACAACATGTAACTGAAGCAGGTAAATCAATAAACTAACCAAACAAACTCTACTACAGATTATTTTCTACAGAAAATTAGAATAAGAATAATGAATCTGGATATTTTCAACTATTGATTCATTATATACCCTAACATAATTTGGTGATGAGCTTTCCTGCTTTTCGCAAAATGCCCACACACGGCTGCTGATAACGTTCTTTACTGCAAACGCCTTACGCTTCTTTCATATAATAGAGTTTAATAAAAGCAAGAATGTTAAAACAGATATATGATACTCTGGTATGAATACAGAAGGTTAGCAGATGTAAGTGGAAAGACCCTAACGACAAATAACCTGTCACATTCGAGCAAGAACAGGTAGCGTGAGAAACTAGTCAGCTGACGATTACCACAGTACTGCAAACAGCGCCATTACAAACACTGGTATGCTATCTTCAGGCATGAGCCTTTTCAGTGGTTTCTTAGAAAAACTATATTTTGGTCGTCATAACCCCCAAAACCAATTACAGTCATTGAAAATAAAAACAAGGAAAATGTAACACTTGCCTTACGAACTAACACAATTAAAGTCGATTTATTTGACTACACCATACATCTCTAAGTGATTTTATTTTTGAACGGTTAATACTTGTTCTCATCTTCATTTTAGTTTTGCTATACCTAATGTCTTGTATTTATTGGAATCTTCGTACCACTTAAGATGCATTACATATGAGAATCAGAACAGAAATTAATTATGTTTTCGTTCCATAGCAGTGAAACGTAATTCTACACGAGACAGATTATTATACAAACCGCCGTTTCATAGTCACTGGTGGCCTTTTTAATATATGTGATTTTCACAACTTTATTTGATCATAATAATTTTTTTTGATGGCCTAAGGTCACCGTGAATAATTACTTTCCGGTGGTTATTAACTTACTAGAAAAAGTCGAGATCCGAGCACTCAGGTCTCCAGTCAATTAGTCAGGTTTCCAAATAGAAATTACTAACAATAAGGAATACACAGTATGGGATGAAAACAATAAACGGTGATTTAATGAGCGTTCAATGATTTGATTAAAAATTAAGACACAGGTTTAAGTTTATGCAGTCAACTTTCATCTATTCTCAGTGCATGAACAGTGATAATGTTACCCGACTATCAAAACCTTAATAGGTGAGGCAGGGTCATTGCACGACAACAAATGAATGAAATTCAAATGCTTAAATTACTACCAATACTTAAGGACGCTTAGCAATAAAATGCTTGCATTAACAAAGATGCGATTTGCTTTAAAATAGTAATAGCTCCAATATAACTAAAGAATCAATTTCCGGAGATATTTTGTAACCGAGACTTACCTAAGCCAATCACCAGGGCTTAAATCACCCCACCTCCAAGCCTTGCACACAGCAAGCAGAAGATCTATGCAATATACAGATGTTTTGGATATGCCATCATTTGAGAATGCATAATCATTTTGGAGCCATTTTGACCTGGAAGTGTTATACTGTGAACATCTCAGGCCTACCACGTACCTCGAACCTGGTTGGAATTGACGAAATTTACGATATTTGGGGCACTTTTTCGCTGATCCTGTGAGTCTCGAGATACTGTGTACACAACCCGGAGAATCCACCAGGCCACTATGGAAATTCACTGCTTTAGGAAAACTACATTGGCTTTTCATAAGATTAAAATAACTTTCATGGCCGAACTTCAATGCACTGTCCAAAGAAAGCGCATCGTCAGGTGACAAGGTGTGTACGAACGCACTGATAATGTGAAGTAAAGACAAATTGCTAATAAGAAATGGGATTTTTCCATACTTCTGCAGCCAATCATCAGATTTACTTAATTGAGCCGTAACTAAAGCTTCAAAACTTTGTGCATACAAATCGCCAGTCGGAGTCTCAGTACATAAGCCTTCGCTTAAAAAACACTTGAAGAAGAATAGTATAGTCTCCGTGATTGAATCTAGGTGTACTTGATTGCCCAGCACTTCACCAGTAGCAGATAAATCCAAAACTATTGCTTGCACAGAGATTGAATCAGTAACAAGAGATATTATCCTGTCCCTCGCTCTGCTAACACGTCTAAAATTGACGATTTTACGGATCATCAACCAATTATGTCTTAATGGTAAGCACATGTGACATTGGGATCAAACCAAATGCTAACCGACGTCAAGATCGGTCAAACCCGGCGCATCTTCAACGACCCGAAGATTAATAAACTGTATGGCTCAACTAAACAAAAGCTATCAGTTACCAATAACTTCCAGTAATTGGCATATAAGGTTTCTCTTTGTCAAGCAGCAGTAAATTTTTTCGGTAGGTGCGTTGCTTTTTACTGTAAATAGTCGTCGATTGATTTAGAAGTTACATGCAGAAAATGTGAAACGCTTTTCAGTAGGGTTCTGTTCATCAGTACATAGACAGGCTTGTGGGTCCAAGTTCAAAGGAGGGTTATTTATAAGCAATGACGAGAAAGCTGCTTAAGGATGGAGCCTTGTGGCACTCCGCTAGTCAGTGAAAACCAGTTTTCATTACCGAACTACCTTTAACCGCTGGACACCTGTCTATTTAGTATATTTTTGCCATTCCAGTAAAGACCCAATGACGGCCACCGACATCAAGGTTTTGCAACGGATTTAATGATCATCCCCGTTGAATTCTTTGGAATAATCTAAAAAAGGAATATGTTACAAAGATAAGTGTTAATAATTCCTTCCATGACCTTTACTGCTGCTTAGAGCAGGTAAATTTGACGGCAGTTGGATGCCTTGACATTATTCCCCCCCTACCCTTTTGAATAAGTATAACCACACCTTCCTCTGACTTAAGAATTCGTTCACCTGCTGCAAGAGAGAACTTGAAGAGAGTAAGAAGTAATGAAACAGAGTAGATTATCTATCTGCCTGTAAACTTTATGATGAATTCCATCTATCAGGGGACTTATATGGATTTGCCACCTCAATATCCCTTTCATAATACTCTGATCAACAAAAGGATGATATGTTGGTTAAAAATTAGTATCTGGGCATATGTCAGAGAGAAATTTGTCAGAAAATCCTTGGCTAGTAGATCGACAAACTCAGGATACGAGCTGTTTACCGTCGGTGAGTCCCTATCTAGAAAACTGAGAGTCAGGTTGTTCTTTCAACTTATGTGGATATACAACAGTACATCATTGTGCTCTATAGATCTCATCAAGGTAGTCTGCTCGTTTTTTCAGCCCTGCATGATTTTAAAGGGCCATTCGATAAGCAGGACTTTGCAAGATATCCAGTCCACTGGTCACCGGAGAGTATCTAAACGTTCCAGGCCGCGCTCGATACCATAATTCTTCCATTTTAGTAAGATATCGTCATCTCAGCCACAATATGTTTACCAGGTCCACCTTAACTCCATCGTTATTGTGGTAGTCATTTCATTCTATAGGGGCCGTATGGTGATAAGGGAGGGTAAATTCAAACAGTTACAGAGTATGGCTTCTATTATAAATGGGGCTTAGGTTTTTCAAGTTAGGAATTGACTAGTTAATTGACTAGTAAAAAGTTAATGAAATCCAGATTATTTCCGATGGGTTGGGTTGTTGCGTATCTTATAATGCACGATATTCATCTTGAATTTTAATTTAGTGAAAATGGACAATTGGCTATAAGAGCAGTTGTCAAGGAAGTTGAACATTGGAACCACTGAATGTTGTTTGGCTGCATCGAATTCCGTTATTATCAGCCATTTGTTCTGGAACGATTGAGCGGACGTTCGGGTTACTGTTGGAGTCAATACTATTCAGAAGTACACTTCTATTTACTTTGTATATTTACTGCCCTTTTCTAGATTATTGTTATTGCTATTATTGTTGCTGTTGGCATCGTTGTTGTCATCGCTGCTATTGTACACAGTAATTAATCGTTTTCCGAAAACTTCTTGTTATTCCTTTGGGTTTTGGGGATAACAAACAAGATCAATACTCGATTAATTAGAAAATCTTGATCAGTAAAAGCAAGACAGTAGTGTTCTGAACTCCAATAAGCGCTCAACCGTAGCAATTCAGTCGGCTGATTTAACAGCAGTCATTAGCAGCATATGGGTGAGATTTATGTGAAACGCTTCACGGACAGCCCGAAAAATTGGCTTGTTCAGAGAATCTAGATCCCCACGGGTCTGAACAGAACTCTCTTTAAGCAAGCGCTACTAGTTTCCTTCTCACTACATCACATAACTCGACGATAGTGAAGTTCGTGAGTAATTATTTCATGAAACCAAGTAAAGTAGACACCTATAGAACCACGCCGCCTAATGAACTGAACTTGTCACTATAGAATAGCTAGAAGTCATTAGTATGCAATAAAACATTAGCAATTACACTGTTGGATCGAGTTACACGAAATGTCATCAAAGAAGATGCAATAAACCTGTGATTTTGAGCATTTTTGATGATAACCTCCTCACGGTACCGTAGGAACAGACCATGAAAAATTACCTTTCATTAGAAGGCATGCTGTGTGTTAAACGTCACGGAGAGGGATCTGAGGTGGTTGGCTAGCTCTTAGGAGGCTAGCCACCTTGCGTCATTTGAGAATTAGTTATTTGGAGTCGTGACTCATCTACGGTTTCAGATAAACGTCTGACAATCGGCGCGGACCCCAAATACGGTAACGTTTTTCCATGTGAATTGTCTATATTGTATATTTTACGATATCCTGCACATTTTACGTTATATAACACCCTTAGTAATACTACTGCAGTATTACCTAACTCCACTCACAACCTATAGTATCCTAGGATAACGAAATGTCACGGCATAAAGCCAAATGCTCTAAACTTACTTCTAGTCCTCGTTAACTGAGCGATACCCCTCTACTAGTTTTATTCTTCTTAACCCATCAGAAACACAACCAAACTTTGGAAATTCACAGCAACCAATAATTAATAGCCCTTATTCTGCACATTCTGAAACACCCGTCAACAATCCACTTATCACTAACCAGCAACTAGCTGACGGTCGCACGCCACTTGTCAAGGTCGCTAACACTGCCGATTAGAACAGTGATACTGCCACCTACAAAATGGAAGTTGACAACATTAAATTAACACTTGCCAATGTGCAGTATGTCTTACAAGAAATAGCCACAATATCATACTTTTTTGGTAAGCATAATGACATCGACGTTATAAAAGTAGGCCAGGCTGAAGTCTCCCTCGATTTCATTTCTACTGAGGTTGTGAAGCGCAATAACTCGCTCCATTAAGCCATAGTTTACAACATTCCTGACAATTTTCCTGTTAATAAGGTAAAGATAACCCTTCTAAAGGCTCTCGGCAAGCCCTAATTGCCTTGTGAATGCAAGAGACTGAGGAAAAAAGACTGGCAAACTAGCTGCTTAGTCCTGTTTTATTTTAAGACTACACAGGATTCTATGGAATTTATCAAGTCCGTGAATCGTGTAACAACAAGCAGTGAGTACAGGAATGTATTAATAGTTGCTGACAAAGCACTACTACAATGCTGAGCCCGTAACAGGTACAACGCCACAGCTCATAACCTAAAGGAACCCAAACATGAACCAGTAAATCAGGACAGCCTCAGCAGAGCCATCCTACAGTATACTGTGGTGATGGCGACATGCAATCGGAACCATCAACCCCGCCGACTAAACTAAAATATGAGAGACCACATGGTTTAAATGGACCGATTACTTAACCCGACATAATTGCTCCAACTGATGTCTGAAATTCATTACTGAGAAATGTGGGTAAATTTGCATGGGGGACCCAAAACTTGAAGTGCAGCTTGTACTTAGCAACCACAAACTCCCCAAACTTAACACGGTAACCGACCTAGGCATACAATATTCTCACAAAATTAACTTATCTGAGTACATTTCTGCTAAACTGTCCAAATCACGATGACTCCTAGGCTTCATTCTAAGAAACTTTCATCAAAACGAGTCAAGATTCAGTCTCTAAAAAATATGTGCAAGGCCTATATTTGAGTACTGTTCCTTCTTGCTTAGAGATCTACGAACAAGTTAAAGAACAAGAGTAGAAAGTATGCAACGCTACTTAACACGGCAGATGATTAAAGGCAATTTCGAGATAGACTACAAAACTAAATGTCATATGCCCGAACTTGAACCTCTATGGAAAAGAAGACTAAGAACAAACTTAATCCTTTTTTATAAACTGCTGCGCAATATGACCTACACCTTAACTTATATTGCATACCGTACCTACATTCGGGACTATTATCTGAGAAACAAGCTCTTTTAAGTTAAAATTGAAAATTTCAAAACAAAGGCTCTCGCAAAACTTTTATTTGACTAGGTGTGGTCAAATATGGAACAAACTACCAGCAGCAGTACGTATGGCAGACAATCTCCCAGTATTTTGCAAGCTATTTAATATAGTGCTTAAAGATATTAGATTCCTGGCTGATGAAGCCACTTATTCAGACACACTAGAAATAATTAGTCCCCTTAATATCTGAAAAATATTGGACAGTAAAGACGCATCGCGACTACCTGGCTAAGTAAAATATACTAATAGATCATTGAACGTTCATCTACAATACACCTGCCAGAAACAACGACTTACAATCAATCGGATCATGTTCTAGGCCATCCTCATACCTGTGCACTGCACACAAAAAATCTCTTTACTCTGTTTCTCTTTTGTTTTGAAAGTTTACCCGGATATCAACCTTACAGTCTCCAATACCTCACGATGGATGTCCGCCGAACCCGGTATCATGCTACTTAGGTGCTTCAGTAACCAGAACCTATAGATGATTATGTACAAGACAAGTATGACACAATACTAGGAACTTCTCTAAAATATCCAAATTCTAAGTACTCTTGGTCTTATCCTAAATGCGATCCATTCCGCTAAATCAACCGTTTTTTGGCATTTTAACGCATTGGTCAAAAAGCTCACGTTTCTTTGTAATATATGCACCATTCCATAATACATATATTTAGTGTCCTAGTATAATAAACATAGTTTCAGTTGGTTTGATTTTCATTCCAACTATTTGTATGTTATGAATGTCCCGACAGTGACACTGTCGAAATATATGTATGAATGTACACTCATATCATTCTGATCATGCCTGTAAACTAGTATACTTTCATGCACACAATGATACTTGAGGACAAAGGCTATTTATTTACTTATTTGAAAATCACTGCATTATAATCGCAATCGAGATGCTCAGTATCCATTTGTGGAGAGACTGGGAAGATTCCTCTTATTACTCTATTCACCACTGTCGCAGATTTTGGCCTGCTTCCACTAATCTTGATCGTTTTGGAGGACATAGCGTTTGCAATGCCAAGCCTTCAACAGTACTATTACCAATTCTTGGTTGTCCGTGGTTGCATTCAGTTATCTAGGCTGAGGCGAAAGAGTTAAGTGAGCTGGTTAGTGCAGACTCAACATTATTCACTCGTACGCTTATAGCAACGAATCTGTCGGAGAAATAATTCCATTGATGTATGACACATTTTATCTTGTTGTCTTCGGATTCACTCTTTTTTTGAGGGATGCTATATATAATGATGAAGTACACCATCTTACCAGTTTAAATTCGTTTTTTATCGATTAGGGCCTGTCTGACTCGATTCTGACTTTTTAGAGTTTATGCATTTGAGCTTCGGAAATATACTCTGATAAGCACGAGATTTAGGAGGATAGTACTTTTGACGTTTAGTAGGTCTACAGTGATAATGGCCCAAACTTTGTAGGTGTTATATCCGAAAAGCGTACATTTATTTGGGGTTGGAACCCCCATAAAATTGGTTCTGATCTGGCTTTAATGCGAATACGGTGGGATTTCAACGCACTATTTTCCAGCCCCTCCTCTAGGGAGTGTGTAGGTTAACTATTAGGTCTATGAGTCGTTTGTTGTTAGTTTTCGCTAGTGATCGAGCGGTACATGAAAAAATTCTAGTTAGTTGTATAGAGGAAATAGTAAAAAACTTCAACAATTGTCCTACAAATCCCGTGCTACCCGATGTGTAAAATGATCTGTCTGACACTTAATGGCCTGCTGTTACTCGAAGACTGTGAAGGGTTTTCGATGGACGACAGCATACAAGAAAAAACAAAAGGCGTAGGAAGCAAGTTAATCGCTTAGTAGATCTGTTTTGGCACAGACTGAGGAGGGACTATTTGCCTGCCTTACAGTACCAGTAGAAAAGGATTTGAAGAGTCTTAATTTCAAATAATCATATGTAGTCATCATGACTAGGCTGAAAATATATCACGGGTTGGTGACCTTGCTGCTTTGTGGATACTAGTCGTTATACTCATAAATTTACGTTCATTCAGCGGTTATATGAAAAATGTTTAGTTGTTTTCAATAAATTTGACCCCTTGGCTTTGGAATAGTTTACTGGCAGAAATCCGTACGCTAGATAGCATAGATCACTTTATATGAGCTGTAAACCAACTATTTAGTGACTCCAAGGCACTGAATAGACTACCGATTTATTCAAATTCTAATGTAACGTGCGAAGTACTCGGTCCACCTACTGTGTGACACGAGAATGCAGACTAGATAAAATGGTTAGATAACGACTGATCTTCCCATATATAGAAGTGAAAGACTTTTAATAAACCTTCGACGACTTACCACTAAACCTCGAATCAATGAGCAATGGCTTATTAGGGTACTAAGTCTCCAAACTCTATAATCATGCACGTTGTAGTAAGAAAAAACCGAAAAAGAAGATTCTAGTTTGAAACTGTTTATTTTGATACCACTAATTAAATTCGTTTTTTTTCTCCGTATCTCATAATCTATGTCACCGTCTTCCCGAGTTTATGGTCTGGACTTGCAAGGAATTGATCTCCTTTAAGCAACTTATTCCGAACGCTGGCTTGGAACGTAATCAATGAACCGACAACCTACCGCTCGAGACCAGCCCACACAAATTGGCTGCCTTAACCAAATCTTGAAATACCAGCCTTATCCTGTCTCTGGATAGTCGCCATGGTTCGTCCTGCTCTCGCAGCTATTCCCTGAGATTACAGCACCAGGGACAAAAAGCGCGCGGTTGTTTACTGGAAGTGTTCTGTAATACAAAATATACCTTTAGTACTGCAGTACTGTAAACTGTGAAGCTAGCTAACGTTGGCTTCCTAATTAATTAATATCTTCATATATCGTCAGTCCCATAACAGTAACTCTACTAAAACCCTGTTACAAGCAAGCCATATCATTCTGATCATGCCTGTAAACTGGCATGCTCTCATGTACAAAATGCTACTAGAGAATAAACTATTATTATTATGATATTTGCAATATTATGTCACATGTTGTACCGCGTTATATGACTTGTGTAGTTATGGATCTCCTAGTGTCTGTATAGTTCGTTTCTCTTAAGGTGGACAGTTCCTTACGTTAATCGTGTCTAATATCGACCGCAAGTTGTATTTACGAATAAAAATAACATTTTATTTGTCTTAAGACTCTTTCAGAAGCACCTAAGCCCGGATTTTTGCATAATTCCTTAATGAAATCCAACCACCTAAAATTATTTATAAAGAGCACCTAATACGATCTCGGGTGCTTAAGTCTACTATATGTCTATTGCAGTTGCCACTTTAACTTAGGAAACAGTATACTTTCCGCGTTCTGTACGAGTAGTTTATATCTCTGTTGTAGGGTCAATCAGATTCCACATTCTGAAAAAGTTACACAAACTCTTTAAATTCATTATATAGTTAATAGGTAAAAAATTTGTTATAAGCAGCTTGTTGGCTCTGGTTTAGTTATGGAAGCTAAAAACATGTTACAAGTCATAATAAAACAAATGTTGACAGCTAGAATATACTAGAAACCACTAACAAAGACAACTCTGCACGAAGTCTACTAAATGTACTCAGAAATAATTTACTAGGAACGATTATGCTTCTCCGCTTGGGTACTTGATTCTTAGTCAGCTAGTTGATATATACTAACAGAACTAACAGTTCATACGTCTGTATATAAAAGCTAGCACATATTATTCAGGAATCTCATCCCTATTCACAAAGCTTACTACAAAAAAGTTGTATGTGATTAAAATAAAAGCAAAGTAAAATAAGTAGACAAGCAGGGATGTGACACTGACAGAAATCTAGGCTTCCTGTAATTTAGAATGTGGCATACGAAGCTCCATACTCTCTAACCGATATTCAACTTGATCCATATTTGATTTCTACTATGTAGTAACAAGCAGTGCAAATTTTTCGTAATCGTAACGTGTCGTTCTTTACTCGGAAATTGTAGTGCCTCAACTTATCAAGTTGCTTACTAAATTTATGTAATTGTGGCTTTAGATTGTCGTAACTAGACGCCATAGGATGCAATGTTCAAACCAAATTTACGTATGGCATTGAGGAAGAGCTAAAACTTTGTTATTAAATTACGATAAAGTAATTCATGTTGGTTAGGTTGACTGATGTTCAGATGGCTATATGTTTAAGTGTTAATCGTATTCTAATTCTAATAATCGATAATAGTCAAGTTCTCCACATTACTTTCCTCCTACGGTATATAGACAGTCGGATTTAAGTTTTCAGGAGAGATGCAAGGGGATTACGTATGAGGCTTATCGTCTGTTCACATCATTTAATATAAGTGCATTACTTCACGGAAATTAAGACTACGGTTTTTCTTCGTAATATTTGGAATACTAACTTTACTAACCGGAGCCAAACACAATAAGCACAAACCGATTAAAGCCAATATCTCGTTGAGAAACACAACCCTGGCCCAATGCTATAGAGACATATGACAGGGAAATGTGAAGTAAATCCAGTACTTGGGTGTTAAATATTCTGGCAACCTAAAGTTCATGGGACATGCCGCCTTTATTATCTCTAAAACTAGAAGATTAACAGGCTTCCTTCTTAAAAACTTCCATGCAACGGAGGCTAAACTTACTCTGTTTAAGATATGTGTAAGACCTATACTGGAGTACTGCTCATTTATCTTTTCGAGTATGAATAGCATAGATAGAAAACGCGTCGAAAGTGTACAAAGATGTTTCACACGTCGAATTCTGGCAACTAACGGAAACATGGACTACACGACTAGATGTGAAACACTCTCTTTAGAACCCCTGTGTCGTCGCCGACTACGACACAACTTAATATTCTTCTATAAAGTAATCAACGGAATATCATTCTCGGCTTTCTCTCCCACGTGGAACCAAACGCCTAGATACGGTCTTCGGAACTACGAAGCAACATTACTTATCGACAAATACCAAACACAACATCGCGGTAAGTTCTTTATCGTCTACTACAGCAAACTCTGGAACAAACTACCACAAAATATCCGCACTACCAAATCTATCCTAATATTCAAACGCCTGATCTCCCAATATCTAAAATCAGAAGACTTGTACCAAATCTTCGACGACTTACCACTAAACCTTGAATCAATAAACAATGGCTTATTAGGGTTCTAAAACTGCTAACACTAAAATCGTGTACGTTGTAGTAAATAAAAAAAACATAAAAACGGAAGAAACTGATTGATTTGATACCACTAATCAAATTTATTTATTTCTTTCTATCGCATAATCTATGTCACCGTCTTCCCGAGTCTATGGTCTGAACTGGCAAGGAACTGATCTCCTTTAAGTAACTTACTCCAAACGCTGGCCTGGAACGCAATCAATGCACCAACAACTCACCGCTCAAGACCAGTCCACACAAACTGGCTGCCTTATCCAAATTTCAAAATACCAGCCCTATCCTGTCTCTGGATAGTCTCCATGGTACGTCCTGCTCTCTCGCAGCTATTCCCTGAGATTACAGCACCAGGGACAAAAAGCGCGCGGTTGTTTACTGGAAGTGTTCTGTAATACAAAATTTACCTCTGGTACTGCAGTACTGTAAACTGTGAAGCTAGCTACCGTTGGCTTCCTAATTAATTAATACCTTTGTATATCGTCAACTCCATAACAATAACTCTACTAAAACTCTGTTACGATTATGCCATATCATTCTGATCATGCCTGTAAACTGGCATGCTCTCATGTACAAATTGTTACTTGAGAATAAATTATTATTATTATTATTATTATTTACATTTATGTGCTCAATCACACTACAAAGGCTTGTGATAACTTAATGCAAGACGACACAAAACAGCTTTAAAAGCAATGTGTGTAATGTACAAATGACTAAGCAATGTTAGTGATATTCAAAAAAGCCAAAAATATCTTAAAGCAGTAATATGAAAGTATTATTAATTAATAAATTTGCAAAACAAAACATTTTAACACACAAATATGTAAATGATATGTTGTTATTGCTAGTCAAGTTTCCGTGGGACAATTACAAATTGAAAAAGAAACATTGTATTACAATGCAGCAAAATGGCAGGCCTGAAACAATAAATGTTAGCACCACAAGAAAGTAGTAAGCATAACATTCTAATACTATAAGTAATTTCATAGAAGCATGGTAACTGGGGGAACCAAAGCCTCATAATAAAATATGCAGTTGATCAGCCTTAGTCAGTAGTAAGCCAATAACGTTATTAAACAGTGATTTGGTTACAAATTTGACCAAACCACGGGGCCGCGCAAATCATAATCAACTCGGTTTTTTTCTAATATCCTAATGAAATCATTCTTTTAAAATAAATCCATGCGAAATAATTGGATGTTTGAAGTCCAAAGTATTTTTAATAAGCAGCAGAAACGACATATAGCTAAGAAAATTACTTCAGTTGCACAGCTTCACTTTATTTTGTCTGCTCATGCTTTAGGGAACCTTTTATGCGTTTCTATTTGCCTAGTTGAATTGAAGAACCTTAAAATACTTATTCCGCCTCATCACAGCCTTTTTAATTCGTTTTAGCAGTATACAGCTTCCTAAGACTTAATCCGAAGTTCTGCATTCCACTACCCGATTAACGCTTTACAATCTTCCCTTAGGGACTTTGACAATCATCTGTAATGGTATTTTGCATACTTAGTGAGAACAGCATAATTTCAATAGGATTCAACTGTGCTGTTATCACTGGTCTGGCTACTTGTAGCTCACTTTCACTAAACTCTCGAAACCATGGTTACTTAGTCTGTCACGACGTACAACCTGGTAAATACATACATTAGATCAAGTTGTACTGCCCCGATTTGCAGACACAGATTTTCAGTCTAAATCCTGATGTATTGGAGGTAGTAACAGTGTTGGCATTATAAGGAGAACTTGAAATAGAAGACGAAATTTAAGTAAACACAAATCAGTAAAAAAAAATTATGATTAAAATTGAAGCCTAGGGTTTGATAGAGAACATACTCCACTGCAAACTATTTAGAGCCTTGTTACCTAAAGTCTTCAGTCACTGATCGCGATTATCACAAAGGCCACAATCAATGAGTCTGCACTCATTAGCATGGCTCAGCCCAATTTTAATGATTCCATGAACTGGCACAATGTTTCAATTTGAAAATTTCACAAATATTTACCAGTGCATGGACATCTATGAACCACTATGTGATGTTAAAATAAAGCCGTTGCTCTGATATCTAAATCCAATCACTGGCATACAACCAGCAAACGTTGTTGTACAATGATTTAATAATAATAGTAATCTACCCTGTTTCCTACTGGCTCTATGTTCTTAAATTACGTAGAGTGTAAGCGCTAGCTAAGGTTATCATGATAACACAATAACTTACTATTGTGAAAATCATAAAACTTCTTTAACATCACTCCATGTGGTTAGGCTGCGTGCTTTTTATTCTGTCATATGGAATAGTAATGACAACATATTCAGAATGTTAAATCAGCTGAGAGATTTCCATCGCCATTACTACACCTAGTCTTTGTACACAGCAATTCAACCGTCCATCCTGATCAAACTGAAACCAATGTTTTGTCTAGTTTGAAAGTAGTTGTTAATTTGAGTTTCAGTCTCTGTGAAACCTAATCTGTTTATTTACATTTGTGCTTCTGATTGCCAAGGCTGTTGTTTGTAAAACCCTGGCCTTCATGATTTGGAATGCTGGTTTTGTTGGCATTTGGATGTTGTGAATGTGATTGGTTGATGCTGCTATTGAAAGTCTTCTTGTTGTCTAAAATAGTGCAGAAGCTTCGTAGATGGATGTCTTCAGTATTTCCGTTTTGTCATTCTCCCTGGATTCACGAAGCAGGAATTTCGGTTGTCATACTAGCTAAGTCTAGTCACTACGACTTAGAAGATGGTAGAGCCTTCAAATACTAGGTCAATCCTCTTCTAGACCAAGAGTCAATCTTTAACAACAAATGACTATAACCGTATTATTTCCAACCATTAAATTGACGTAAAGACACACTGACACGATGCAATGTATAATTTCACGACTGTCAAGAGAATCAACTTAAATCTAATGTAGTACAGTGATTTATAAGCATAACAACTGCAGTTATACATTTGGGACAAACTGACTCCCAGCAGTAACACAAGCACTTCCCTCAATAAATTCAAAAACCATTGCTTGACATTAACGGAGTTTATTCTGACTAAAAAACATTCAGCAACACTAACATCCAATCTCTATTCACATGGGGTCAATGTTTATTTACAGAAGTGTTTTTGTGGGTTGTGAAAGTTTTTGCAAATGTATGACGTGTTAGTTGTTTGTAATACTTATAGCATTTAATGGTTGTCCAAGTCTGACTGTCTCAATTCCTGTCCGATTTAAAACCACTTACTTCTGAAGAGCGAGTAAAGATGTTAGCCACTATCAAAACGAACCTGATTCATCATCACATAACATCATAGTGGAAGTGAGTCATCACATGAACAGTGAGTTCATTTGGTGTATACAGACTGTTAGAAAACATTTTCCTACACTACGAAGACAGATTACGCAGATGCCATTGGTTACAGTCACCGTGAGTACCATTTTCCATGGCCTTCTATCACCAAAATGACTCTGCTAACATCTGATGTAGATCTGAAGGAAGCAATAAATACCAATCTCTACATTTTAGTGTCCAATGCATTAAATCAAATAAACTGCCTTTTGTCTTCGTTACATAATAGTGTATTAGGCGTTCGAAATTGCGCCCCAACAATCTGGTTAGTTGTATTGTAAACGATTTGATGATTTTTGCATTTAGAAGCATATTGTTTAACGTTACTGTTTTTGAAGGCTTCATTTGTCATTCAAGGTCGCTAGTCACCTGTTTAGCTATGACTTTCTTATGTGTTCCGTTGAAATTATCGACTGAAGTTGATGTAGTCACACCTCTAAGACGGTTCATAGCTGGGAAATTCGGAGAAGCTGTTGCTTCACAATGCGCTAAATCTTTGGAGAAGCTCAGTGAGTTACGTTACGAAGCCTGTTTTGGACAACCTACGGACTTAAACCGACAAATGGAGGCATTTGCATTGTGAGTCCGGATGAAATGTTTTCTAGTGTTCTGTATAATTTAGGCTATACTCAAACAATCTAAACATTGCAGCAAATCTGCATATTGTCACTTATAGTGACATTCTGCAGTGATTCTTATTTTCGGTTGCTTGCGTGGTCACTTAATTGATCAGGCAATTGTCTATGCCTCCATAGACTGAAATATAGTGTGCCATTTACATATACACTTAAAACTGTGGGAATATTCTCTACTAATTAATGAAGAAAAAGTCTGGATTTTGATAATCTGGATGGTAACACTAAAACACTTCTGTATTCTATTCCGGGAAACCGTGTTGTATACCTGTTCTGACGCTTTTACTGGTCCAGTACAGCATTTTTTGACTTACGGTTATATTTACCTGTAGCAGTTCACACGTTAATTAAGGTGTTGTCAATATGAACAAGACACAATTGATTTTAATTCTAAAATTTTGAGTTTTATATCATGTGACTATACTGACATTATTCCTAACAAACTTGTAACTAGCTGAATGTTCGCTTAGAGCAACAACCTCGTGTATTAATCAAACCACCTAAATAATGGTTGTGTTTAATAGCACAACAATAAAGCTTGTCGCTCACTAAACCTTCTAGGATGACTGATGGTTAAAATGCTGTTGCATTAACGGTGTTGTTTGAAAACCTAGATCAGTATCCTAAAAGTCTCGATTCCAAAAAACCAACCTTTATTTCTAGTTTTCTTGAAGCTTAGGTATTACTGTTGTTATTTTCAGCTAAACTGTTAAAAGTACTCTGTTTATTTCAAATAGGTGTATCTTGCTCGCTCGTTTATTTGAATTGCTTTGCAATCAATCGCATTATGGACCCATGTGTTAGATTCCATTCTCCAACGTGTTATTATCAAATAAATCTGGTATTTCCTATTAGTATAACATTAAATTTCTGAGATTTATATTCATCACTTAATATCCATTTATACAGGTATCATAATGTATTGTGGAGTTTAGAAAAGCGACTCAATACATCAGAAGATCTAGGTATCAAATGGAGCTGGAGTGATATATGGCACAAAAATTATTTAAGTAGAGTCGCCACCATTAATTGACGTAACATACATTTTAGGCCACTATTCTTTTAACTTCGAACAAATGAATATTATCTTTTGTTATGCTGCTGTCCATTCATCTTTGGCTAAGACATACGATTTAAACTGTGAACATTCGTTAATGAAAGCTATTTCAAGCTATAAAGTAAGTTGCTAAAACTTACCAAATGATTCTTAAATTAACTCCTGTTTGTTTAATGCGTATTATTTATCTATATTTGTGATATCGTGTGATTTATGACGTTAAATATCGACACATGTTCACTTAATCACGCCTGACGTACATTGTATTAAACATTCTGAGAATTTTTGTAACAAACCATCAAATCACGTACCACAAATTACGGTGGTGCAATTTGTTTTTTTCTGTACTGATTTATATCTGCGGTAGTTGTTTATCATGTAATCCTGTTAGCACCTACTCATCAGGTATGAACAGCAAGAATACATTCATATGAATGGGTCATAGTCTTCATGTGTTTAGTTCACTTGGGATTCCAATTGATTGTGGGTGTAGTGATTTTTCAGCAGTAATTAGGCTTATTTCTTAGCTCGCGTTTTTCATAACATACATGCAATGGAAAATTTCGTTGAGCTGGTTAAGACATTGTATGTTTTGTTTTCTCTCTTGTCTATTCTCTATTGTAAGCAAACGGATAATAATGAGTAGCAGGATTATTGTTATGCTAAATCAACTGTTAACCTTACTTTTTCTATAATCACATATAGTGCGTGTGAACTGTTTATTTTTTTAAACACTTTGACTTTATAACTAAGCGGCGGTGGTGCAGATCTATTTCTGTTACTTGGTCATGGGATCCATATAACTTTATTAAAATATACTTTAGCCCAGTATATCTAGGTGATTTACTTGGTAATCCCTTGATTGTTCTCATTGTGTACATTTGTGTCGTCCACGCCATTAAGTGGTAGGTAAGTGTAATCCAGTGATACGTATAAAGTAAATCACTAATAGTGATCTGAAAACACCAACTGAGTTGCACAACGATATCTTTGTTTTGGACTTAATCAATAACAGTGCGTTGGGACGACCTAGAAACATTCATAATACAGAGAGATCCAACAAACACACATTTTCGTGTATTTTAGGTTTGTGTGTAACATTCTTGTTTTCAAAAAATGACAAACAGTAGCGAAAAAAAGAGTCACTACTCAGCTAAGTGTGATCAAACCGCCTCAGTTCTATCTTCTATAGGTCAGCTAAAATGTGATTAAAACATTAAACGGGTTATTGAAAATTTTGATTCCATTTGAGAGCACTCACATATTTTTCCTTATTGAAGAGAGTGCATTAGATTTACGAGCAATTCCTCTCAGTGATAAGTCAATATGTAGATAACTCAGTATAATTATTCACTCATCTATAATAAGTGCGGCATGTAGCAACAAGCCCTAACATTCCCCTGGTTCTCATTATATAACCTGTTAGTACATAATATTTTTTCGTTCATGTATAACTTACTTTAGTTCATAGATGTATTTATAAGCCATACATTCCAATTTAAAATTTAAGAGTTAATAGGCTGACAGAAAATCTGGTTTAAACGTTTTGCGGATGTTGAGACACTTTGCCTAGCATATGTGGAATGTAATTACTATTATCCATTGACAATTGAAAGTCGCAATAACCCCTTAATATATATCTCTGCATATTTTGTCTATCCAATATTTCCTAGTTCTGATGATTTTTGTAGTTACAATGTGGCAACCATTTTGAATATAATTCGAACTAACTTCATTCACCTCGTGAATATTTTACTTCACTTTTTAATCGATTTAAGTGCTATTATAAAATGCGAACTACATTTTTAGGTAGCTGCTGAAGCATTCGAATATCTTGCATTACATATGGACCAATCGTCTGGCGATATGACTCAAGAAGTACTGACTGTATTCAGTGACGTTATGATTGCACAAGCTAACGAATGCAATTTTCTTAGGCTTCGAAATGGTAAGCAGTTTAAATGTGATTTTATCTAATGAAATGATAGATATAATGCTTTCAGGATTGCCTTAAGAAAATCCTAAAATTTGATGGTTTGTTTAAAATCAGTATAATAAACGATACATGTTTTTCTCCGTTTTCCAAAAGTCCCGAACCTTGCTGTCGACCGTGAGGTTATGCGACAATGTCTGTAACTGAAAGGTGTGCCAAAGAAGTACATTAACTTTATACAGGCTCTCTACTCGAACACTACTAGTCGAGTCAGAGACAATCGCGAACTGTCCTCGGAATTGATCACTTCAAGTAATGTTCGCCAAGGTTGTCCGCCTTCCCCATTTTTACCTAACTTTTTCATTGACATACTTTTAAATTTGACGTTTTTGCCGTCTTACTTCTCAGGTGTTGGCCTTCTTCCAGGAGACATACTTGTTGAATTAGAATATACAGATTACATAGTTCTATTGGGTGAAGATGCTGACAAAATGTAGAATCTTCTGACCACCTTAAGCATCAGTGCAGCCATGTTCGGGATGTAGTCTTCTCCATTCAAATTCAAAATGTCGCATCGGGATTGGCTTACATCGGCGCCAAAAGTAGTGATTGGGAGTGAAATAGTTGAGCGTGTTGACCTCTTTACTTATCTTGGGCGTCTCATCAGTTCTGATAATTTGGTATCTGATGAAATCTCCCTCGGCTTTTGCCAATTTGAGTCACTTGTGGCGTAGGTAAGACATCTGTCTTTTGATAAAAGACTCGTTTACGGCGCAGAAGTTCTTTCCGTTCTACCTTATGAATGTGATGCATGGCCATTAAGGATAGGAGATATTCGTAGGCTTCTAGTATTAGATCGTAGACGTCTTCGAAGCACTGCTCGTGTTTTCTGGGATCATTATGTAGGCAACACGTGGGTTAAGAATAGAGTACTATGTAAATATGGCAAGTCGATTGATGAAGTAGTGAATCTTCATCATCTGAGGTGGTTGGGACATGTGTTGTGTATGCCCAACCACCGCCTTTCTCGACGCGTAATGCTGGCTGATATAGGAATAGGATGGAAGAGAGTTAGAGGCGGCCAAACGAAAACATGGCATCAGTCCATGAAGTCACTGACTGCCGGTTTAAGTCGTGTCGGTAGCTGCAGACTACTTGGATGGGGTCCTCGCGATTACCGTAACCAGTGGCTAGAAACACTGAGTGACATGGCCCAGGATCGGTCACAATGGCGCAGATGCATTCACTCATTATCCTCCCTTAAACCATGAGTTTTAAATTGTTCCATAACTTTCTTTCTACGTTCTGTGAACCATATTCTAAATGTTCACACCTTGTTATTATTATTTTATTGAAGTAACTCCTACTAATGGTGGTGGTGTTAATCTTGCGGTTCCATGCACATGTTCCAATGCACACATGTGCCAGGTTCTATGTTGATTGTACATACATACATACAGGGGCGACCAAACCAAAACATGGCACCAGTCCATGAAGTCACTGACTGCCGGTTTAAGTCGTGTCGGTAGCTGCAGACTACTTGGATGGGGTCCTCGCGATTACCGTAACCAGTGGCTAGAAACACTGAGTGACATGGCCCAGGATCGGTCACAATGGCGCAGATGCATTCACTCATTATCCTCCCTTAAACCATGAGTTTTAAATTGTTCCATAACTTTCTTTCTACGTTCTGTGAACCATATTCTAAATGTTCACACCTTGTTATTATTATTTTATTGAAGTAACTCCTACTAATGGTGGTGGTGTTAATCTTGCGGTTCCATGCACATGTTCCAATGCACACATGTGCCAGGTTCTATGTTGATTGTACATACATACATACAGGGGCGACCAAACCAAAACATGGCACCAGTCCATGAAGTCAGTGACAATTTGGTTGAGCCATGGTAATAGGTGCAGACTACCTGGTTTGGGGTCCGTGTGATGTTCGTAACCAATGGTTAGAGGCTATAGGTGACGGCTCAAAATCGCTGGCAATAGCGCAGGTGCATCCATTCTTTGTCTACTTCCAGATTCTAAGCTTCTGAATTCATTAAATTTTCTTTTTACTGAATTATGTTTTGTTAAATTTCATCTTCGATCTCTAGTTCTTTCCATTTATACTAACACTGTTTTTACCCCCACTATTCTGGGTTTTGATCCGGAAATTTAATCTGTATCGGCTGATAGGAGCATGGCAACTCGGACTAATGTACGCACGTACCATGTTCCACGTTGTGAATGACTGACTTTCTGACACTCTGACATGGTAGTCGTGATGATTCAATCGGGCCGTTCTGACTAGAATAATCGTTCCTTAAGTCCTTACAACGCCAGACAGGTTGGGTGAAAAGCAGTAAGACTAATGTCAGCGAACTTAAGGTCCTTGGGCCAAGTCTTACTATCAATTGTATTGAAGTGTGATGTGAGTATGGTGTTTCTCTTGGACAACCATCATAACTGCGATACTTCCTTACCACAACTGAAAAGTGTGGCTAGAAAAGGCAGGTCTTAAAAGTTCACACCACACTCTTACTCCACAAATTTCTGCCCGCCTTTAAGACATTTCTGTGCACGGAGCTAACCACTTGTGTAATTGTTGTGTGTGGCAGGCCTCAAGCAGTCGTCTCTTAAACACTGCGGTAACAATTTTTGGTTTTCGAGGTCACCTCTAATTCAGCTTCTTTTGCAGGTACCTCAAGAAGAGTCCTTCTACGATGTGGGCAAGTGGTAACGGATAATCACCTTCATATATATCTAACGTCATTCGACGTTATCCTATTAACTATCAGGTTCCTTTTCCTCCTTATATTTGTTAAACTCTTACTCTTAACTCTCATCTCCCATTTCTGTACCACGCGCCACTAGTGCTAACGATTCGAGTTCACATAATGCTATCAAAAGTTTCCTGAAACAGCTCTCTAAACTTTATGTTCGAGCTTTTAGTGTGCGAATACTGCTTCAAATCAGTCAGCAGCTCGTGATTACTAAAGTACTAGAATCTATTTCCACTGATATATGCTGTGTCTCAGAGACATGCACAAAGGATCTTAGGGCGCTCATTCACTTGACCTAACCTTGTCAACATGGAGAAACAGAGCGATTCATTCTTCGTTTA
Organism: Schistosoma mekongi; assembly: GCA_034768735.1. NCBI lineage: Eukaryota > Metazoa > Platyhelminthes > Trematoda > Strigeidida > Schistosomatidae > Schistosoma > Schistosoma mekongi. The sequence continues at coordinate 10,449,834 of CM068307.1, read as the reverse complement.
TATGGCCTCCCGATAGCAAGTTCTCGTGACCTTTTTGGTGTAGTTATAGCACTTGGTTTGCAATCAGAACAGGCACAGATTCTGGAACATAGCCATACATCCCAATATCCAACTATAGTGGTATTTATTGACTCTAAAGCAGTCTTCAACTTTGTGGATCAAGTGGTTCATTAGCAATGTTTGTTATTAAAAGGCATACTTCAAAGTACATTGATCTCATGAAAGCTCTGTACTCGAACACCACTATTCAGGTTACAGCTGATGGCGAACTGTTAGCTGAAGTATCAATCTCACATTCTGTTCGTCATGGGTGCTCCTTACCCCTGTCTTTAATTTCGTCATAGATGCCTTCCTAGGGGTTGCAGTTCCTTCTAATACTTCAGAAATCAACCTTCTTCGAGGAAGTGAGATGCTGATCTCCCAGTGAAAAGCCGAATGTATTGCGCAGCAGTCCTCTCTGTCTTAACCTGTCAGTCTGGAATTTATGCAACTAAACTAGAAGATATGCGTGTGCTACCGGTTTTCGACCACTGAAATTTTTTATGTATTTGCATATATCATGGAATAACTGAATAATCAACATTGATTTTAGACAGAGTACTAGGACAAGTGGCGAGATGGTAGATGAGGTTGTAAACCTTCATGGTGGCCGGAACATGTATTACGTATGTCCAACCTCCATCTGCCTCGCTCCACAACACGCGTAGGAATAGGGTGGAAGATAGTCAAGGGTGGTCAAATCAAAGCATGGCATCAATCCATTAAGTATTTGACTGTTGGTCTAAGCCATATCAGTAGATGTAGACGAGTTGGTTGGGGTTTGTATGATAATCGCTATCAGCGGATAGTGACATCGGACGATGTAGCTCAGAATCGGTTACAGTGGCGCAAGTGTATTCACTCCATTATTCTTTGCTATACATGCTTTATTCTCACCGTTTTGTATTCTGTTGTCTTGTTATTCTTGTAAGTTTGATCCCGTCATGCTAATGTGGCGTGGCAAATTGGACCTATACGCATACTTTTCAGGTTCTCTGTTGTCCATGACTGACCGACTGATAGGAATTATTGATAATTGATTGCATCGTGAAACCGAGTACATAAACCTGTACTTAATAATTGAGTTGCACTGTTTATGTAAATATATTTTATAATATTAATATATTAAAACTATGTTTATCTCATTTAAAGATGCAAAGGCAATTATTCAGTATTCAGTGCCTTTCTGTGTTATCATTGGGAAGAAATTTATCGCTATCAGCATTCTGTGATAATGTTTGATAGTTCCTTTTCGCCATCTTTTTCCTGCTTAGTCTAAATTAATCTGAAAGTTGTCTTTTCGTTAATTCTCATATTGTGTTGTAATTCGAAGAGATAACATGTAAAGTAATAGACTACTTTACTGTATTTCGGTGACGCTTCCTTCGAATAAAAATAGGTGCCTGTTATCTATATTGTATGTCCTATTTGGAAATGACTGGTGATAGTTCATTTATTCACTTGTACACACAAAATGTGATACAAATCAGCGTCAAAAATGTATTGGTCACACAATTATGAAAGCTCATATTCCTCATAAATATTAATAATAATTGTGTATGGGCCGAAATAATGCTCGAGCGCTCATATCGAATCAGGTAGTTTTAGCAGAAGGTCCACTTCCTGACCATTCGACCTACTGGTTTAATCCACAAGATAGTGGAATGTTGTTGGGAAACGAAGTCCTATAACAAAAAGTGATCAAAACCGGTTCATGTCTCATTCTTCTTCTCAGGATCCTAGAGCTCATATGTACCAATAGTTGGAAATCATGGTTTTCTAACTTCCTTGAGTTGGTCTTTCTTATCTACCGACCCAGTTTAACCACCAGACTTTTATTCTCTCACTTTCGTTAATAACACCCCAGTCGTGCGATGGCAGTGAGTAGGACTTCCCTGGAAGGGCCATATGAAGGTATTTCAAGATCAAAGCAGACTTTCCTCACCGTCGGTTGTACCAGGACATTTTGCGGGTAAACGAAAATAGTACCGAATTTAGTGTATAGAACCCATCGTTTATCAATGTTTTACCGGTTTCAAGTTTTTTTATCATCATAACTAACAGTTCTATACAATAGACATGTTGATCTCTTTTATTGTTTCTTTTGATCTACATTTAAGACGAACCTGAATATCGTCGTATTGTTAATCATATTAATAAACTATACAAGAAATGCTTGGATTCATTTTCTATCATTTCCAGTTGTTTGCAGGATGAAGATGTGGTTAAATCTGTACCGGAGGTATGTTTAATTAGTCATCATATACAACATGATTATTATTTTTAAATTTGTTTAGGACTGGTATCGTGTTATTAAAACAAAACAGAATTATTATAACATTCTGTCTACCACTTATTTGGGTGACGAGAAGCAAAAACGTAAGAAGGATAATAAGGTAATAATTTTGATAAATTAGGTTGTATAAACAAAATTATGCCTATTATATTTGATATTTTCGATTATTTTGAAGTCAGGAATAATTACAAGTATTTATTTTTACCGTTAGCATTGGTTCGTAAGTAAATCGCGATAAATTTGCTGCGGTAGTTTGAAATCGTCACGGAGTCGGTAGAGGTATCCGGACAGGAAGCGAAGGTGACAGTCATTGGGGCCTTACTAAGAGGTCATTCAGAGGTGGCGCTGACGGTGTGGAGTCTCCTCAGCAAGGGAGCGGAGTGGGGTTCGTTGTGGTTGGAGGCGGATTTCGATAGTCCAACGGCTAGTGTTGCAGTGATTTAGGACCCTCCGTATCACATCCGACAGCCATTCACTGGTTTTGACGGCCACTTTAACAAGCCTCAGTCGACCTGATTTACCTCCATTAGATGAAGTGTCGATGGAGCAATTGCTTGCATCCCAGTTTTTAGAGTGTCCCCGATGTAATAGCCCAACAGCTACAGTCAGTGAATTCAGTACAGCCTATGGGTGTTGTAGAAACAACGAGGGCATATAGACAACTAGCGAATGCGGCAGTCACTTCAGTAGCAGAGGGAGAGAATAGACTCTTCTGATGCGGTCAAGTCGGACGTTACAGGAGGAATTTCCTGAGGATACGAAGACAAAACCTTTTAAACGCTATAAAATGCCTTTTTTCTTTGAGAAATTGCTCCGGGTTGTTGGGTTAGTTAACAAAGATGTAAGTAAACGAAGAAGCGTTGGTTTGCTTAGTCGATAGGGGTGCAGCTATATCCTTAATAGACTTAGAGCTCTGTTGACAGATAAGGGCATGCATGCCAAAAGTAAAAGCAGTAAGTGAATATGCTATGCAGATTCTAGGAGTATCAGACCGCAGCATCGAAATTAGTGGTTACCTAGTGCAATATTCACTCATAGTGATCAGAGTGATACAGCAAACCATGCTGGGAGTTGGTTTCCTAAGAGAAGTGGGGTGGGTGATAACTGTAATTGACACAAAAAAACAGTAAGGTGGACACAAAGTACAGGTATTTTGTCATACATGAGAACAGTGAAATGGCGAAGGTATAAACAGCAACATGATGACAACAGCATGATGACAATTGTTTGTACAAGTTATTTTAAGTTACTTCATGACTAATACTTTATGCTATCACTCTTTTTGAAGTAATTTATATAGATATTACACTTCATATTCATCTTTTTGTAACTATTCATTCCTTTTCTCCTTGAAAACCTTATCACGAAATTGAACATTACCTGTAAAGTAAGAAGTGTAGTGGTAGTTGTCTGTTTTAGATTGATAGTAATCCCACTCATGTGTATTGAAGTACTATACTCAGTAAATGAAATAGATTTACCATAGTTCCATCTCTCAATTTAAGTAATGAGTCACTATAACATTGCAATGCAAAAGCGTTGACCATCCAAACGAAACCGTTCAAATCGCTTTTTCGTATGATTTCAACGTTACTTAATTATTAACGTGATGACTACTACTTAGTAGTACTATCTTAGTTCTGGATAATTCTAATCGAATTTATCCTTTTTGATTTTTGATTTCCTTGTTTTATTATCTACAGGAATCCAGCGGACTATTAGTGTCTAAATTCACGCGTAGTCTGTCATCCCGTCGTTGGTCTGAAACATTTCAGACTGTTTATGAAACAGAAACAAATAGTGAATCACAACTTTCTCCCGTTTTGACAAGTGATATTGTAACAAAGGAAATGTTTCAAATACCTTTACCTTCTTCTGATCCAGGTGATATTTTTGAAATGCTAGTTCCATTTCCTGTACTTGAAGCTTTTAACATTGCAAATTCTACCCGAGCTGCAATTATTAACTCAGAATTTGCAAAATTAAAAAATGCTGATACGATTCTTGAAAGGTAAACTTTTATTCTGGTTTATTGTCTGTATTTTCTGTGATATATGATGTGTAAAACGGACGAGTGTCATCTTCAATGGGCATTTTAAAATATGCCAATCAGCTTCAAACTAATGAATTGTCCTAAGGGAAATATGATGACTTTTTGTGTATAGTGCAATATCATACCTGGTTCTACTGTAAAATTGAACCAACTAAATTTTCGATCTAATGGGGAGTCGATATCTAGCTTGTGTCTTCCAAGCTTTTGTTATAACAGGGTATTTACTTTAACCCAATTCGTCTAATTTAATTCATGTGTTCTTACTAATTTCCATTTGGTCATCAAATATTAGACTGTTCCTAGATATTTTAAACGTAATTTATAAAAGTGGTGTGTTTAACTTCAGTTACCAAAAAATATGTGAGAGTTTTGGTAACCGGAAAAAGGTAGCATGTAACTGGATTCAAGTTTTTTTCGCTTGTTTGCTAATGCTAGTTATTTATACGTGAAGTGTCTAAGTAATATGTTAACTATGTGCAAGATTTGTATATGTATGGTGCCATGAAATTATTCATTTTCAGGAGACTATTGTCTTCCGTTGATATATTGTGAATTATACCAATCACGAAATATGGAAACACTTCCTAGGTACAAATACCCCTCCCAGACACAAGGGCTGTTTGTTCTATCCCTGTTCTATCTCCCACTCTGATATTCCTAGTTCTCAAGCTGGATTGAAGAACATGTGATAATTTAGTCAACTGTTTGGGACAAGTTATATTTGTTGCATCCGTTTATATACTTATAAAACCTGGCTACATAGCTGACCAATAAGGAAAATAACATTCATGCAAGACAAGGACAATAATGATAGGAAACTAGGGGAGGGGAAACAGGTGTACAGTTAATCAGTCGTAATTGCTGAGCGGAAAACGATATGATAGCATTTCATAAGTCTATGGGATGTTAGGGCGAAGGAAACGTAGTAGTAATCGAAATAAAATGTTAGAATTGCATACATCCATAATAAACATAATAGTCCTCTGAAAAAAAAACAGTTTTAAAAGTTAGTTTTCTTTTGAGTCACCCTGTATGCCACATCTCATATATCCAAGAAAATATTTTTCAACTTTCTCACAAGAGTCATTTAATACTACAACTTGAAATGAACTATGAGTAGCATATAAGTGAAAGATTCGAAAGTAACATCTTTACAAGTGCAAATTTTGATGTACTTTCGTAATAATGTCTACGAAAGGATTTTAAACTTTGAAGTGTTCGTGCATACACCAGTTTTCTGGCTACTTTAATACGGTTAACGCTACAAGAATAAGAATACATATACATTTATTTAAGATATTTGAATGGTATTGGCTAAGTGATTACAACATATAGCTCTCAGCTCGAGAGCTTCATGCTTGTTCAGACAAAATCACTTAGTTGTTGAATTTCGTAAATATGTACGTGACAAACTGATTATAGCTAGGCAACCATTGAAAAAAGTGGAACCACTTTAAAGTTATTTCGTCCTAATAAGACATTACTAATCGACGCTTATTATCGACCCCTCTACCTAAACCAAAAGCATGAGGTTCGAATCTGTAATGAAGTACCTGGCACCCATCGTTTTTTTTTTAAATTTACCCTGAAATATAATCTTACATACAGCTTATTTTTATGAAGTTTTTGGTTCGAGCAAATTTTCCTTTTTGTACTCCTATGTCATATCGAGTTTTGCCAAGCTTATTTTACTTCATTTAATTCATTACTTTTAGTAAATTACTTAAAGTCATTTTCCTTTGATTTATTTAGCGAAATGAATCAACACAATTTTCCACATTCATTGGAACTTAGTGTATTTCAATTGATTTGTGAGACACTGCTAAAAGAATCTGTTAAAATTCAACAGTATGGTGGAGTAGATAGTTTAAGACATAAAGTTCATTCACTAAAACCAATGGCTGAAGAAAGATTCAAAACTCTTGCAGAGGTATTAATTATTGTTACGTTCTTTTGTTTTGCAAACATTTGATTGGAATATTTCTAAAAAGAATCGTTATCATGTTATGTATGTGATCACTAGTGGAGTGAGTCTGTGTTGAAGTGAACACCAACTACACTGTTAGGTAGATTCACTATGTAGTTATCTACGGTAACGGATCTTCAGTGGAAATACAACTGCTAACTTGTTATATTGATCAGGTTGACTTGTTGCTATTACACACTTGAACCATACTATGAATGGAGTGCTTGTTTGTTTCAGCCTACTTGTACTAGAAAAGTCGTTTTCGGAGAATGGATGACATTCAATCGATCTAATGTTGTATTACGCATAAGTATGCTATTTTGTGTACCTGAGAGAGTAGATTCATGGTTCATAGTACACTTTGATATGATTAATATGTTCCCATAATTCAATTTTGTTGCCATTTGTTCCGAAAAGGTTTGACCCTATTAGGTTTGTCCTAAAATGTAATAGGCATTATCTTATAGGATTTCGTTGCTCTTAGTTAAACACTTCATTAAAAATAAACAAAGCTTTTTCAAAGCCGAATAAATACATATAAATGATGTGATAGATCTGTATCTCAGGAGAGGATTTGAGAAGTGCTGTATTCTCTGAACCAGATAGTTTAATCATGAAACTTTCTCTTTATTTCTAGACAATATCATTCTCATTTACTCCGAATGAATTTACTAATTAGTATTTCCCTACAGTCACTTCTTTTTGAAGTGGTTGTCTGGAAAAATAACGAGAGCTCTACGATTAAACCATCTAGCTCAGGGGACAGTTCTCCAAATGCACGATAATAACCATATGTAGTTTGTGATTTCATACGACACCATTATTCCATTCTTTTACATAGGTATTTGAAGTAATAATTACTTGAGTAGATCGGATCAATAACTTGCATACTTTTGCATCTAATTTATATAGGTATATGCTTGTGGTTTTTCCTTTACATACGATAAATATTTATGGGTGGTTATTGAGTTGTGTTATGTAATTAGCTTGGTGATTGAAATTCACAGTCAGTGTATCGAATAATACAATTTGCATCCAACATGTGGTGTGCTAGGACGTTATCATCAATACTTATATTATCAATTAGAAAGAATTTGGTATTATTTTTGTTATTTCGACTTGAATATGGACTTTAACTCAGGTTTTAGTGATTTTCACCAACTAACATCCCTTTTGTCTTGTTGAGTGAATATTCTAAATTCCCATTAAGAAAAGTCAGCTAGTTAGCCACAACGTAGAAGATGGTACGTACATATATCATTTCAAGTTGCCATGTTCCATTTAGCATTAAGTGATGTAACTATCAGACCAAAGTCCAAAGTAAAGTAGGCAGTAACAGTACTAGTAGTAATAAGATTGGGATCGAAGATAAAATATAAGAAAATATAAATCAGTGATAATAGGTAGTGATGAATTTACAAACTTAGAGTTTGGGGTGGGGGGGAAACAATGAATAGATTTACCTGCACCGTTGTTATGATTTTCAGCCATGTCGTTCAAAGTCTCTAACTACTGGTTACCGTCATCACGTGAATCCCAATCAAGTATTCTGTACCTATTAACGTGGCTCACTCCAATTGTCAATTGCTTCATGAACTGGCACCATGTTTTGGTTTGGTCGCTCCCATTTTCTTTCCTGCCTACTACACCAGACAACATTGATTATCGGGGTAGGCCGTGATTGGGCATACGTAATGTTTGTCCTAACCACTTCAACTGATGAAGACTCACTACTTTAAAACGGAGCATAATACGCAACAATTTTATAAATTATTGGTTTACGGGTACAAATCTTGACTGTTGAAAGTATAAAATACGAGAAAGTTACATATAATTTTGTCATTGATTCCTTAAAACGTTAAATTTCACGCAGTTCCAAAAGCCTAGATTGTCTGTAATGAACACTTGTACAATGTAGTCTGCTATATGTCAATATAAACGTTTTATATCTATATATGAATCCTTTTATTTAGAGTAAAACTACCTTCAGGTTCCTATTTAGCACATAGGCAAGCCATCTAGTTGATATTATTAGTCATCTAATGATTAATGTGTATTGTCTAATTAAGTTGCAAGTGAAGTCTGTATATACATTTGTTTATAGTAGTATCTCGTCATTTTCAAGTGATATGACCAAATGTATTGTTACAATATGAGCAGGTTTATACTGGCAGTGAAATATTCCTTCTCCAAGTACTTTAAGTCGCATTGAGCGGTGGGAATATCGGAGAAGAATTATCTTGAGGCCGAAATGATAGCGAAGGTGTGTAACTTGGGGTGAGAATATTGAAAGCGTATTTTCTAAAAGGGATTGTTTGATTATGGAGTTTTCATTTTCTTCCTAGATAACATCATCATGTTTTTCAAATGGGGACACACTATTAGAACTGATCATCATCTTGTTCTCTTGACCTCGAATTCAAACAGCTGTCTATAATTCCGTCATCGTTTTTTGAATGCTGTGTTTTGATTGTCATCACTGACCGATATCTGACCTTTTTGTTGTTTTCCCTCTTTCTTATTGGCCGATAAATTAGGTTAATTCAAATATATCCCTTGTTTAGTGTATGATTCAATTGCCAGACTTCTTAAGACCCCCTGGTTTTCTTTGTGTTTCCTCTGTCAAATGTTTCAATATTTTCCCAGCCGAATTCATTTCCGTAGTTATCAAGTTGCATTGATGTAGACAAGCTATGTCATGGCTATTAGCAGTTAGTTGGTGTTCACATTGATGGCCACATTGAATTTTCTATCCTATTTATATGTTAAACAGACTGAAGCCATTTGAACTTTAATACCTTCAATACCGGGATATCGTAAATATTTATATGTAGATTACGATTATCCGTTTTTAGACTTTTTATGCCTATTTTATACTTGTTGTGTTTGCTTATCATGTGTAGATGAAAGTTTATGATTAGCCATTATTTGAACTACATCCATCAGCCATTCCTTTTCATTTCTCCGTATAATTACTATGCTGTAATATGACTTCGCCTGTTTCGATTGAATATCTATCTCTTTGAGCCGAAAGTTTTCCCGAATTGGTTATATTGACCAACACATCCAAGTATAGTGGCTTGTTGTTCGATTCCGCTTCTAATGTGAATTAGATATCATCGAAGACAATGATGGCATGCTATATCTCATGATTATGGTATTTGTTAGATTCATACTTATTATATAGTTTCCAAACAATATAACTGTTATTACTTCGTTTCGTCCGCACTTTATGAATGTTGTTATTTGTATTTGTTATTTTATTTAAGCTACACGTTTTGATTTATATTTTGACAGTTTCTTTTCTTTTTTACTCGTTAGATAGAAGAAATGTTACGTAAAGAGGAGAGCAATGATATTGCTTTTAGAACTGGTTATGCCAATATTTTGTCTCGAGAACCATCAGAAAAACTGAATTCAGGTTTTCGTGAAAAAGTTGATAAATTACGCTTATCTGTCCAATTGGTACGTTTTCATATTTACGTATGAGTACATTAATTGTACGAAGTTATTACCAAAGAATTCTTGACTCGTTAATTTGGCTACCATATACGATTTCATTCCTTTTCTGTTAGTACTTTTGTGAATGAGAAAGAGTGGTATTTAATCGTGCCAAACATATAAATATATAACATATAAATATATATTGAAGACTTATCTATAATTAGTAAAAGTTTGTAATCTCCAGTTATTTTTGAATGTTTATCCTCTATAGCTATATATGTACCCTGAGCGATTTGTCTAGTCATGCCATATAGCCAAAAGTTTTATTATACTTGGTATGCATCTAGCATTAGAATCTAAGGCATGTGTTTTATCCTGTCTACTACATTACAGTTGTGTTTTGTCATTTCAGTGTTGATGTTCGATTAATAATTCAAATTCTGTATCTTTCGTTTCAAACGTCAGCATGTCTTTATTTATTAAGCTATTAAGTACAGGCGTTGATCGCTTCACTTATCTCGGAAGTCTCATCACCCCTGGTGGGTCGGTGTCTGACGAAATCTCAGCGCGGATTCAGAAAGCTCGATTGGCATTTGCTAATTTGCGGCACTTGTGGCGCAGACGAGATATCCGTGTCTCAACGAAAGGCCGAGTGTACTGCGCAGCAGTCCGCGCCATTTTAACATATGGCTGCGGAACGTGGGCCATGAAAACTCAAGATATGCGGCGTCTCCAGATATTTGACTATAAGAATCTTCGTAACATCGCTTGTATACCATGGAATAACCGAATTAGTAATAGTGAGGTTAGACAAAAGGTTCTTGGGAAACACGGTAAATCAGTCGAAGAGGTCATTAACCTTCATCGACTGAGATGGCTGGGACATGTATTGCGCATGCCCGACCACCGTCTACCCCGTCGCGCGATGTTGACTAGGGCTGAAGTAGGATGGAAGAAGGTTAGGGGCGGCCAAACCAAAACATGTCATCAGTCCATTAAGACCTTGACTATTGGTCTAAGCCATGTAGGTAGATGTAGACTACCTGGTTTTGGTCCTCGTGATGATCGCAACAAATGGCTGGAGACACTAGGCGATATGGCTCAAAATCGGTCACAATGGCGCAAGTGTATTCACTCTCTAACCTCATCTGAATCTTGAATTCTATTGTTATTTTCTGGACATCTTTACTTTACTCTTCCCTCTTGTATTCTGTCTATACGTTACCTCAATATCTCGTAGTGCTAATGTGGTATGGCAACTGGAACCTACAGACATATGAGCCTGGTTCTACGTTGCTGATGTTGATGACTAACTACAGATAGTCACTAACATGTTCAATCAGCATGAAAATCTTATCAAAATTTAGTAATTTACTACTTTTGATATTTAAGCCTGTGACCCAGATTAGGACAATTCTGTTGGCCTGGTCTCCACGTATCTAATGTCTAATATTTATACTGGTAACTCTAATTCATCTAATATTAAGGATGTGAAACTACAGTAGTGTGTACCTATACAATTAAAAAAGAAGTCACACCAACGTATTAAAGCAAATAAACAATTCCATCACTGTCTTGTTGATTGATTTCCATTACTGATTTAATAAGGAATACAAAATCATCTGACTGACCGATTACGTAATTTTTCCATTGACTATCATTTTGTTTATGTCATATATTTATAGTCGAACAAATTGTTTTTGTCTGAATAAATACATGTTTTAATTACATAGTTGCTTAATGTATAAAATCACTTGTCGATAATTTCTAGGGTTTTCCGTTCTACCCTTAAATTATGTATGTTAAGTCTCCTAACCTGATGTTGTCCGCAAATTTTTCAATATTCACCAAGTGTGTTTTTCAGCTATTTCTCTGTTTATTTTGCTAGTAGAGGAGTGTAATATTCATTAGACATATTATGGATAGTAATAAATAAGCTGTGTTAAGTTGCCAGAGTTGGAATTGTCCGCCAACTTTTCAATATTTACTAAGTATTTTTTTTATAACATATTCAGCCACTTTTCCATTCATTTAGGTAGTAGTTGAGTATAATCTTCATTGAAAGTGTTATGAAGGATACTAATTAAGCCTATTTACCCTACCCTAATTTCATAGGTTTGCTTGTGAATAACCTACACAATCAGTATGTAACACTCCTTCATATTTTGCACGAAATTTGTTCATATTGATCTGTGTAAAATACTTTGTATATAAAACGTGTTTTTGTTACATGCAACGACTCATATTTGCTGATCATTTATAAGGTTGTGTTATTTGTTCATTGAGAGCATAGCACTAATCAGTCTAGTTAAGTAATTGGATATTACTCAGTCACAATCAATCACCTATATTACAACCAGTATATTCAATACAAACTTCCCTGTTATGACAAAAGAAATTTTGTTTTAAGCACTAGTTTTCACAATAATCTTGTTTTATCTCTGCATATTGAGCTGTTCTACACGGAAACATTCGTAGCAGGCAGTTGTGAAGAACGACAAACGTTTAAAACCAAATGTTAAATGAAAACTACGCTCTAATATCAATATTTTCCCACTAGGTCAACAGTAAGCAACTTAAGTTGCAAGATACAATTTCACTTATTGAAAATTAAAACAAATTATATTACTCAACTCTTATTACTGTGTTTCTAGGTTTCATTATTTCTCCTTCTTCTTCTTATGTTTTTATACTTGTAGGTTTCTGAAAAAGACTATGATGTGATAGCATTATTTAAACAACATGAAGCAGATTTTCAGACATTGAATATGTCCAACAACGAACTTCTAGTGTATATTCAATCAAATTTTGAAGCTAAAGAAATTGGAATCATAGAAGAAATTGAAAATTTACGCAAAGATCTAATACGTATATGGGATGAACTTATTGTGAACAAACATCAACGTGGCGATGTAATAAAAATGTGGGATTTAGTTTGTTTACCGCCAAACTTCGGTAAATTATCAATTGTCTTGTTAAAGTATTATACTTTGTAATGATTATATTTGATTGATACTATCTAGTGCATAAATCTAATAAACTGACCAATTCGCGACACTACGGATCATTGTTGAACAATCGATTGAATGGAACTTACCACTTTACATCAGTTTCCTTGACTATGAGAGGGCATTCGACAAAGGAAACAGCAGAACATTATGGAGCCTTCTTCGACAATATGGTATATCCGAGATAGTCAATATCATTAGGAATTCTTACGATGGGCTACACTACAAAATCGTGCATGGTGGTCAGCTTACAGATTCATTCGAAGTGAAGACCGGTGTCAAACAGGGCTGCATACTCTCTCTCTTCCTCTTTCTGCTGGTGATTGACTGGATCATGAAAACTGCAACATTTCAAGGCAAACTTGGAATATAGTGGAAAAACTGGATGCAACTAGATAACCTGGACTTTGCAGATGGCTCTTCTATCGCACACACACCAACAAATACAGATGAAGACGGATAGTGTAGCAGCAGCCTCGTCAGCCAGCAGTAGGCGTCAACATACACAAAGTGTAAAGGAAGATGCTTTGATACAAAACAGCGAACACTAACCCAATTATACTTGACGGAAAAATTCTGGAAGATGTAAAAACTTTTACATACCTGGGTAGCATCATCGATAAACAAGGAGGGTCTGATGCAGATGTGAAGACGTGGATTGGCAAGGCAAGAGTAGCAATTCTTTAACTGAAAAATACCTGGAACTCAAACCAATTGTCAGCCAACATCAAAGTCAGGATTTGCAATACAAACTTCAAGGCAGTTCTATTGAATAGAGCTGAAACTTTGAGAACTACGAAAAGCATCATTTAAAATATACAAGTATTTATAAACAACTGTCCGCACTAGATACTTCGGATCCGTTAACCAGATACCATCAACAACAACCTGTGGCAGAGAACAAATTAACTTCCAGTCGTGGGAGAAATTAGGAAAAGACGCCGGAGGTGGATAGGACACAATGAGGAAACCATCAAACTGTGTCACAAGACTAGCACTAACTTAGAATTGTGAAGTCCAAAGGAAAGAGGAAAACCAAAGAATACATTGTGGAGGGAATTATACGTAGACAAGAAGAGAATGGACACCACTTGGGAATAACTTGGAAGGAAAGTTCAGGACAGAGTTGGTTGAAGAATGCTGGTCGGCGGTTTATTTTCCATGTAAGGCAACAGACGTTGACTCACCGATCGATTGATTGAAATCTAATAAAACAAATGCTGACTACGTGTTCACAATGTGTTCATGAATTAGTAAAATCATTGATAAATGTAACATGTTAAAATCTGTTGCCTTTTACTAAAATGAAAGGACATAGTCTAAGTAACTCTCAATAACTCTTTAAGTAAACACGCTTTATGGCGTATTTTTTCTATTTAGGTTGTAAATCATTAAATATATCATTTCATAGTTATTAAACATAGTGTACAACTCTATTCGTTTCACGAAATGCTTCTTCTGAACACAGATTATTTGCATTGAAAACACTTAGTACCATCATATTCTCTTGGAAAGTATACAAATAAAATCAACTTACAAGGAGAAATAATTATGAAACATAATCATTCAATATGATTTTATGCATAATACTTTTGTTCAATGTGTACATTACCTGCATATTTTGAACGTTTCCTACTCAAAAAGTGATTGCATAATAATGTTTTGTTAATTTCTGAGGGATCTATATTGTTAATCTGTAAATGTTTTTTGACTAACTAACATAACATGGTATTCAATTCGGTACTAAATATACGAGCTGTTGAGATAAGGATCACTTATCAAGAAGCTATTTGGCCATATTGAATTTTCTATCCTATTTATATGTTAAACAGACTGAAGTCATTTGAACTTTAATACCTTACTGTTTCATCATTTAAATATCTTCACAATTTTATCCTATAATGCTCATACTAATAAATAACTAATTTAACCACTTCTGAATACTGGTATTATTTACATTAGACAAGTTGTTATAATTATCTTCGTTGTGTAGTCGACCATTATAGTAATGTATATTGAATCACGTGTAACAGTTAACTTCAAACTTATTATAATAGTCAACTTCAAGGCTACTATGTTTATGCTATGCAAGAAATTGATCCTTTATTCTTTTGATCTATTCCTTTGTGAACGTATCTCACCACATGGTTATTATAATTAACACATGGAGTACGTCCAGTTATATTTAATACAAGATTTTTGATTGCCGAACCTAATGAAGTATTCTATTTCCTCGAAATTTAGTTGGAAATATCTTATTTCGGATTTTCTAAACCTCTTCATGCTAATGAAAGTACAATTTTACTAACTGATTTTTACATCCATCTCTATCTATTTCCAATTATATGATCGTCGATATCAGCAATAGATAAATACTTTATTGTTAATTTGTCTTCTCAACCATTGCAAGAGGAAATAAGTGAGTAATACAGATAACTCTAAATCTTGGTTGTTGTTATTATTTAGTCATTCAATCAAATCACTCTCCAATTGTGTTACATAACAATGAACTGATTATTTCTAATATATTTTTATATTTCTAAATTAGTTCTTACTCTAACTAAATGGTATCGTACACAAGGTGAAATAAATCATAATGAAGTGACATCTAAAACACTTCGTGATAAAGTTGACTCCGCACGAATATGCGTCAATCAAAATTTGGATGAACAACGAAATTTATTATCTCAACTTCGAATTAAATCTGAACCATATTTCAGTCAAATTATCAAATATAGGCAGCATAGTGTAATATCAAGTTTACAAGGAGCTTGCAAATTATTTCTAAGTATACGTAAAGATGTTGAGAAAAGTCTCCATTGGCATTCGGAATTCGAAAAACTTTGCACTGAGGAACTGCAATTGGTGAGTTTTGTTTGCGATGTTTGATAATTATGTTACTGATACGAAATGACAACAGCAGTAGTTCTGAAGATGCTATTTAGAATCATATAACTATCGCCTAATTTAATGCTGTGATATTTACTGGTGATCGAGTTCACACACAATGCGGTCTTGAATAGCAGTAGGTTGAAAGAATGCTGAAGTATTTTGGCTGAATTTTGTTTTTCTAGCTGCATGATTTCTCGTCATTCTAAACATCTTCGTCAGAACTTCCAAATATATATATATATATATATATATTGTATATCAAATGACTGAATATTCGGTATATTCGTTTTTCGTGACTTTACATTTTAGGTGAATGATTTCTGCCTGGCTCGTAGTGACGAAATTAATCAAATTATTTCAGAAAATGAACAATGGGTATCTGTAACCCATGATATAGAATCAAAAGATTGTAAGTTTATTTCGTTGATACAGTAAACAAATTTCTATTCCTCTGTTTTTTATACTCTAATTTTAAATTTTATAAGTGATGTACAGTACAGATGTCTTTCAAACTCAGTAAATTAACAATGTCTTTAGCAGTCCACAAATCTATGGAAAGATAAATTTAGTTCTGACTCGTAGTTATGAAAGCATTTTGTTCTCAGTATCACATATACCAAAATGGGTCGGGAGGAAATACAGACTCTGATCAGTAATATGTTCTTTGTCCCAGTCATACTATTATTGTCTAACTCCATTCATTACCCTGACAATTATAGCTTGCAAATATTTATTCATACTTCATGAATATCCACCACTTCATATACGATCCCTTCCAATAGGTAGTGATCACATAATGTACTGTAATTTTGCATCCAATATTTTCTGATGGTATGTAAAGGCAGTTAGTATACGTAGTGTATCGCATACACCTCATTTGATATGGGATCATAATTTATTTGTTTTATTTTCTTTGCATAAAACTGTTGACTTCAGCACAAAGTTAATAGTTTTATCGCTCAAAAAATCTATTTAGTCGGAGAGACTATTCTATTTGAAATTGATTTCTAACTTCATTTATGCGGTGCATTTTAAACCGGTTTTGATCAACTTTTTTCAGTTTTTTTGGTGCCAACTATGTAAAAAGTGTATGCACTTTTTTACTAATATAATTTGTTTATGTATTTTTCGGAAAACTGACCCTTGCTGCTACCTTGACAGTTGGGCTTACCTATCGTAATTATCTATCCAAGCTATATTGACTGGAATACTTATCCCTTTATGATTTATTATAACACAGAAAGTAATCTGAATCACATTGGGACCAAAAGTAGGATACTCGAGAGCAGAGAGCAAAGTCGTCACAGTACTCGAACATGACTTCAGTAAGGTGCTTTTCTGAAACTGCAGGAAGGGGTGAGAAGAGGTTGCACACTTCACTTCTGTCCTATGGATTTCTGTTGCTGGTGGTAAGGCCTTAACATTACGGAGTTTACATATGAAGTCGTATGTAACCGACCGCAAACAGTTTTCCTCTGAGTTGTATAGTCACTCTACCAGACAGTTAATATCACTCGTAGCCTAATTTCCCCTTTGAAGAACTTCACGAAGTACCCTCCAGAAGTATGAGAAATCAAGAAGTAGCAATCGCCTTTGCTCCGTAACATCTAACAGCCATCTAGATGATCTTGAATCCAAGTTGATAGATTATCCTACTCTTGATTTGTTTACTATTCACTCAATAAAGTTCAGTATAATAATAAAAATTTAGGCATTGATTTCTTGGATGAAGAAAAGTTCTAGGAAAAAATTAGGTTAGGTCTATTAAGCTTTGTTTTTTTTTGGTATATCCTACGATTGACTATTAGGATGATTTGTTATAGACTGAAGCTAATCAGTCTTTGTTGCTATGTGAATCCTGAGCGGATTGCCTCGATATAGTGGTTATTCACAGTATTATTTAGGTTAAATTGTGACTGGCAGGTGTCATCCAGAACGCGCGTTTCGTCGTATTTGGGACTCGTCGATTGGATGTACCTGCATCCTAATGTTGATGTTCACACTGGGATTCGAACCCAGTCCGTCTCGTATCGAACGCCACAATCACCGGGAATATACAAGGTCATACTAATACCAATGTGCCCGTTGCACAAGTGTGACTGTCTGGAATCAATAGTCTATTCTTGAACACGATGGCGTTCGAACACGAAACGGACTGGTTTCAAATCCAACTATGAACATCAACATTGGAATGCAGGTTCATCTAGCCGATGAGTCCCAAATAGGACGAAACGCTCATTCTTGATTCCACTTGCCAGTCACAATCCAACTTAAATACTACGATTGATTATACTATTTTTCCTTTCTTTTTCACTGTATTTGATTGTTTTTCTTTTTCTCTTTATAGAATCCGCTTATCATGATTATCGCTACACCCCAAAGCAGCACAATATAAAGCCTATTTTTGCTTCAATTTTTCTTTTTATTATTGACTTTTTATTTTTCATTGAGTTCATTAAATTTTTCATAACTTCTTGTTAAATATACTTTACATTTATACATACACATATATACCCCCTAATCATTCGTTCATTTAATTAGGAAACATATTCGAATGATCATTTTTAAACTGTCAATATTAATACAAAACATTTTTTTTTCATACAATCATCTAATAATAATAGGGTGTTTTTATACAACTATATTCATTTTTATACTTCAAAACATGTATCCACTTACCAGTGATCAGTAAATATTATCTTTTTATCTTATCAATAATATACTAGATTTTCTTCAACTGTATAACATAATAGTAAGTCATAGTATATAAACATCTATTCACTAATATTATGTAACATTGGTCTTGGTTTTTTCTTTTTTTTTTGCCTTGTGGTATAAATTAATTTTAATGGAGATATTCATTTTATTTCATGTCATTTAATTTATTTTCCTTTGTTTTTTTTTGTCCCAGAAAAAAAAGTTGTTTATTTTAAGCATTAAATAATAAATTAATAATACTGACATAGTCATCTGTAATAATAGTATTCTCCAAAGAGATTTAATCAGTAAGTTATATTATTGTTGTTGGGTGTGTTTTTTATACAACTATATTCATTTTTATACTTCAAAACATGTATCCACTTACCAGTGATCAGTAAATATTATCTTTTTATCTTATCAATAATATACTAGATTTTCTTCAACTGTATAACATAATAGTAAGTCATAGTATATAAACATCTATTCACTAATATTATGTAACATTGGTCTTGGTTTTTTCTTTTTTTTTTTGCCTTGTGGTATAAATTAATTTTAATGGAGATATTCATTTTATTTTCATGTCATTTAATTTATTTTCCTTTGTTTTTTTTTGTCCCAGAAAAAAAAGTTGTTTATTTTAAGCATTAAATAATAAATTTAGATTTTAAACAATTTTGGTGTTTATATGAACATTTGTCATAATTTTATCAAGTGTTTAGCGCCAAATGTACAAAAGATGTTAAAGTATAAATTGTACAATGTTGTTATGATGTGAACTACAGTTTATTATTATGATATGTAGAAATAGTAATTTTGACTGGAAAATCCATACACTAAGGTAGTTTTTCCTATGATTACACAATCTGTCCTGTAGTCTTAGACATTAAGCTGAATAGAAGAATATAAGATAGGTGTTCTAGAAAATAACCATTCAAATTATATTTAAATAATTCATTTATATGCACACAAAATCTGACTATACAGCGGACCAATAAAAAGGATTTATACAAAAAGAAGGAAAAGAATGACTAAGAACTGAGGGACCAGCTACATAGTTAGTTGGTTATTATTGCTGAATGGGAAATAACGTGATAATAGGCTAGTGGGAGGTTAGAGCATGGAAAACATGACAATAATAAAAATGAAATAATTGATTTACATGTACTTAAAATAAAAAAATAGTCTTCTTGTTATGACGTGAGAAAGGAAGATTTGCTTGGGTTGTAACGAACGCCAATGAGGTGTCCCCTAGTTGATGATGCGCGACTGCCCTATGCCCACTCAACTCCAGGCTGATAATAGAGAACCAGAATCAGGAACCGGAAAACGTATTGTATTTTAATCATGCCTTTAAATATACACAAAATCAGATCACACAGCAAACCAATCAAGAATCTAGCATTGATACAGAACAAAGGAAATAATGGCAGTGAATGGGGACAACTTGTACACAACTAAGTTATTGTAGTCATCATCATCATCAGCAACGTAGAACCGGGCTCATATGCCTGTAGGTTCCAGTTGCCATACCACATTAGCACTACGAGATTATTGAGGTAACGTATAGACAGAATACAAGAGGGAAGAGTAAAGTAAAGATGTCCAGAAAATAATAATAGAATTCAAGATTCAGATGAGGTTAGAGAGTGAATACACTTGCGCCACTGCGACCGATTTTGAGCCATATCGCCTGGTGTTTCCAGCCATCTGTTGCGATCATCACGAGGACCAAAACCAGGTAGTCTACATCTACCTACATGGCTTAGACCAATAGTCAAGGACTTAATGGACTGATGACATGTTTTGGTTTGGCCGCCCCTAACCTTCTTCCATCCTACTTCAGCCCTAGCCAACATCGCACGACGGGATAGACGGTTGTCGGGCATGCGCAATACATGTCCCAGCCATCTCAGTCGATGAAGGTTAATGACCTGTTCGACTGATTTACCGTGTTTCCCAAGAACCTTTTGTCTAACCTCACTATTACTAATTCGGTTATTCCATGGTATACAAGCGATGTTACGAAGATTCTTATAGTCAAATATCTGGAGACGCCGCATATCTTGAGTTTTCATGGCCCACGTTCCGCAGCCATATGTTAAAATGGCGCGGACTGCTGCGCAGTACACCCGGCCTTTCGTTGAGACACGGATATCTCGTCTGCGCCACAAGTGCCGTAAATTGGCAAATGCCAATCGGGCTATCTGAATCCGCGTTGAGATTTCGTCAGACACCGACCCACCAGGAGTGATGAGACTTCCGAGATAAGTGAAGCGATCAACGCATTCAATTACTTCACTCCCTATAACTAATTTGGGAAAAGAAGCAGGCCAGTCCTGGAGTAACATTTTACATTTGGGAGGGGAGAAGCGCATCCCAAATATGCCTGCATTGTTACTCAAGGTGTTCAAGAGACCTTGAATGCTGTGTGCGTCTTCACCAAATATGACTATATCATCTACATATTCTAAGTCGACGAGAGAGCCTCCTGGAACGGGATTAATTCATGAGGACCTAAAAGAAGTGAGGGAGATTTCTAACAGTACATCTATGATGAAATTAAATAAAAAAGGGGATAAGGGGCAACCCTGGCGAGTAACTGTAGTTAGTAGTAATAAACAATATACAAAGAGTTAATATACTAAACAGGAGGACCGGGTAAATAGAACGTAACAGTCATAGAGGTGAAATGATTACACTATCCACAGTTATAATTGAAATAATGTTCTAAAGCACAGTTCTAGAAGATAATCATTCTTCATTAAGTGGCATATCACTTCTAGGAGAGTTTCGACAGTTAATTATTCTTCTGGAATTGCTCAATATAACAAGTGTTGACACATGAAATAGTGTCATATATAAATGAATTTAAACTGTTCTTCCCTGAACTCTACAGTCACGCTATTAGACTGTTAACATCACATGTAACTTAGTTTTTATTTTTAGGTACTTCAAGAAGTACCCTTCTACAATACGGGAAATTGGGAAATGACGACTTGCATGGTTAGGTATGCATGAGGTTTAGAATTCCTTTGGACCATACTTATGTTTGATAATTTTGTTTGTGTCCCTTGGAGAAGATTGGGCCAGATTCGCAAAAGAAACGTTGAAACTTATTTAATTACCAAACACAATTTATATGTGAACTTGTTATTTATTTAAATTAAAACTAATTTCTACTGTTCAGGTGTTGTAGGCCGCTCGTCAATGCACTGATCATATAATTTAACTAACAATAAATCATTTAAAAAAACATTAAACTCATCCTTGATCAACACTGTTTGCACATTAATGACATTACTGTGCTGCCAAAACTGAAGTTTAGCGTGGCTTGAACTTAATTTTAAGATTCTGAAAGCCAAATGCAATTATTTATGTACACATTATAACCTGGCACATACGTATACGTCCAATATGTCATACCACATCAACACGATTAAAAAACAAGAAGGGATGCAACAAAGGTGCATATGAAAGAATAATGGAACCTCAGATCCGTGAGGCAATAAGAAGTGAATATGTATGTCATTGTGACCTGTTCTGAGCTATTTCACCTGGTGTCCAACTATTTGTAGCAACAATTGCATTGACCTCAACAGGGTAATCTACATTTACCAACACGCCTTAGACTAACTGTTAGTGACTTCGGTGAAGGTTCTTAATCCCATCCATTGATTTACTGTTTTCTCTAACACCAATATCGCTTAGTCGATCACTCTATGATATACGAGGAATGCTTCGGAGAATTTTATGATCAAAGACCTTAAGTCAATACCTGTGTTATGTTCCTAGATATAACGACCCAATTACTCCTATTGCTTAGTATTCTTAGACACCGAACACTCGACAAGATCCCAAATCAGAACACGTTTGAACAGGAACAAATTATATTCTAAATAACAAGGGTAGACAGAAGTAGGAATCGTTAGTTAGACAAACGTTAATGTATTTATAGTATTTACATAAGAAGCCTCCAGAATCTTCTGCAACAATCCACTAGAGCTGATTAGTTTAGAAGTAGCCAATCAGCGTGCGCCATCACGATCATGCACTGAGCATGCTTTACTCCGGTCTATATCCCACTAACACCTCCCCCTTGAGCAGATTCGTAGGATCTGGTGTTAGGATTCACCTGCAGCCGTTGTACTGGTTTGTGCTTACGATTTGTCCACCTTCTAGGTAATAAGGAAGTGGTATCATCCTTCGTTTGCACAGCGACTGTGCTGTCTGTTTCAGGTATGTTGATCTCAAAGGTGTCTAGCAGAACATCGAGAGGTAGTCTATACCGCGTCTCGTTGTTGGCGATGCAGGTTGGTTTCAGTTGGTTCGCATGACGCACCCAGACTTCTGAGCCAACAGACACCTCGTACACCACATTTCCTTTCTTTTGCACGATCCGACCAGCCGTCCAGGTAGGATGTTTGCCTCGATAGTCCATAGCAAGTACCCTTTGACCCACAGTGAACAATCGTCTTTGCGCCCCATGCCGACGATTGAACTGTTTCTCCATATTTACGTTTCGTTTAGGCTCAAGAGCTGGCGTCGGACGGATGCTATCGAAATGTGTCCGTATTTTTCTGCCCAGTAATGCTTCCGCTGGAGAGACCCCGTTAGTTGTCTGAGGGTTCGGTGTGGAACGGTAGATAAGCAAGAACTTCTCTAAGATCACTTCGGTTGTCCCCTCCCCTCTTGATTTTTTCAGAGCATCTGGTTTCACGGGCAAATGAACTTTCATTTTGGTGCAGTGACCAAGGGTATTCTGAAAAACAGGAGCGAATTTTCTTTTCGGCTTTTCCGGTAACTTTTCACCTGTCTGTTTTGCACGTATAGGGGTGTCTAATGCTGGACACGACACGCTGCAAACACTGTTGATGGGTACATCCATTATTCCAAGTTTTTCTAGCATATCAAGACCAAGGAGATCAAGGTATGGTCGTTCTGTAAGATAGCATATTCCTTTACAGCTATTTTCGTTGAAGGAAAATTCACACTGTAATTCGCCAACCAGTTGCAGAACTCCTCCTGACGCGTTTTTAGCAATTTTCTTAGATGGCTTTATTGGCGGTTTCCCAAGCAGCTTATATGTTTCTCTAGACACTAGGGTGATATCGGATGCTGTGTCGATTTGAAGACGAGCTGATATGCCGTTAATCTATATAGTAACATACTTTCTCCGAATGTCATAGTCTGTTTGAAAGGCTGCTACCAGAGAAAGTGATTGAGGTTCGGCTGACTTCACCATGTGTCGAGAACGTCTATGTTTCTTCTTGGGCTGGGACGTACGATTCGGTGGGCAATGATCTTCTTTATGTTCACGTTTATTGCACTTGTGACATTTATGCTTCTTAAATGGGCAGAATCGTACATAATGCCAATCACCACATAACCAACATGCAGTCGTTGGTTTGTTACCACTTGTTCTCGGTTTTTGAGCTTTTAACCTAGTAATAGCGTTGACACTACTGCAGGTTAAATTAGGATTTACCTGTTCAATTAACCGATTGTCGTGTCTGATGTTTTGTAGCCGCTTACACTCATCTGTCAATGTTCTGAGTGCGATGTTTGGATCTTGATCCAGTCGAGTTAAGAGTCTAGTTCTAATCTCAGCATCTTGAGGTGATTGAAGAGCTTTGATGAATATAAGGCATTTAAATTGGTCTTCTGTCAACGAGCGTAACTTGAACCGTTCACACTCTCTGTTGACGATGTCTGCTAGAGCACCATATTCATCAGTTTCGCGTTTCACCAAATAAAGACACTGATAACGAATACTAAACAATGAAGATGATTCACCGAATATCTCTGATAATTGAGCTACCGTCTCATCGAAGCTGAGCTCTCGAGGTAACTTTGGTAATATATGATCAGCA
This sequence comes from Schistosoma mekongi, assembly GCA_034768735.1. Taxonomy (NCBI): domain Eukaryota; kingdom Metazoa; phylum Platyhelminthes; class Trematoda; order Strigeidida; family Schistosomatidae; genus Schistosoma; species Schistosoma mekongi. The sequence continues at coordinate 10,425,566 of CM068307.1, read as the reverse complement.
TAGCGTGTATGTTCATTACTTCCCAGCTTACGCATCAGCAATCGAGTCTTCCATGCGTCATCTTGTTTACAGAATTCTATTCTGAATGTGTCTTCCCAACGTTTGAACCACATGAGGAAGGCATTTCCACTATCGGGGTCATAATAGAATTCTGGTATGCTGCTGGCAACTGCATCACAAGAAGTACTTGAAAAAGCATGTGAACTTGAGCAATGGATGTTCAGCTGTTGCGTAAGGGTTTCTAACAACCGCATTTGTGCATCAAGTTGTGCTTGCTGTTGTTGTAGTATTCGATTGAGCTGGTCATCTGATATCGGCATTTTGAATGTTTTCCTTTTTCTCCGTCGCCACTGTTATGTTCCTAGATATAGCGACCCAATTACTCCTATTGCTTAGTATTCTTAGACACCGAACACTCGACAACCTGTCTTCTGCTTTAGTTTTTAATCATGAATATATATATATATATATATATATATATATATATATATATATATATATATATATATATATATACGATTGTACAGCCTTGAATTCGCCGTAAAAGAAACTCTTAACTGAAACAGATTTTTGTTTTTCATTATACAATGAATACTTCCCGTACATTTTACTTCATTACCACATGTTTCGCATCGATAGGCTAAGAGAGTTGACTGTTGTGCAGTACGCTCGGCTTTTAGCTTACATCGCTTACATCATGAGACATAAGTTGGCGAACGTCAAGCGAGCTTTCCGAATCCAACCTGAGACTTCGTCAAATACCGACCCACCAGGGCTGACAAGACTTCTGGAACAAGTGTAGTCCGCACACCTAACTGATTCACTCTCTATGACTAATCTAGGTAATGATGCAGACCAATTTTAAAATAAACTTTTGCATTTAGTAGGAGAGAAACATCCCAAATGTTCTTGGATTGTCACTCAAGATATCGTCCAGAAGACTGCACTTTGTTAGCGTCTTCACCAAGTAGGATTATATCGTCTTTATGTTCTAAGTTAGTGAGTAAATTTCCTGTTGGGGTATCAGTCCTTGAAAAGTCAGACGAAATTGTAACTCCTGGGAGGACATCTATGAGGAAATTAAAGAAAAAGGAAATAGAGAGCAATACTACATTAACACTACTTGAGGCTGACACTTCTAATAACAGTCCGCATTCAGCTCTAACTCGACTAGTGTTCGAGTAGAAAGCACTAAGGCATAACAATTTATCAGTCACTTATTTAAACTGACTATTAAATACTTCGATACTATCCGTTTCTATCGCATTAATTATTTGTAAGATGTACTGCAGAAAAGCCCATAATTATCCGCAATACTGCTTTTTACTAGTGATGTGCATATTAGTCAGTTTAAGCATTAAGAAATTCTGAGTTTTATGAACCCATTTACCAGGTATAGGTCGTGTACTCACTGTAGCTGCTGCCGCGATGTGGTGATTTTGTTTGTGTCATGATATACAAATCGGGCTATACCGCCACCATTCTAGGTAGGTCGGTTGTAGAGCGATAGTGCTAAAATCCCAAAAACCTAGGGTTTGGAGAGAAAGTCATACTACCAACTACATAGGGTGTGATGACATTAGGGCATTTCTCTCCGACAATCAGAATCGCAGCGATGCCTTCCAAAATGGAGGAGCCGTTGGAAAAAAAGGCACACCCTACCTTACATCGCCTATAGTGCAGGAAAAATATATGTGTGCTAATCAAAGGAAGACTATACTGCAATTTCTTTTACTGTATGCATATGAATATAGCAATCAAATGTAGATGACAGTAGTAGATTATTAGCATTTGATTACAGGTCCATGAAACATCGCTCAAATTTGTTGAGACTATCGTATAAGTAATGATTAGGTTAGACACACAAGTTATCAGGGAAAGATGGTAAATTAGTTAATATAGCCGTGAGTCTTAATCGAATAATGTGGCTAGGATACTTATTACATATGCCAAGTCACCACTTACCTCGATTAACACTGTTGAATGGCATATTAGTAAGATGAAAGAAAGCTAAGAGTGGTAAAACTAAATCGTAATATCAGTTCATGAAGTCACTGACTGCTGGCTTGAGCCGTGCTAATAGATACAGACCACTTAGTTGGGGTCGTAGCCAACAGTTGGGTACTCTGACTGAAAGGCTTCCTGACTCTCAGTGATGTTCAACTGCAGTCAATCTGTTTAGTTTGGTAATAAATATCACCGAAACTTGCATCTACTCTTCATTATAAATTTAAGAGAAAGTGGATTGTCGTATTGTAAAACGTTGGATTACAAACCTTTAATCACATATATTTATGTATATAAAAGTGAACAAAAAAACCAATAGTTATGTACAGTGTGCATGAACACAATTATTATTATTATTATTATACACGAATTACGTTCGTAGTTATTGCATAAAAGATGTAAATACAGTATGTGGTGTATAGTGTTATCGGAAACTTCGTCCCCGTCGACTACCTCGCTGATTAGTTCCAGAACGATGACGCGAACCACGTAAATTGACATTAGGATTATTTGTTAGTTCCTTCTTTCTTACAATAGTAAACAATGAACATAATGATTCTGTACAGAATGCACATCCAGAGAACGTGGTGTTGATTTTTTCAGAGCTGTCTCCGCTTGAATTTGGAACTTTACCCTGAAAATTAAATAGCAGCTTTTGAAATTATGACAATTAACCAACTAACAGATTACAACACGCACAAAACTTGATTAAAATATATGTCCATGATGGCATACATATTTGTGTCAGATGGTACAGAGGAATCTTGAAATGCATAATTGCAATAAGCGCAAACGTATGGTCTTAACGAGAAAGCAAGCAGATTAAGCACCTTTGTGGTGGTATCATGACTTATGTCCGTTTTGTAATAAGCGCACTATTCACAAAATGACACCGGGAGAAATAAATTTAGTTGTTAATAGCGACGAAATGTAATAAAATATTAAATATGAACCTAAGAATTTATTATAAAGCATATTTAGATAGTAATTTTAAAATTTTGCCTACTTATCTTCTTGGTGACATATCTTAAAACAGTTGTTCTGACGAGAGATTAGTGAATATGTTGAAATTGCGATATATATGAAACAGTAAACCATATTTTTTCATCTACTGTTTTCAGTCAGCTATAATCGAAATAGTCTAAAACATATGTACATCGGTTGAAGTTGATATACTATACCAGCACGGCAGGATACAATTAATAAAAATAAACAATAAAACAGACGAATTAATAGTAGTATCAGTGGTCATGAGAAAGATAATATATTGAAGAATAGAAAGTATTGAAAAATGTTGAAGCTTAAGATCTATAGGAGTGAATAAACCTACACCACTACAAACGATTCTCAGACGTGTTACTCAATGCTTTTGACAATTGTCTATGGTAACAGCACGAGTCCAAACTACGCAGTTTGCACCAAGCTAATAGAGAAAGTACGCAACTCTATAAACTGAAGTCAAGTCTTGTACATCCTTAGTTTCCCTTCAACTTACGATTACGTCAGCCAATATACCTCGTCGAAGTATGGTGTGGTTACGGGGACGGTAATACAAACCATAATCTAATAAACCGGCTTATCATCCCAGCTTAGTAATCTGGGTCTATTCTCAGTACCACTCATTTGACAAACCTAAAATACACTAGTAATATTTAGAAAGATGAAGAACACATCACACATATGCCTGAAATGTTGTCCTAGGCTATTAAAAGTCCAAATGTTTTGAGGTTCTTCGTCAAATAATGATATGTTATCTAAGTAATATAATCCGGCAACTGAATCGCCTAGTAGATGAGTCCTTGGAACAGTAGAAAAAAGCGTTATCTTTTAAAAGAATATCCAAGATAAAGATAAATAGAAACAGTGAAAAGCCCTGAGTAACAACGTTTGTGGCGGCAGATTCATCCAAAACTATAACGCTACCAATGGGGTTAGAACAAAGAGCTATAAGACAGTTGATATACTTTTCAAGTACAAGAACTGCTATTAACCTCCAAGTCGACAGACTCAAAGCCGATGAATAAGAATAAAGTCGAGTGTTTTTGTGTCCGAAACTTTCCAGTGGACAAAGACTTGGTCAGGACGTCTACAATGAAGATGGAAACCAACATTTCTTTCTCGAGCTTGCTATTCCCGAGCCCTCCTTAAACATTAAATAACGATAAACACTGTGTTAATCAAAATAATCACTTTGTAGTTAGTAAAGGAGAAATCTAGTCTATTTTATGAATTAGTAACATATTGACATAAATTTAATCAATTCCTTGTATGCTCAAACGTGTTGCCATGCCTTCCATGCCTTACTGATAAATATTCTCAAGACAGATATAGTTGGAGAATGCTAGTCGGCGGCCTATGCTACACGTGCGGTAACAGGCATTGATTGATAATTACCACATTTCTACAGATATATTCATAATTACCAATAGTCGACTAACAATAGGTCAGATCAATTATAAGTATATGATTAGTATAGATTACACTAATCTATTATTGCGATATAGTTCTACAAAGTTTAAGTTCAACTTAAATCACTGTGAAGAAGTGCAACTAGTTTCATAACGTGAATGAAGTTATTAAATTATACTGTAAAATGAATCTTGTCCTAAGTACGTTACATTATCATATGGATATTTCAGTTAGTTATAAATTAACCGTTCATATCTATTGATGCGCTGGGGAATACAATTGTTGCAACTACTTGAATGCCGATAGGATTAATCTGGGTATGGTAACTTGAACTGATGTACACATGTACCAAGTTCTACGTTGTAACTGACTAACTGACTGAATAGGATTAAATACAGGTTCATCCAATCAGACATACACTGAATCATATTTCTTTGTTTGTGAGTTAATGAGACTACCAAAAGACTGTTTAAACTAACACAGGTAGAACAGAATTCAAACATGTAGCTGAAAGGTTTGAAGCTAATTGCATCATGTTTAATAGTTCCATATGTTGGTCCGATAACCAAATTCAATTATCTTTTTGATGTGACCTGAATGTACCGATGAAAGAGCTCTCCATGAAGTACTTCTTCACTGATGGCTTAGACGTAAGTGGACAAATTGATATAGAATCTAGCATACTTATGTAAGACTTGACGTGTCAACACTTTAGGTACACAACTTATTAACAGAAACTAACGAATGAAAAGTAATTGTTAATTAAGAACAGTAGGTGGATCTGCAGCTAGTTTCCGGTATCATCCTACGATCTTTATCCATCAATTTTCGCTGTTTTGTAACCCACTATACTAGTTGAAATCATTTTGAACTTAGTGGCAACTTTTACACACCAGTGTAAGTGTACGTCTTGAACACAATGGTTAGTCGTAATTATCACAAAATGACACCGGGAGAAATAAATTTAGTTGTTAATAGCGACGAAATGTAATAAAATATTAAATATGAACCTAAGAATTTATTATAAAGCATATTTAGATAGTAATTTTAAAATTTTGCCTACTTATCTTCTTGGTGACATATCTTAAACGTTTTGTGGCGGGCAGCTTCATCCAAAACATAACGCTACCAATGGGGTTAGAACAAAGAGCTATAAGACAGTTGATATACTTTTCAAGTACAAGAACTGCTATTAACCTCCAAGTCGACAGACTCAAAGCCGATGAATAAGAATAAAGTCGAGTGTTTTTGTGTCCGAAACTTTCCAGTGGACAAAGACTTGGTCAGGACGTCTACAATGAAGATGGAAACCAACATTTCTTTCTCGAGCTTGCTATTCCCGAGCCCTCCTTAAACATTAAATAACGATAAACACTGTGTTAATCAAAATAATCACTTTGTAGTTAGTAAAGGAGAAATCTAGTCTATTTTATGAATTAGTAACATATTGACATAAATTTAATCAATTCCTTGTATGCTCAAACGTGTTGCCATGCCTTCCATGCCTTACTGATAAATATTCTCAAGACAGATATAGTTGGAGAATGCTAGTCGGCGGCCTATGCTACACGTGCGGTAACAGGCATTGATTGATAATTACCACATTTCTACAGATATATTCATAATTACCAATAGTCGACTAACAATAGGTCAGATCAATTATAAGTATATGATTAGTATAGATTACACTAATCTATTATTGCGATATAGTTCTACAAAGTTTAAGTTCAACTTAAATCACTGTGAAGAAGTGCAACTAGTTTCATAACGTGAATGAAGTTATTAAATTATACTGTAAAATGAATCTTGTCCTAAGTACGTTACATTATCATATGGATATTTCAGTTAGTTATAAATTAACCGTTCATATCTATTGATGCGCTGGGGAATACAATTGTTGCAACTACTTGAATGCCGATAGGATTAATCTGGGTATGGTAACTTGAACTGATGTACACATGTACCAAGTTCTACGTTGTAACTGACTAACTGACTGAATAGGATTAAATACAGGTTCATCCAATCAGACATACACTGAATCATATTTCTTTGTTTGTGAGTTAATGAGACTACCAAAAGACTGTTTAAACTAACACAGGTAGAACAGAATTCAAACATGTAGCTGAAAGGTTTGAAGCTAATTGCATCATGTTTAATAGTTCCATATGTTGGTCCGATAACCAAATTCAATTATCTTTTTGATGTGACCTGAATGTACCGATGAAAGAGCTCTCCATGAAGTACTTCTTCACTGATGGCTTAGACGTAAGTGGACAAATTGATATAGAATCTAGCATACTTATGTAAGACTTGACGTGTCAACACTTTAGGTACACAACTTATTAACAGAAACTAACGAATGAAAAGTAATTGTTAATTAAGAACAGTAGGTGGATCTGCAGCTAGTTTCCGGTATCATCCTACGATCTTTATCCATCAATTTTCGCTGTTTTGTAACCCACTATACTAGTTGAAATCATTTTGAACTTAGTGGCAACTTTACACACCAGTGTAAGTGTAAGTCTATGAACATCAATGGTTAGTCGTATTATCAGCAAATGCTGACGCAACTGAACAGATGAGTAAACTTATCAACGTGGTTTGCTAAATAATTAACAACATGGTGATTTCTGAACTTCGTCCTATATTTCTAACACTTTCGTCTATCTAAGATCACTGAAGTATAGATTATAACATAGTGAATAATGCCAAGTAAAACTGCAACTGATTCATCCTATACTTACCGGATCGAATTTCAGGTTGAAATGCATAGCTGTACATATTGAACAACTGACATTTTTAACAGACATACTTTTTACAGTATCAGAAACAGATATAAATGTTGGACATCTACAAGAGAAGTGAAAAAAGTGGCATGCGATAGAATAATTGGCATAACTCGCAAAGAGATAACAAGTTTAAAGACAATCAACAGGAAATTCTGAGCGTAGATTGCGCACCTATAGCCAGCGTAAACAAAGCCTCTGTAAAAAGCATATTATTGTATGTCAGAAGACTCATTATGTAGACGCAGTTACAAGTGTTATGTTAAGGTAAATGAATTACAATGAGAACATTGATGTTCTTTAAAGTTGTTGACAGTGGCTAATAAGTATGACATCTACGTCCAGGGATTTTTTTTAAGTGATGTATAAGAAATTGGAACCAAATATCATATTCCTTAGCTCATTGATTCACTTTGTTCATTTGTGAATAGACGCCAGTAGATAAATTCTCTTTTATCCTCGATGGCTTTCGAACTCATTTTCGTAACACTAATTCTCGATGACCAACGGAATAAGATACCTTGAGAAATAAATGAATGTAACGTAGTAGTCGTAGGTCAGTCGCGGCCCGAATAACTCAAAATTGACGTTTCAAATAGCGAAACACACAGAGCGCTTTCAAATCACACAGGCGGCATTAAGCCCTTCAAGCTCGTAGGCACTTCTAGCTGGTGAGTTCCAACTAGCACGAAATCCCCATATCAAGACAGTGCGCACAATGTCGAGTGACCATGCCTATAAACTGGCGTGAATTCTGTACTAAATTTCAGAATAATAATAATAATAAAGAGAACCATTGCAACATGAACGATAAAATTCAATTAGCCCTGAAGGACGAAAATGCAAAAGTGATAAAATCTCAAAGAACTGATATTTAGTGCTTGTAGAACAAAACTTTCTGGGATAATGAAATTTAAGGAAACAAAAAAACCGTTATTCAGTGATGATGAAATTGGATTCGGAACTATGAATATTGAATCACTCGAACAGATAAACCACAACTTCACAAGAATATATTATGTAAAATAACTTGAAAATACAGTAAGTAATAATAATAAACTAACCTGTTACAATTCAAGCGATATTTTGGTGCATTCGAATCATCTAAAACAAGAATACCATACGGACAATCAGGACATGCATCAACGCCTAATGACTCCATAGATTGAGGGCATGTTGGATGTGAGCATCTATTACAACCGGATAATTTTGGCATTGATTCGAAAGGTGGGTGAGAATAACAATATGGACAAAAAACCATATTCTATGTAAAATAATAACAATATAACAAAATTTATTATGGTTAGGATGATGCAATATAAGCTTTTTCAAATGTAAATAAGTGAAGAGATTATAGTCGAGATAAATAGTTACTTAAAACGTTGTATAAATATAATAAAATAAACAAAATTCATACCATTCGTGATTTCATGGTAATATAAACAACAGGTTACTCCCACTATTTCGTTGTATTAATAAATGCTTGAGTGGAATATACAAGGCTCTGATTAACTAGGATATGCTCAAGTTACTCAAATGTATTGAGTCGAGGGTTTCTTAACTTTAGTTCAAACGAATTCTAATTATATTTAAATTACACGATATACCATGTATCTAACCCGAATATAAAGTGGACTGTTGACATAAAAGTGATGTGGACAATATTAAATATTATGAATACCATGGTAGTCTTAAGTAACTAACTGGTCGTAAGTGATATATGAACTACAAATTTTGTATGAAAGGATGGCATCGTCGTGGATAGAAGTACATTTTGATTTTCAATAAATGAACGATGTGCTACTAAACAATACATGACTCAGGATAATATATACAATATAATATTTGATAACTCCATATTACGATGCTAATTAGACAGCAAATAGCGTAACAAGTTAGATTTTAGGCAGATTTTTAGTTTTACCACTCTACAACCAACCAGAATGCTACAGCAGGATTAAAATGAACATAACTCGACTGAGTCGTCACGATAGTCGAGCCTAACCACTAGGTCAAAACATTTTCAAATATTATAAAACGGGGTAGCGTTCAGTGTTGGGGATTTAAATTCCTCAAAACTACAATCAAGCGAAAGGAGTTATAGTGCTTTTTTGTAAGTTTGATTTGTAAACTTGCATCACATTAACTTAATTCAATGTGAGTCATACTGCATATTAGTTGCCATGACATTTAATTCAATGAATAAACTGTTGTATTTTGTACGCCTGTTACATAAAGTTGATGATTTCACCTTGATGAATAACAAGGTTTTATTTAATTGTTATAAAAAGGAATGCATTCATGTTATTCGCTCGTTTAAGTTTTCTTCATAATACACACCCTAGAAGTCAAATCTTTTGGAGCAGTTGAGGATTGGGAAGGGATAAGTCGTAGTATCCAATCTGAAGTACAAGTATCACAGATAATGTTCGCACTAACCGTATCGGCTATACAGGAATCAGATATACAATCCGGCTACTCTAGAAGTAAATTAGCTGTATCGCATCGCGAACCATACTAAGTCAACAAAAACCCATGCGTTTGTCCCATTCAAGACATATCATTCAGAGAAACCTATTATAATATGATTAAAATCGTAATTTATATACAGTAAGTAAATGAAAAACTTACTTTCCCTTTACCACCCTGAGACCAACATAATAATTCGAATTTATCCAAAGGACATTTTTCAGTTTTATACGGTCGGATTGTTCCATTTTGTGGTAATGTATATGTTTCATTACATATTGAACAATGAAGACGTTGTGGTCGAGAATCAATGAACTTCAAGTAACGATGGCATTTACCACATCTAAAACATAAGAGTAACATTCATTACAAAAGATAAATGAAGCTGTTTGATAGTATACGAATAGGAAATGTACAATATATGAGTTATTTGAGTCAAACTACGCCGAAATCCCAACTTTCACAAAGTTAACTCACAGTTGTTAAATATCATTGTATTGCACCTACATTATATCTAGTAAGGCAGTGACTGGCTACTATTTGACTGATTTTAGAAAATATGTATGCATAATTAAAACAATAACTATTGTTGGATGTAAGGATTTTCATCATTATATGAGATTGATGACAGGTTCGCAGACACTTAAAACATTTAAGAATTATATGATGGCAGAATGATGTTGGCAGGGTACCACTGAAAACTAGAGGACTAGAGAGATTTACTGAGAAGTTGCACACTAGAACGAAACGGTTGTGGAGCTCTCTTATAACTAGATCATAAATTTGAATCCTACCCTATTCGGCTTAGGGAATCGGAGAGTATTAGTAGTCCTCAGTATTTAGGGTTCAGCTAAAAGCTAAATACATGAATTTGCGCTTGATAAATGAGTTATATTTATATCGACACAGAATAAAATTTATAAAATGATTCACGAGACCATTCCTTTAAAGTAAAACCAACAATACATAACACAAGAAAATTAAGCAAAATTTGAAATTACCTAGATAAAGGTTTTCCTGAACTAGCTAGAGTAGTGAATGAAACTTCAAACAATTGATCCATACCATGAATATGTTCAACAAAATAACGATATTTAGCTGCAAATATAGCTAAAACAAATTGTAATACTAAGTCGTATTTAGCATGACCACGAGCAATATGATTTAATTGTTCTTCAACAGCCCTACGCATATGTGGTAGGACAAGTTCTGCATCAATTGTTTGATAACCATGAACAAGTACAATCCCCAATGGCGTAGGTTGGAGTTTACGTCCGGAAAGAAGCTATAGGTTTAGAAAAAAAACAGATATAGATAAAGAATGAATAAACGAAAAAGAAAAGTGTATGTATGTGTAACGTAGAACCTGGAACATATGCGCAGCGGTTCAAGTTGCTACACTCCAGCAACACAGGAAGATTAAGATCAACGTAGTAGTTACATCAATGATAATAATTAAAACTAGGGTTGGCGTATAGAATATGGTCCAGATAGGAAGAGTGAGTTCGTGGAAAAAATAGCATAAAATAATTTTAAGCACACGAAAAGAAAGTAGCTAATGGTGTCATGCATGCTTAGTCCTAACTGTTCATCAAACTCTAATGATCGAGTTATAATATAGCCTTTAGTCCAGATGACTCCATATAGGATAAACATCTGATGTTCAGTGGCTAGAAAAACTTTGCAGGAAACCCTACTTATTCTAGTTTTCGTGTTAGTTGGCTTTTGTCACCAAAGCCTTCCTAAAGCCTGGAGAAAATAGATTGTCCCTATGAGATTCGTATCCACGTCACCCAGTTTCACAGTCCCAAATGTCACAAAGTGTGGTCCGATTAGTATAATTGTAGTAAACTTTAAACACTACAAAACATTTTTAGCTACTTTCAAATCAGAATGAGACGCATAATGAAAAAAATTTACTCTACATTGCTTATGATCGACAAATCAGAAAATGTACGCTTAAAAGATTATCGTATAAGGAATTTGTTTATTTGTTGACGTAGAACTTCATTTAGTAAAACAAACAATTTCCTCGATTTGTAATAACAAGTTAGTATACTTGAGCAAATAACTATATACACAATTTACTTCATAGTTTAATAAATAACAAAGGAACTATTCACCTGTTAGGTATATTCTCACATAAAGGCTGAACATGTAAGAATCAATATGTAAACAATCGTTTTGAGAATAAGGTATGTGCTAATTTGTAAACAACTTGAACGAGTTGTCTTTTTTAATTAAAGGCCTACAATTGATCCAAACAGTTGAACTACTGAATTGTAGTCTACTATTAAAGGAGATGTGTAATATGGTCCGAAATTAATCACAGTTTGGGCAATTGAATCTACTTAATATTTGTTACTATTTAACATCTCCTGATTATTTAATTTCAGTCAGTCTTTTTGAAGATGATATCCCTTACTGGTGCTTAACAGAAGTATTTATAGTGACGTATTGAGCAACAATCTAATGAAAAGTGGAAAATTGAATTACATTATGAAATGATCAAGAATTTCAAGTGCTAAAAGATAGGCGATGATCGAGCATTGGAAATTAAGTATCACAACTATAGTAGAATGACAGATTGAACGTGCGACCCTATGAATATATATTTATTGCTTGAAGAGTTGGATTACTAACACCTATGTATTGTACAACTTAATGATCTGTGCTCTCTACGAGCCCACTCGTTTAATCATATATATTATTTTGAAAAGTATTTCTATTGGGAAAGTATGATTAAAAATTTGGAAGATGTTTCAATATTCAGCTGCTGGTTATTTAACATCCCCTTTTGAAAACCATGTTGACTATTGTTCGTGAATGTGCATAGAAAGCTATGGATTTGTGCGGCTGTTCCACAAGAACAAGCTCGGTGATGCGGCCTAAAGAGAAAGTTCACTCTTAACATATTAACGACTAGCTGGAAATATTTCAAAGCTTTAATTCAAAGATTTAGAAAGTCAGCTGTCGAGATTTTTCTTATAATACTTTCTTCAAATTCAACGTTACTGAAAATGGTTCTTTGTTGAACTGCATACAATGTTTCAGGAATCTATTGGTGAGCCTTCATAAAGAGCCACTTCTGATGAGTATTTATCGTAGTTAAAGTAGTGTAAATACTTGCTGATTAGTGTTACGATCATCTCGGTCAATACATAGGATAATAAATTACACTAGAGATTATTTACGATCAGGCGGAACAGCAATTCATTTATTATTATTTAAAGATAAAAATGACATAATATATAAAAAAAATACAGGAGGCCATTAATAAAAACAAGAGGATTTACCTGAACGTAACCTCTTTGAACAATATTTTCTATATGTGTTGGAATTGATGCATCGGTTCCAATACCATGACGTTCCATAGCAGTAATTAATTCAGCTTCGGTTAAATAATCTGGTGGACCGGTTTGTCCTTCAACTAAACTTGGTTCTTCGTGTAATGCTAACTGATAGCCTCGATTAAGAAGTGCTTTCGGCAACGGTTTATCTTCTATTGCTTGCCAAGTTAAAATGCGTGTAAAACCAGGTTCAACAACACGTAGCCCACTTATTGTGAATAATTCACCTTCACCAATGGATACTGTCACTTGCGTTTGCTCATAGCAACAATCAGGCATAATCTACAAATACAGACAAAATGAATATGACATTTAGTAAGTAAAACCACGCACAACTTATTTTCCAGTAAAAAAAGGTTCTAGACCAAGTTAATTACTTAATATAAATAGTTTCATAATTATATTTACAAAACCGACTAAGACTTCTTAACCACACTGTGAGAAATGAGCATAAGAAGTTCAGTGTACAGTGTTGAAAGTAGTGCATACTATTTATCGGTAACTAAGTAATGCAATTCTAATGAATGTCAATTGCTGACTGAATAGCTCAGTTTAGAAATATTGTTCACCAATCACCGATATCAGACAAGTGATAAAACGTTAAGCAACACGGTTCAAAATAAAGCACAGTAATGCAAATGATTACACTTTATATTCCATTAGATCCTAAGTTTTAAAATCATTCCCCCCCCCTTTTACACCATGAATTCATTTCTTCTTTTCGAATAACAAACTCTATGCATAACCTTGTCATTTTACTATCACTGACACCACTAATTCAACTATATTCGTTTTCATTCTGATATTTTTATTTTACTGTGGTGATGCAGTGTGACAGTATGGGTAGATGTACATATGTGAATAATCCCGTATTGCTTACAACTGACTAACTAATTTATATCGTGTGCTTAGAGATGCCAATTAATAAGAAATCAAGATATATGGCTTCTTTTAAACTACTGCTATTTGACAACAATAACAGGTTTCAACGTTCTGTAAATCAAAACACTTACAGTAGCAATAAAATGTTGTACAATGTATTCATACAATCGATAGCTTTCATGACCCAAATCTTGAGACGAGGCGAAGCGCATAGGAGCAATAGGAGGATGATCACCAGCATCATGACCAGCACGAGGTGGAGTCAGTCCATCGTGTAGAACTTCACGAGCTAGATCTCCCCATACTGGACTATTCACCTAGAAGTTTTAAAATTATTAAAATGCATGCGGCAAAAACACATGATCAGTTAACCTCTTAAGCTTTGTAAGTTTGAAGTAGTATGCAGAATGAATTGAATTACTGACAAAATCAAGCTTATTTATATCTTAGGGAGAGGTTGTGAAGATAGTTCGGGTAAAAGGTAGGTGAATCAGAGATAAACTTTTAACTAGACAACTACTGAAAATAATAGAGTGCAGAAAGCAATTTCTGTGTATGATATGGGGCTCCGTAGTGTGCACCCACAACTACACTGGTGTTCTAAGGTTGTGTGGCTAAAATTCAATCATTGATTCGCACTACCTTTGTTCGTTAGTTTTTGAAATCGTTCAAATGTGTTATGTAAATGACCAGCAACTATAACTAAGATCTTAAGAGTTGTGTAAATGTAAATAACATGAAATTTATAAAGGGTGGCTAACACCAAAAGTTCCTTGTGTAAGAATCGACAATTTCAAATACAGTAAAAAAGTATGACAATGGTATATTGTTTTCCAAATCACAGAAGACAATAAGTTCCTTTTATATAAATTTTCCGTGTTCTTTACAGAAAAAAGATAAGTGAGCCGTTCTGATATGAGACAAATGATCACGAAAACAGCATTTAACTCTGTAGACTGGGAGGTCCTGTACCAATGTTTTTCACTAAAAAGCGCACATCAGAATTACATGAATTTTGTGAAGGTTCTCCACTTGAAAGCTAGTGGTCGAGTTCATGGTACATGGTGAGCAATTATCTAAAGCCCACGCTACAAGTTGGAAAACACTAAGTAGGCTTTCGAAGTCCGTAAAGAGATTTTGTCTCATACTGACCTACCAGGGTTAATGAGACTTCCAAGATAAATGGTGGTCAACGCACTCAACTACTTCACTTCCTATGCAGACGAGTACTGAAGTAGCATCTCGTATTCAGAGAGGAACGAATCCAAAACATAACTGCATTGTTACTAAAAGAGTTCAAAAGACTGAGAATTGTCAGTGTTTTTACGAATGGAACTATACAATCTGTATATTCTAAGATTATAAGTGAGCCTTCTGGTAGAAGATCAAACTGTGTACAGTTAAGTGAAAAGAATTTAATTTCTAGAAGGCCATCTATGATGACGATCTGGTATCAATCATGTGAGATTGCGCTGATGTCCTATGGTAACATAAGTTGTAGGTATTACATTCTTTATGACTGACAGAGCCAACAGAAACAAGGAATAGTAATTTAAATTCATAACCGACTTTGATTCCATATGCCTCAGATTCGAATTGTGTTTCATTAACCTCGGCTTTGGACAGCCCTCAGATATGGAAGAAAGCATGACTCTAAGTCAAGTTTATCATGCTATACTTGGTAACTGGGTCTCGTTAGAAAAATCCATCGCTGCAATCGAAGTTAATAATTATGATAACTACAAGATTTCTCTTGTGTGTTCAAGAAGGTCGGCATCAATATTCATTTTAATCAGCGCTTAGTGACAGAGTGTATTTTAAACCAAAATTTGGTGTTCAGTATCACACTGAATTTTGAGTTTTAAAAAGACTACCATAATGTTATGTAGAAGACAGTGAGAACGACCAGTGTAAAGTCGGTTTAAAACTATTACATTTAGGTGAATGATGAGGGATAGTCGGGCAAAACATGAAGTTATTGTTGACACTAATTCGAATCAGGCTGATAGCCACATAAACTTTGAATGTTTTAACTATTCCATTTAATAATAGAATCCAATAAAACGAAGAACACCTCAGATAATCAAATTACAAATACTCAATTTCGTATCAAATGCCCCTAAGAATAATAGATCCAAGCAGACTATCTTAATGGTTATCCAAAGTTAAGGATATTGACTGAATGTTAATAACGTAACATGCCTGTTGTTGTAATAATCCACGTAAATCAAATGTGTTTGGATAGGCTGTAGTCTCAGTACGTGGATAGTTAATGTAACCAGATGTATATAATCGTTCCGCAACAGCCATTGCATCATGTGGTCCAATACCTAAACCAGCACTCGCAACTCGTAACATTTCTACCGTATTCAAACCTTGTGGACGTGGTTTAATTTTCTGTTTAACAGATACTTGGACAACCCTGAAATAAAATTTAATTTACAATCCATAAATGCGATTAAATAAATGCATAACGATCATAAATAGCTAATAAAATGTGTTAAACTTGAGGAATAAACAGGTAAGAATAATTCAGTACATCAAAAAATGCTACGTAAACACTAGAATGAACGTATATCAATATCAACATAATAGAGAAAAAGTGCCTTCTCAATCAGTTCGAATTGTGGTTAAGTGTGGAACCGAATATACACGTTTCCTATTTAATGCTCATTAACTAAATGTTCCTGCATTTTCATGTCTCTGTTTGTACTAGGACTCAAATAAAGTATGAAATTAAAAAAGGACAGAATGTTTACCGCATAGCTCTCGAATTAATATTTTCCAGTCAAACTTTGATTCTTGAATAGGACAAAGATAACTGCCGCCTTCTGAGACATCAGTGTGTGTATTACAAGTTTACTTGTTCACGTGAAGAGGGTTTCATAGGCTGTACAAAGTGAGCACCTTCAAAATCCATCTCTGAACATTATTTTGCCGAGCATTCGAAAAAATTATGTAGGTCTATTAACAGCTCAATCCCTGGTCACCCCATAACTTCTGATCACATTGTTCCACCAAATTCATCTATTTTTATCTTTAAAGTGAAACGAATTGACTCCAAGGGAGCACAAATCAAAAACTTTTACGCTACGAAAGCTTTAACAATCCACCTACTCACGCCTAAATACTGTATACAGAAAAACTTGTTCAACCTCTAATTTAACATAAGATTTCACTTCACTTTACTTGCTTTCAAAATTATTAATCAGTTGTTAATAATCTTTAACAGTTTGTTACATCATCTAGCTCACTATTTTCATAAAGTTGAACAATTATCTGACAGTTTCTTAGCTCACTACACAGCTTCTGACTTCATATTACCTTAATGATCATAACGTAATTTATATTTGATAACTGACAACCTTTAGTTCTCTTTTATTTAGACAACTTTGTAAACAAAATGACAATGTAGAAGTTTACTATATAAATGTGACTATACAGCTGAATTAAGTAAAATAGTTTAGGGGAAAAAGTTTTCCTTGTTAAACATTTACTATTTTTCTCTTAATGATGTAACTTTCATCTCTTGTTTTAGACAATTTCACAACTACACGCTCATTACAAAAAAAATGATCGAATGTGCTCAAGTTTCCCTTTCAGCATATGCATGCATAGTTTTAGTAAAACTCTTGAAGGGCTGTATACTTTCGACAAGTTATGTGGTAGAATCCAAACATTTCTCAATAAAATCTATTAACAAGCGGTTATTAGTCTGCTGATTGCGTGGAAAAACAACGGTTAGACTCATTTGTGTAATACACGTAGGTGTTAAAGATACTTAACCCTATATTTTATAGGTGATAATGGAGAACACAGCCTGACAATATTAAAAACTATTCTGATTACAAAGAGCTTTAGTCTCATTAACTTACTCGGCCGTCTTGGAAGCCTTGACTCGACTTAAAAATACTGAAGCAGCTTCTTTATCGAAGACACGATCGCGATTCCATGACATTTCTACTATACCACCGGTATCGTCAACACCTGAAACCTATATTTGAACAACAAGACTTAATGATATATCTATTTAGAATAAAATCGGTATAAAATTAAAAAAATCCTTTGATTGTAATTGTCATGAGGCCACTTTAGTTGGATACCATTGAAAACTAGGGTGCACTGGACAGCTGTATAGTCTTAACATGGTACTCCTCAGCAGTACATGCTCAAAAGCCCACTGTGGGTCGAACCCAAGACCTTCTGGTCTTGCAGCGAACGCCTAGCCACCAACGTGACTTACCTGGCGTCCAATAGTAGAAACCTCGCTTCTATCAATTTGTTTTTTTGTGGTTTGTTAATTGTATTTTTATTGTGTGCTTAATATTTGGTTTGCCTTACTATATACTATCTAATGCATAAGGTCTTAATAGACTTATCAGCTGTTAGTATATCTTCTTATGTTCGCAAATTATAGTTTAATAACCCAGTACTTGTTACTCGGTTTTACGCCATAAATGTCCTAGTTCCATATAGATTGAAACTATTAACTCATGATCCGTTGTGGTATTGTGATTGATGGGAAAATTTGTGTATATTCGCGTCTTGACAGCAGATAAATCCACTGCTTTTCTCATGTTCTGATTAAGAGTTGGTATATAGAATAGGAGGACCAATAAGAGGTATCCCGTCCGGATGTTGTTTTCTGGACGTTAGTGTTATAGGCTAAGCAACGGTCGTAATAGAAAGATGTCGATTTATATAAAGTATAAATGAATAAATATGCTCAAATGGAAGTTCAAACCATGTATATGAAACACATTTTGTTTTAGTGTTGACAATGTAAACCTATAGAATGAATTTAATGATTATATGAACTCTTAATAAATCCATGATTCAATATCCGAAAAATAAAATGGTCAGATTAATGTGTAACACCACGCAGGAATCAGTTAATAACTAAAGTGGAAAATTTCTAGACAAAAGCCATTATTAAAGTCAATACCAAGAAATTTGAACCTAACTGGGCAAAATTATTTTCGAAGCAATGGTACTATTGTTAAAAGTTGAGTAGATAGGGCGCTAAAATCCCTATTATAACGTACGCTCAATCTTACAGAATATAGATTGAATCGCCAAATATTTCACACCTTAAAATAGATCAGGTTACCAAAAAATCGATTATAAAGAATTATCTTCCTTAAAAAATGAAGGACATGAAGTGTTTATCAGGCATTTTTTCATTGTGGTGTCAAGTTTTCTTCAATAAGTTGAATCTCGGAATTAATGAGAATTAATTAATTAATGGAAATACGGTAACATAATTTTTGTAAATGACTGGTTTAATAAACAAAGTAAACCTATCAGTGATAATTTTCGCATTCCCAGCTTGCTTGAACATCACCAGCAATGACGTCTCCTTAGAATTTCAACAGTCTTGAAGTAGATTACCAATCATTTAGAATGCAAAATATTTTAAAATTGTTTAAATGATTTTCTGAATATTATTATATGCTGTGAATACTAGTGAACTAGGAGTTTTAGATTACGAAGTGATCTCACTTGGATATCCTATGAAAACTAAGAAGCAACGGACAACTGTTTCTTTCCTATGCGAGAGTCCTCAGCAGTAGATACCAACGACCCTAATAGGGGTAGCACACAGGACCTTTAACCTTGAAAAAGACAACTTAGACTTTAAGCTTCTGAGTTGGTAACCGATGCTTTATATCTCTGGTTTCAGCTAATTCGCAATATATTGTGTAATATAATCCAATTCCATTTGTGGGTAGCTCTTTCAAACTAAAACATGTTTGAATTTTATTTAGCACGTTTTCTCGAAGGAGCGCCGTAACTACTTCTTAAAGTCAGCCACTAAAAAAATGACAGTTACCATCATTTTGTGATTGTGACTAAGCCTCTTACTAACTAGTCCTAGTGAAGATGTAAGCAAAATTGCAATCTTCAGCGAAATTATTAAAATTAACAAAACAGCTATGATCATAGAGTAAAGAATAGTGTTTAGTTACCTTTATCCGCCAAAATGTTTCTGGTTTAAATGATTGAATTTGATCATGCCGTTTAACACAAAATCCAAGAGTTGGTGTTTGACAAGGTCCAAATGATACAAGATTACTATTTAAATCACCATACTTCCCCTTCACCAGTGTAAAATTTCCATTAACAGTGAATAATTACAGTCATTGAATAAATTAGTAAAAGAATTTCAAAAAAGTAGTAAAATCAATGACTAGACGAGTACAATATAAACGAGTAAATACTTGACTAAATCTAATTACAGAAAAACTTAAGACATACCACAAGAGTGGTTGCCATGTCTTCCAACTTCTCCTTAAGAAAAACGAGAGGGGATTACCATAGAACCCATTTAATATAGTAAGCGATGGAAATGTCATGAGATCCGCAAAAGTTGTGAAAATTAACGAATGAATATGATCACAATTTAAAAATTGTTAATATGTATATGTTTTTGAATAATCACAAGCAAAATGTATAAAAAAAAGGAATTCGTTTCAGCTTTGGATATTTAATGGTTAGAAGTTTTTTCTGTAGTCACATATATATCATAAAATTAGACTAGTATTATTGTTAGTAGTACTTGAAACTCCATCATGACTACTAAGTCAGCTGAAAAGCGATGAACATGGAATGGTTCAATAGAGGAATTATACTGCTATATCAAAATCACGAGGAAGTAAACTGTTTCATATAGAAAATTAGGATATTCACTAAAACAAGCATCTTATGAATTGGAAAAGTAAGTAGAAAGAATAGACTACAAAAATCAGTACAAACCCTGTCACTTTACAGATGCTAATATTACAATACTTAATATATGTGATTGTGAACCATCTATCAGTCAACATTTAATTCACAAACCCAGCAGCTTAAATGCACTTATAATAACATTTATTTTTTCATATTACTTAAAATAGCTATAACCACATTATCCAAAATATAAACGGTCTGTTTGAAGATACTACTATGAATATATATATATATATATATATATATATATATATATATAAAGAGAGAGATGGAAAACTAAATATCGTAAAAGAAATCCTATTAGAAAGGAAACACAAAGACTACTACACTTATAAGTTCAAAAACTAGTTTCTCAAAGAAGTAAAGACTGCTCGCATTTTTAATACTCACTTGAAAAAATTTCGTTTGAAATCGAGTAAAAGCACAGCCGATTCGAAGGTCAAGTTCTTGCCTAGCGTCGACTGACAATGCTTCATGTTTGTTAGGTTCTCTAAGATTTTTCATAGCACCATGTAGTTCTTGATCAGTAACAGCACTGAAATGTGCCCGAAGTATTCGTTTCTAAGCATTTGAATCATGATTAGACAGTATAATTACAAAGCAAAAGGATTATAATAACGAAATGAAGCGTGTAAGAATTTTTAAACTTTAGATAATCATGAAAATAATTATTTTTCAAACTATGGAGCTACAAGCGATTGGAATTATGACGATTCATGGATCGTTTTGTAAATGTCATTTGTCCTAAAATCACTAATAGTTCCAGGTAGCTAGTAACCACAAAATTAAAAAGTAAAAAATTAATGAGATACACACTACAATAGTGTTCGTTAAGATGAAAATTGAATAATCAGCACACATTCAGTTGATGTGTCAATAAAGATGGCTTATACACTAAAGTATTTGATTTCTAACCACTTGGTTTAAGTTTTTAAGAAAAAATTACTAATCTTTGAATATAATGGTACGTCAAGTAAGTGTAAACTTTTGAGTAGGAAAACAAACTATTGAATATGATGATCTCGTATCGTAAGAAAATAGTCATCAATCAACTAGAAAGATCCGAAATTCCAATAAAAAATGTCACATTGCAACAATATTGTAATAAGGCGATTTTCTAATTATATTTTGCACTACAATTTCATGTTACATTTTAGCTGGTTATCACAGTTTTCACACAATGGTTCTATGCTCAGGAAGGAGTAAAAATATTGTAAAAAAAAAAGTAAAAATATAATACACTGGCTTTACTTAACCTACGCTTGTAGTTATTTATTAGAATTTTTTAATACTTAATTGATCTGAGAACTCTGATAGTAAGTTAAATAAAATATTATGTGTACGTTTGTACAAAAACACAAAGCCGTAATCATACAGAAATTGATAAATCTAATGTACAACATACAAACGCTGTCCTAATCACAAAATACAACAGATTAAGAACAGCTGATATACTGTTGTATTAAATAATAAGTGATAGGCATATTTTAAAACGACTGTATCCTTCCTCTTACCCAACAAATAATTGTCATATTTTTTTCATCTAAACTTAACCACTGTACAAACAAATGCAGATTCAAGGTTACTGTATCGTTATACATCAGGAGTAACAAATTGAGGAGACTGGTGAGCATTAAGGCTTCCTAGAATGAAATATAAATAGGCCTTTGAGCAAAATCTATCGACGACAAACATGGGAGAAGTCTAAAAAGTTGACGGCAGTAAGATAAACACTCTTAATAGTCACGAATAAAAAAACAGTATATCAAGTCAAAGTAAATAAACGTGATGCCCAAGAAATACTCACAGGATGCACCATAACTGAATGAACACAATTGATAACCTCAAAACAAATATTTTCACCCTCCTTGTCGCAATCAAGCCAAAGGATTAATGTACCAGCATTTTTCGCCTAAACAATGGAACATTCAGAGTTAGAAAAAACCTCGTGGCGAAGAAAATCCACCATCTTCAGTTTGGGGTTAGCTTCTTTTTTCTCAATAGGTGCCACAAACAATTCAGCCTAATTGATATAGAAAAACAATATCGACTTACAGGATCTACTTTATCCCAGCTGTTATAACGACTTAAGAAATCAACATTCATTACATGACCACAAACTGAAGTCATTTTGAAACGAACTTGTTCACTCATAAACTGACCAGTCCATTCATGAATAGAACATGCTAAATTGAACCCACGTCGACTTGAATTACGTTTATTGGATAAAGACTTTGCTATTGATTCAGCTAATGAGGGCTTTTCAGCAACCATAAACACAGTCTGCATGATATCGCTTGAAACAAACAGTAGGTTGAAAAAATAGATAAATTATAAAAAAAATATGTAAACAGTGTAAGAGTTTGTGTAATTTTGTACTGTTAATGATAATAACATTGAGGTTTCATAAAAGATGAGTACATAACGGAATCATCAAAGTAGACAAATAGAAATCCTGACCAACACATGATTTCTATTAAAACTATCCGTGACCAAGTAATAACACATGAGATGCATTATTGATGTGAACTCCAGGGCGAACTGAGACCAGAAAGCAATAATACTGGCGGATATTACTTCTAACCAATTTTACATGGTCATATACAAAAAAAAATTAAAAACGTCATAGTTGATTAAATGATATTTTCAAGTACCGACTAGCAGAGGTGAGTCTGAGTGATTCCTAAGCTGTCAGAAGAGAGTATTGTAATCAATCGTACATCACCTACTTCTTGATGTCCAAAATGTATAAAATGATCAAGAAAAACTCATTTATGATATCACAAATTAAGAATAATGGTGCTAAAACTATCGAATACTAAATTCTTGCTAAAAAAAAACAATAGATAACAAACAAGCAAAACATACCTGGGCGAAACCTCTAGCCTAAACTAACACTGACCCTAAATATTACTTACCTATATCCATAGCCTTAGTCATAAAAGAACTATAACTCTGAGTAGCAAGAACTATTTGCGCCTTCAAAAATACTGGTCACAGGGAATATGTGTTATTTCGCTATATGGACGAGTAAAATTGTCACTATTTTTTCAACTGACTGAAAAAAATGTGTGCAGAGAGCCTAAAAAACTAGGTTAATTGTAGAAAATCTACACACCATTCTTAATATTATATTTTGCTAATGAAGCATTCACTTATAATCAGACAGTTTATCAGACAGAAAAGGCTACAAATTCATGAGACTGATTGGCTAAAATGATTCGTAGTAGGCATTTTCAGAATAGCTCACACTTGTCCCTATATTATACTATGAGGTTTGCAAAACATTGCAACAGAACCTACAGTTGGTTGCCGAATCTAACTCATGCACGTAGGGCTACATGCTAGCCCAAGAATAACAATTTCAATCTGCGGTAACTAAAAGACAAACATACAACTAAGATGATGTGGGGTGAATATTAATTACGGCTAACTTGAATCTAATGATGCCAGGCAGATATCTTAATTGTTCAATGCTCACAGCCAGAATTGCATTTTCAAGTCGATAAACAAAACCTAACTCCACTTGCTGTGGTTAAAAAGCAGCAGGATAAGGATACTCATATGCTAACTGATGGCATAAAACGAAATTGGTAACTCCTAGATAATAAAAAAATACAACGATTAGGTTATCGACGACAAGTAACAGTCACCATATATATAGGCAGACTCGCTAATAATTTTTCATTCAATTCATTCAATGCCTGTTACCCCAAGTGGAGCATAGACCACCCACCATCATTCTACAACCAACTCTGTCCTGGGCATTCCTTTCTAGCTCTTCCTAAGTGCTGTTCATTCTCTTCATGTCTGTTTCCGATTCCCGACACAATGTGTTCCTGGGTCTTCCTGTTTCTTTGACCTTTGGGATTCCAAGTCAGTGCTTGTTTTGTGACACAGTTTGATGATTTCCCCCATGTGTGTCCAATCCACCTCCAGCATCCTTTCTTAATCTCCTCCTCGGCTGGAAGTTGATTAGTTCTATGAGATAGGTTGTTGTTCATGGTATCTGGCCAACGAATCCGAAAAATCTTACGCAGACAGTTGTTTATAAATACTTGCATCTTCTGAAGGATACTTTTCATAGTTCTCCAAGTTTCAGCTCCATACAACAGAAATGTCTTCACATTTGTATCGAAAATTTTGACTTTAATGTTGACTGACAGTTGGTTTGAGTTCCAGATGTTTTTCAGTCGTAGAAATGCTGCCCTTGCCTTACCAATCCGCGCCTTCACATTCGCATCAGACCCTCCTTGTTTGTCGATTATGCTGCCCATATATGTAAACGTTTCAACGTCTTCCAGAATTTCTCCGTCAAGCGTAATTGGGTTAGTGTTTGTTGTTTTGTATCGAAGGTTCTTGCCTTTCCCTTTGTGTATGTTGAGGCCTACTGCTGCCGAGGTTGCTGCTATATTGTTGGTCTTCATCTGCATTTGATGTTGTGTGAGAAAGAAGAGCTAGGTCATCTGCAAAGTCCAAGTCATCTAGTTGCGTCGATGTTGTCCATTGTATTCCGTGTCATCAGATGTTGCAGTCTTCATGATCCAGTCAGTGACCAGTAGGGAGAGGAAGGGCGAAAGTAAGCAGCCTTGTCTGACACCGGTCTTCACTTCAAATGAATCTGTGAGCTGACCTCCATGCACGATTTTACAATGTAGTCCGTCATAAGGATTCCGTATGATGTTGACTATCTTCTCGGGTACGCCATAATGTCGTAGAAGGCTCCATAACATTCCCCTATCCACGCTGTTGAATGCTTTGTCATAGTCGATGAAGTTGATGTAAAGTGGTTTATTCCATTAAATTGGTTGTTCAACAATGAACCGTAGAGTAGCGATTTGGTCGGTACACGATCGGTTTTTACGGAATCCGGCTTGTTGATCTCGGAGTTGGGCGTCGACTGGGTCCCTTATTCTGTTCAATAACACTGTTGAAGACCTTTCCTGGTGCTGAAAGTAGAGTAATGCCTCTGTAGTTCTCACAATTCCTAAGATTGCCTTTCTTTGGTATCTTGATGAGGTACCTAGCTTAAGATTACAGAAATGAAAACTGTGTGCAGGAAGTGTCTGATAGTATCAGAGTATAAATATGCAGTAACATATGAATGCTACGAGTAATATAATAACATTAGGGTGACGATAAGGTAGTGACTCTAAAACCAAATTTATACGCTACTGTGAATAATTCAAATACTCCACTAAAACACCGCTTAAACTATTTAGCTTCCATGAAAAACATTAGCGTTGCGATCATGGTAAGCGCACATTATGATGATTAATGTTAACAATCATGAATTATTGGGTGAACTTGACTTTTTCGGCTGAACCAATAAGGAGCGACAAGGAAGTCTCAAGGTTACAGAGGCCACCTATAAACATCATGTGGACTGCAGAGTCTCCTAAATTAATTAATGATAATAAACTTGTAATTCGTTTACAAGCTATTGAACTGTAGGTAAAAGTATTAAATTGTGACTGTGGAAAAGAAATGACATTTTTTTAAAAACTCAAGTAACTAAGGATTGATTTTTTGGTGGACATGACTTTTACGGACGAACCAATGAGGAACGAAGGAAGCATTTCAAGGTCGCGGTGGACACTTGAAGGCATCATGCTAACAATAGAGTGTTCGAAATCTTATTAGTGATAAAAATCTCGTTATTCGTTCGCAAACTATGGGATTGTTAAGAAAATCATTATATTGTCACTGTGGGTAGGAAATGGGAGTTTTTTAAAAAGCAAGGGACACAAGATGGCTGTTTTACTGATTGCTGGTGCAAAAAGTCCTTTAGGTCGTTCGTTTAGAATTGAAAGAGATCCTCGTTTTAGCAAACGAATGGGTGATTGGCATTAAAGTAACGACAGCCACTTCACTAGCGGATGTTTCTGAAAATACGGCAATTCAGTGATATGAATATTGTCGTGAAATATGTAGCTCTCTGGTATATGGGATAGAGCATTAAACAAAGGACATCGTAAGTGGATTCGCGACATAGTGGCCGCTACACTTTTTCCTCTGGTAGAAAAATACATATTACCCGTAACAATAATATATAGTGACAGTTGGAAAGTCTATCCGTACTATGGATAGCAAGGAAGGATATTATGGAGCCATCTAGATGAATATTTATATAAAATACATCGTGATATTAAGTCTGAGGAATTTGGGTATAACTTACATAAGTTTTTAGATGACATAAAAACAACACATCCTGCATAATTTACCAGTTTCAATCATAAGTAATTTGTTAGAAATGACGGATTTCTCATTGCATTTTGGGTTATAGTTAAGTCTTGATATTATATGCATATAATCTAAGAGGATAAATATTTTGTAATTTACCAAAGACTTCCGTGGGGGAGGCATACTACAAACAGTCTGAGTTGGGAAATCTTTAATAAATCACTAAAATTTAGAGGGAACCTTCGGTTCTGACTTAGAGGGTTGTGATTGGTTCATTACAATTAAGACTTCCAAGGTCATTTTATGGTCGCTCAAGTTCGGCCGTAAAAGTCATGTCTACCAATAATAGCATACAATTAACTAAGATGCATGTGGACTCCAATCCCACAAGATCTAGTAATACAACTTATGGTGAAATTATCTTTAAAAATACGTACTTCACGCAAAACAAATATAAGATGTTTAAAGGTTGTGCAGAAATCAGTGTACTTACTTCTTCAGGTTCAACCAACTTCTGTCATTCTCGAGTAACGTGAAATTCAAATCCGTGCTTTTGTTTCACAGGATCAAGATCCTAAAACCCTTATTTTTACGATGATCTAGAGCAAAATGGATCTATTTTTCGTCATCGCATTCTATTATTTTTTGTGGTTTTGAGTTTTTGGCCATGTTTAATGAGGGTCTTGTAGGCATTCGACTTTATTCGTATTATTGGAAAGATAGATAATTATTGTTATTACACAGTTATTATTAACGTATTGTGCTGTAACTAGAATGGAACCAAAAGCAAGCGCAAAACTAGGTATGGTGGGCAAAAGAGTAATATTCAGAAATATAGCTAGGGGGATTTGGTTAAATCCGATGTTTACATGTAAATTGTATAGCATTCACACCACTTTCTCATAATACTATTACTCAAGGGTTCTTTTATATTATGAGCGGCAAATTGTACAAGCGTGTTCAGCTAATGTATATTTCTCGAGAAGTTGTTAACATAAATGAATCCTACAGTAGGATAATTATCATCTTGTACCTTAAGTTCAACAGTCTGCTTCGCCAAATGCGTGCTTTAAAAAAATCATAAGCTTTGTGAACTTAGTTTGGTATGAAGTACATTCCGAATATGACCATACTATGCCTGTCGTTTTTAACCAGAGATATTTTTAACGATTATACACATAGTACGAATATGAACTAATCAGAAGATAATGATGTATGGATAGAAAGATATTTATGCCTGTGAGTAGTGTCAAAAATATATAAACGTCTATGTTGGCCAACTAGAGAGCCAGTTGCTTTCCAATTGGCCTGTTATCGTTATCAAGTGGTTATGTGTGATCGGATGCCTACCGCTTGTATCGTCCACTAGAACGAACATGATCAGTATCAATGTAAGCAACCTATATAACCATGAAGGTGCACCCGGTATATGACCAAGTTATGTTTGGATTATTACCAGAGCAACTTCTAACGATTGAACCCACTCTTACGAATGAGAAGAAATCGGAAGGCAATGAAGGATGGAAGAGAAGTTATATTTGATCGCGAATGGAGTGGCAATGGGTTAGCAACGTCTAGGCTGGCAAACTAGAGAGGGTTGCTTGTTTCGGTACGGCGTGACGTGACCTGGTAGTGATGCGTGACCGAGCGCCCTCAACTTAGTAGTGTCCGCTAAAACAAACATGGTCAGCATCAGTGTCGAAACCTATGTAGCTATTTATTTTGGGGATTATTTACCGCTACAACCACTTATTTAGGGAATTATTTTCCATTACAGGCGCATAAGTGATGTCCAGTTTATTCTCATACGCTTGGAGAAATCAAAAAGGAGTTACCAGTGCTTCTCAGTGAAAAACTAAGTTTGCATATACTAGCGTTTTGTTCTATAAAGTTATTGTGATTCCCTTTTCAAATGCACGTACTTTATATGCTCCTAATCAAAAGCTAATTACCCTAATTTGCGTTTAAAAAGTTGTTTGTTTATCGTCGGCCTAGACTTGCTTACCAAATACGCCACAAACAGACGATTAAATTGCTAAGTCTTACAAGAATTCGAGTTGAAGTTGTTCACTCATTTATCTCAGACCATTTATTAAACATTTTCGCACATGCAACTAAATACTCAACTCAGCGAGTGTGTAACTGGTTTCAGAAACAAGGTGAAGTCAACGTAATGTAAAATAAGTTATATTAGGTAGTCGTAGTAATGTTAATATAGCAGCAATCGACTAATGTGTGTACCAGATTTACAGCTTTACTAACTTTATTCCATGTTGTGCAAAGTTGACTCTTTATTGTTCCTTTAAAAACATCTGCAATATCGACTATTAACTGCCCTCGAGGACTTTTAGGCAGTAATAAGCCCTCCATGATGCTGCGGATAACAACATAATATACATATTAGTTCACTTTTTTACGAAATCCGTACGCGGCAAGCCTAAAAAAGCATTGCGGAGCAACTCTGACCAAATAAAAGCGTCTAAAAACCAGAAACGATAAATGTTAACCAAAAAAGTAGATACTGTCAACTGTGAGAACCCTAAACTGCTTTTTAAAACCGGTGATCTTTCCAAACAGATGATAGGCTTTATGATTAATATCACGTTAAAATTGGATAAATATTCATAGTGACCTTTCAGTCACATCAAAAACCATAAAATTCACTTTACTCAGCAGCAAAAAATACTGTCATCGCTTCAAACGTTACACAAATAACAACATTTTTGCAAACTGAAAAATTATATACTGCGATGACACTGAAAGATGAGCAAAAATATACAGTGAGAAAAAATTGTGTTTTAAATTAGCTCACACTATGGCACAAGTGGTAGAATCTGCTTTCACAGTAAGCCAAGATTATTAGGAGGAATTAACAAGTAGCTTGATACTACCCCAGCCACCTCGCTGTCTTTCCACTCTCCTACTGAAAAGTAAAAAGAGGGAAAAGAAACATATTTGGCAGTAAAGGCTTAAGGTTCACTGAACTCAAAAAATAAAGCAAAGTCATCAATGTCCACTGATCAAGTAAACAAACAAGTATTTTGCGAGTTTTTCAGATTGCGCAATTATGCATCACAGTGAACGTTTACAAGTAATTTAGGTGAAGCACTCCTGATATCCTGGTTTATGACTATTTTGAATAAGACTGTTAAGGAATTTAACGGGAAGTATTTCCTCACTACAGAAGAATGTGAAGTAAACTTTCACGTAGTTTGTCATCAGGCCAGATAGTTATTTCAACTTACATGGATCAGTCTTTTCAGAAACATCATTCGATTCGTATTCTCTCTAAGATGAAAAGCTCCAATTAAAAATTTTACTTCATAGCCATAAGCTTCTTTCAAAAAGATTTGAATCAGTTACAAAATTCATCACTGAAAAGTGTAGATATTGTATTTATATACCAGCGATACTGAGTCATAATTTGAGGATGTCAGTGTCATAGATTTTCATAATCTCAACTCAAAAAGTCCATATAAAAAGACAGTATTATAGACCTGATCAACAAATTTTGAATGTGTATCATTGGAAAATGTGAAGACAATTCTAGTGGCTACGTTGTACAATCGAGTTGATAACGTCTTACAAATAGTCATAAATAGGAATAAATATTATATTAACAGTTAATACAAGTATATACAATGAATTCATTGTCTATAAGAAGTTAGTCAACTTTAATTAACGGCAGTGATTGAAACTAATAACTAGATTATCATTACATGTCCTATGAGTCAATCCGAGTGTCCAATAGAATTGTTATAGTGAGTTCATCTGAGAGGAACGCTAAGGACGTAGAATTACGTAATGATGATGTTGTAACAGGTATTAGATATTAATCAAAGTGATTAATGAAAGAGACTTAGTTTAGAATATAGATCAGTGTCACGACGTTATATTTGAGCTCCAGATAGTAAAAGTACAAGGCGACAGAGAAAGTTTGTGTGTACAGCCATCTTCACGATACATTAAAACAATATTAACTTAATGCACATAAGTGACGTGTTGATGCAAAAAACTTACTACACACATAGCACTGATAAACTTTTATGAAATATGAAGTCTTTAAATCAATTAACATATACTTTACTTATTCTAATTAAAATTCCTCTGATTATCAGCATCTTTATGGCTTAGATTGAGGGTCGTAGTAAATATCCTAAACTATGCATTTAACCCACTAGTCCACAACTAAATGCAGAGTTTCCTACTTATTACCATAGAAACCTGCAAATGTGAATATAAATGGAATATTTTCTTTCACTTATTTTTATATTTCTTTTATTAGACAAATTAATATTTCCTATATTCTTATCAGTTATGTTCCGCTTTTTGTGTACTGTTGGTTATTAGGTAGTTTATTCATTACTCTAATTACCATGTGATACTAATCGATATTAATTATCATTTAAGTTACCCAACAAAATTCACTATCCTGTCACTATTGTCATATGAATTCGTGCTTAAGTACTTCTATAGTACATTAATGTGAGCGCAAATTATTTAAATCAACGTCGTTACACTTTAGAGTTTTATTGCTAAAATGTGTATATGTTACTTCTAGACTTTAGTTTTTATCACTTCTAACCAACAGTGTTGCTTTTCGTGTAACCTTAAGATTCAAGTTTTTGTCATGCAGTAATGTATAGTTAATCTATAGTAGCTACTGATAACCTTGAACATAATATTTTACTTATTGCACATTCTTATCTTGGTATGCATGTATGACTGAACACCAGAGCTTATCTTACCAGCGCTTTCCCGTTTTCGTTTGCTTGGTTTTGGTTTGTTGAAATGAATCGTCTTGTATCAACTAATTTTCTGCCTTTTTCATTGCACACGTTACACCAATTAACTGTCGACGAGTCCCACAAGTGCATTAAGAAATACTGGTGTCTCAGATGGTCGTGCTTGTACTTATTATCTACGACGCATGGTTAGCTTTGTTTGGAACTCGTTAGTTGGTGTTCCTGAATCCCATTTTTGTTGCACACGTCAGAATTTAAATTCAGTCCACCTTTAATAAACACCACTGTATTCGCCACTGAGCTACTAAGACGAGACAGACACAGTTGCTTAACAAATGTGAAAATGAATACTGAGTTATTGACAAATCCCGTTCACAAGTCCTAAATTGGATGAAACACATTTCGCAAACTTTACCTGTCAGTCGCAATTCAACTTTAATTTCGCTCAGAATTGTTTACAATACTATTTCATTTAATCTTTCTAATACTTCTAAGTAAATTTTCAAGAAATTTTACTGAATTATCTTGACTTAATAATACCTTATTTGTATTATGCCGATTAGTATTCATTTACTTCTATTAAATATGTCACACAACCTTTTTGTGTAGATTTATCGAATATAGGCATATCGAAAATTATAACCAGATTATTGAGGCTGTTAGGAATAAACGTCGCATACAAGCCAAAAAATTTACTGCAATCACTTTCATGTAAAGCAAAGAAAAATATAACAAAAGAAGATAAACCAGACGTTATCTATGAGATAAACTGTACGAAATGTGATGAACATTAAATCGGACAAGGCGGATGACCTCTTCAGCCCAGCCTATATAAGTATCAATTAGCTTTCAAACACCACGACATACCTTCGGTTATATGAATACAAACGGACAGTTATGCATACACATTTGACTTGGAAAACGTGATGAGTTTAGACAGATAAAGCAGAAAAACAACCAGAAAATCTTTAGAAGCTTGGCACTCGGGTCAATGAACCCGTCAAAATTGACTATGAAAGCCCTTCAATTAAGCCATCCGACTTATGGAACGAAGTATAACCATTACCTAGTTATTAACATTTATATCCGTCAGTGTATCAGATAGACGCTATAAACAATGCTGTTTACCAAGGTACTTAAGAGTTGGATTAAAAATTAAATTATGTTGATAAAAACGGACGCAAATATAAAACTGTTTACAAAATCCATTTGTTCTATAACGTAAGTTAAAATGAAAAAGACCTGCAAGCTATTACCATTATTGTGATGAATTACAATAAGCATCTTTACAATCTGTTACTTTAATAAAGCTATTAGATATAAAATGATTTATACACGTAAATGAATAAGTACTATAACTTAGGTCGGATTGTGGCTGGAAAGTGAATCCACAACTCGCATTCCGTTGTATTTAGAGCTAATCAGATGGACGTACCTACCTACCAATATTGACATTCACATAGGAACCTAAACTTAGTTCACTTAATGCTAAACGTCACTGTTTGAACAACTAGGTTTGTTCAGTATAGACAGCCACATTTGTGCAATGGGTATATATATATATGTATTAAATTAACGAGATTTAAACAAACTCAAATTATGAATAAATAGTATGTTTGATGAAGCACATTACACATTCTGTCTTGTTTAATAGACATGATAATATTACAAATAACGATGACAATGTGTACAATTCAAAATTCGGAACATTAAAAAGGATAAAAAAACAACAATATTATTGTGTAATTTAATCATTAAATAAAATTCATCTTTATCCATCAAACACAAACTATAGTTCAGTAGAATACATTCAAAACACTGTAATTTACAGTGATATTCAATCTGATGTTAAACCATAATAGAACTTCACTAATAGTCACCTTGTATTACATCTAAATATTAAGAGAGGAAAACGGGAGGAAATTAGTTCCTATAATGTAATTGTGTTAGAGAAATAGGAATCCCTAAATTGATTCTGCATAACTAAAAGAAAAATATACTGTTGTCACATGAAATACCAAAGTAAAAAGAAAAATGAATAAACGATCAGTAAATGAATAAAGGAACATACGAATGTATAAGGTGTATAGATATTAAGAAGAAAAATATATGCCTACATAATACTTACTGAATAGTTTATCTTACCTTATAAACAATCATCATTCATATTCTATTATGATAAATAAATATAAAGAAAAGACAATGTTAAGAGATTTTTATTATAAATTGAAGATAAGATTAAATAGGTAAATGAATATTGTTTCTTTAATAATCATTAGTTTTTAATAATAATAATAAAATCTACGATTCAATCAAATTGAAATGAAAAAGTAACAACGTTCAATTATTCAATATTTTGTTTTAATCAACTATTTAATGTATATTTGTAAGTGTTTATGTATATAATTTAAATATTCGTCATAGTAACTAAGAGTTAACGGTTTATTCAGTTTTATTTTCTTTTTTTTAACTAGAAAAAAGTAAGAATTAGTTATTTTGTAAAGATAAAATATATTTTATAGTTGTACAAATGATCCAGTAGATGAATTAAATGAACTAGAAAATGGTAGTAATGAAGATGGAGAATTATTAATTGATAGCTTTGCATCAATCATTGATTGATTCAACTGTTATTATTAACTTGATGATAAATTAAAGTAGAAGAATATGAATCCGATTCAGATTTATATTCTGGATTGTCAGAAGTTTCATGGTCTATTTATTTTTCTACACCGTCAGTTGATATTTTCTCATTATTATTGCTATTATTATTATTATTATTATTGGTTGTTTGATGTTTATGATATGATGACTTACTACTCATAGAATTAGAAGTGGATTCATTTGATTTCAAAGTATTTCTTGATTTATTGCTTTTATTTTGTTTATGACTTACATAAAAATCATTTTGTGAAGCAGAAATAAATGTAGATTTTCTATGACAAGGATAGAATGAGTTCGGTGTAATAAAATACTTTTTGTAATCACGTAATTGTTCTTCTCTTGTCATACCAGTTGTTGGTCGAACTCTTTGTAAACGTTTAGCTAATTCCTAGAAATTATTGAAAAGAAGTAAAATAAGATATATAATACAGAAGTCAATCGAATGAATATAGATTTATATACATGTCAGTCTTCATGAATTGAAGCACTTGAACACGGTGATCAATAAGTATCACTACATTTGTTTTAGTGAATGTCGGCTATAGGCAGGAAAACTAGCTGATACTAATTGTGAATGAAACATCTTGAAAGGGTGGAACACTTCCCAACGTATATAGAATATATATAACAACTCTTCTGCAGTGTAATTACAAAAAACAATAATTCGATTTTAGTATGCAGTACATTACTGACCTACTTCAGTCATATAATTCTCAACTATAACACATCAAAAAGATGAACAGAATACAGCTAACGTCAAGTTGATTTATTATAGTAAACTGACAAATATCGCTAAGCACAATACCCTCCGATTATTTAAAATACAAACGTTAAACTCAATGTACCATAATGTCTAACTACCGAAAGCATTTACCATTACTTTCTTAAACTTTATAAGGAGTTCATACCCTTGAATAGTTAGAAATTTCATCCTTAAGTCAATTGAACTATAAATATTTAACTGATAAAATAACAACAGAATAATGAATAAACCAATTATCTTTCACATTAATGTGTTTAAGACTAACAAAATCGATAGCCAAAAATATCCACTTATGATAATCGAATCGAATTAATATCACCTAGCTAGAGAATAATTTCAAGATGTAGTTCTTTGAAATCTAATTGAGAAAAAGTGAACATTCAAGATCAACTGCACCAGGTATACAGTAGTTACTCACTGATATTAATCTACCGAAGTTAGAAATATCGACCGTTGAATGTTGGCAAAGTAGTGCAACGGTTAAGCGAAACCTGGAGTCCCTGGCCTCGATTTTTCACCGGTTGGGGGGGGGGGAGAAGTTAGATGCTCAAAACAAATGTGTAGCACTTCCTGGCTTTCAACTGTTATCTAGTAAAGCCAATATGTGATATCGAACCCAAAATCAAAATAATTTGCAGTAGTCCTAGTGCATGTTCATTACTGTATCACGGTTTAAATAGTAGAACTTTTATTATTTTTAATCGCAAATATTTTTAGTACCTTTATTATTTCACAGTTATTACCACATTTGTCTTTATATACGCAAAAGTGTAAGTTTTCAGCTGTTTGTATTTAAGATTACATTCGGTAGGTCTCATTTGGCAAATGTACACTAAGAAATAGATTGCTATGGTAATACCGTTAATTATAAATAATTAGGATGTATTTGAATCTTCCCGTTGATTAGTAATGAGCTGAAACTGATCAGTTTCTGTTGCCATGTGTGCATCCTGAGCGGATTACCTTGATATAGCTATTAATCACAAGTAATGCTTAAGTTGGATTATAACTGGCAAGTGGAATCCAGGACGCGCGTTTCTTCCTGCTTGGGACTCATCAGCTAGATGTGCCTGGATTCCAGTGTTTATGTTGACATCGAGAGTCCAGAATCTCACTTAGTATAAGGGCGGTTTAGGAAGTATACCAGGGTTCGTCAACGCTTTAGGTATACAAAGCACAGGAACCCCCTCTCTTGTACGTCCACAAAACGATTTGTATTTATACGAAACCTACAATGGTAATATTGAATTTATATCCAGAGTGGAAGAGTTATTTCTTATTATTTTTATTTTCTTATTTTTTTATTTGTTTAATTTGCCTTTATTTTTTATAAATAGATGGTGATAATAATATTAGTAATAATAATAATAAATATTTATTCTCAAGTAGCATTTTGTACATGGGTAGCCGGATTGTTAGAAATGTACCGAGTACAGAAGCATCACATAGCATTGATAAACTATATCTTCCTATTACAGTACTAAAATTTATCAAAGGAACTAACTACTCCACTTTCTAACTTTAACTTTTGTAGGATTATTCATCGCAGTCATAGTAGTCTCTGGAAGATACTCATTCAAACGTATACACATCTGTAGCAATTTTGATATGGTTTAATATTATCTACTTGAAAACAATCATAGAAATAACTTTGCAGTTACCTTTTAGAGCAGTAAAAACGTAGCTAAAGTTCTGTTATAAATATACATGTACAAATGAATGTTACTGTATCTCTCATTATTTGAATATTAAATCATATTTCTTAATCTATCACCATGTTGTTAAGAATTAATCTACCAAAACTAAAATCAAACAAAAGAATTCTACATTACAGATTAACAGCACAGAAAACAGAATGAAAAGTAGAAAACTAACATCAGAATAAAGCATTAGAACGAAAAGTCAAATTTCAGGTTGGTTAAAAGTAGTTGGCAGGAATCCTTGAATCTAGATTTTATGATATTTGGCACTAGTTAATAAAGTAAGAGGTATTAAGTTACAATGACTGATAACCGCAGTGAAATTTGTTAGACAGAATTCATTCAGTATTAATCAAGACTAAATAAATATCGTATTCGTCACTACTCAGTAAACCAGTAATGCATATGATATGTGCATATATGATAAGATGCTTAAAACAAACTGAAAAAGACTAATTTTTAACCATCATATATGAAAATGTAACTAATAACGATTCGTATCATACAATCTAATGAAAGTAAAAATACATTTTAGTGGAGTTGTTTTCTTAGAGTTAGATGGCATAATTGTTGTTTACAAGAGTTCCTCTAAAAAAAACCAGGCTTCTGAAACAGAACAAATATTCTTTCTCTATAAATATACATATCAAAGTTTTCTGTCAACTTATATCAAGCAAAGACTACAAATTAACATTGATTTAACAATTGAGCTCAAAAGATGCGACTTAACTAAAATCATCCTCCTGGACTACAAACCTTCTCCACTATTTCAATACACATAAATCTTTGTCGAAAATTATAAAAGCTATTCAATTTAACAGCATAAAATGTTTAGTTTTTAAAAAACTTACATAATTTTCTAATTGAATCTTTTCATTCTGACGTAAACGATTCAATGTTGAATGGTATAATCTATGCACAGCTATTTCATTATTTGAAAATTTTGCTTTTGATTGATTTAAACTTGACATAGATCTCTGATTTTGAAATTTTAAATAATCTTCGTACATATTATAAAATGCTACTGTTCTATCACTTGGCAATGGTTTTGAATTAGGATCTTTCCAAGGTGGACGAATCTGTAAACGATGAATTTTTCTGTCGAAAGTTTTTAAGGCGTTTGCTATTTGCGCTGCATTAATGTATTCATTATTTATATGATAAATATCAGGATTTGAAGCATTTCTGGCCTGATTTCCCTTGTTAGAATTCATTTTGTTTGATGATTGGTGTACTGGTGAATTTCTAGATGTTTGATAGTTAATTTTATCTTCAAAAGAATCAGTGGTATCACAAGATGAAATTGGTTCTTCTTCTGAATCACTTTCAACATCATGCACTACTGTTTTCTTCCTATTTTCTCTACCGTTACTATCAATTTGTTCATGAAACGTTTCTTCATTATTTCCATCATCAGTGGTATTATATGTTTCATCACTTAATTCAAGATCTCCACTCCTTTCAACTAGATTACTTTCATGTGATTGTTTTCTAACCAACGTTTCGCTGTTTGGCTTAGGTGAATCTGAATCATTATTTTCTGAATTCTTTTTATTATTTTTATGCAACGGTTCCGGTACAGATTCTCTTGTCAATAGAAAATTAAGATAGAAAAGGACTATTAAAAAGTAGATGATAAAAAGAATAAGAAGGGTTAGTTGTAAAACAACCACGAAACAATGTTTCGTTTTAAAACACGTCAGTAAATTCATTTATAAGTAATTTATTCCGTTTCAGTGATGTAATTAGTAACCAGTAATGATAATCATAAGTAAAAAAATGATAAGAAAATACAGTTCAGTAAAGTAATCAGCTTTTGAACATCTCATTGAACAACTAATGCTTATTTTATGTTACAATGGATATTTCCCATTTAAACAAATTAATATCTATATACACTTGTTTTTCGGCTTCAATTCGAAAATCTTTCCTTCCTTGAAATACAGCGGTTCAAATATGATGGTATTTATAACCCATTGTTATCTAGCTTCAATCACTGAATTCGTTCATATTTGGTAATAGAAATGATTTTTATATATGCATACGTAGAACAGTAAGCTAATATATTAAAACTACCCAGATACAACTTTTAAATAATAACTTATGTGTCAACAGCATCACCAAAAATGTCCTGTCAAACATTTATAACAGCGGTAGCATTTATGCCTTTCAAATGACTACCATTTTATAAAACGTGTTGTTTTTATAAACCTATTGATTAGAGTATACGTATTTTGTTAGATTTTGAACTATGTGATTTGTAAGGTGACTATCAGAGTACTCACAGAAAGAATCAACAAAAACGCAAGTAGTGTAGGATATCTGGTACTTGAAACGGGAACACTTAAATATGCATGAAACTCAACTATCTCAGAAAGTACTCCTAATAAATCTTTCCCAATTATATCGTCCGAATTTTTAAATATAGGAGATTCACAGAGGCATAATTGATACATACTAAAGGCCTTATACTTTAATCTTTACACAAATGGATTCAGCTAATTACCACTAATATTATTTCCAATTACATTCATATGGTGGAATGTTAATCATTCTGAGGCCTGTTTTCACTATGAAATAAACACCAAGTGCCCATAAAATCAAGATCTAATCAACATACTTAATTCTCGAGCATAACATCATCTCATCCACTTCTTCATCGTTAGAATGTATATTTGTTAAATATCTTAGTTCGCAACCAAATGATTACTCAACTTTTTCTTGCTGCAACATAATATTTCAATGGTTCTTGTCAGTTTGTTCGGTGTGCGGCTAGTGGCTACCATATTATTAATGTGCTGCATACTCAACTGAAGTCAAAACTGATTATTTTGTGCTTGAAGTCATTTTTTTTCAGGAAGATTTTTAATTCCATGAAGGAACTGATACTTACTAAAAAACTTTAGAAACTGTTAGTAATATTTCCAATTACTGCACTACTGCATGAATTGGGATTTACATTAACGATGCGCATTTTCTTAAGTGCGTTTGATTTTATGTTAACGATTTACTATTCTTGTGCAAATTCCAATAAATACATGTTTTTTTAAAAATTATACAGATGGTTCTATTAAATGAATGCATTAAAATTACTAATCACTAAAAGTAAACAGCATTCAAATGATCTATTGTTGTCTCCGTTTCTAATGTTTATAATGATGGTATTCGACAATCAACGGTTTCGGAATGGCCGAGTTAGTGAATCGGATGCTAGACATATTGTAAACTTAATGAGTTCATCGGAGCAAAAAATGTGTATGCATGCAATGCAATCAGGCTGTGACGTCAAATAAAAAGTATTGCTTTCCTACGAGTCATTTTATAAAATTATTAAATGGTCCTAAAAGTTTACTTTTTAAACTCCATGGTTTTCGTATATATAGTTCTCTTTGAGAACTAGAAATCTACGATGCGTTTGAAATTCGGGTTTTCAAACACGTATTTTTGATGAACAACAAAATAGCTTTATCGGTTTTTTTGACTAAGAAAACAGCTCTTACGATGGTCACAACAGTCACTTTTGTATAATGAAAATTGACTAGAAAGACTAGGCCTATGTTTTTAAACTTAGAATCTGTTATACATTGTTAATTTTCCTTCTTTTTCCTGGAAAATATTCCAACTAATTACTCATTGAAACGAAAACATAAGATTATCTCTGGATACTAAGTCTACTCAGTAGCAGGATAAAATTTGCTAAAGATCTATTGTTATATTGGGATTCAGCATAATTAAACCATTTTGATGTAGTTGCTCCAACTAATTACAAAGGTACTGACACTTTTATTCATAGCGTATGCAGCTAAACAAAATGCCTAAATTTATGTTAATGAATATACACCAGTAGAACGATTATATGTTGTAAATAAGTGTAGTATAGCTCACAATAAACTTATTTGACAAATACTTCCAAAACGAACATTATAAAGAATTTTAAAATTACTATGCGTATATATATGGTATTACAGTAGACAAAACCGGGTTAAATTATTCAAATTTATGATCCAAGGATTGTAAAATCTAAGAATATGAATCCTAGAAAACAGGTCGTTTTCCTGAACAAACTGTTTGTCAAACATCAACTGACAGTTATAGATACTGTATTTTTCAATTACTAATTCGTCGAGAATTTCTAACAGTTGTTTGGAAAAATTCAGAACAGTAAACAGTGCAGAAACAAGTTTCATTTGAGATATACGTGTCTTCATGAAGTTCATAAATTCAATCCACCAAAATAATATTATATCGTATTCATCATGACTGCAGGATAACATATATGAGTTATGCAGGAAAGCTAAATGCATTTAGAAATTCACCATTCATGCTAATTTAATGCAGAATCGCTACCACACAATCTAAAATGAGAAGTATCCACGCTGACGCCGATATTGGTCATCAAAGGAAATGTTTAGGACATTTATTATCAGAATTCAGATATCATATTAACTAACTAATACGTCTTTTTTGATTATTATAAATTCACTGTCAGTAACCTCAATTTTCTCCTGGTTGCGATCATCTGCATTCAGTAAATCAGAATTTCACTGACAGGTGTAATGCGTTTAACTTTCAAAACTAGTAAGAAAAAATGTAGCATTTGAATGTACTTTTATAAAGATTTGTCAACAGTACGCAAACAACCGTTTGTTTACTCACGTAAGTGTGCGAATTTTAATATTTTCTTACTGTGTTTAATCAAATCGTAGATTTGTGTGAACATTGTGAAAAGGAGTATACTGTACAAATTTGTTAACAAATTTAATCACACGGAGTATATCCGTATATATGCATGTGTGCACACATTCCAAACAACCAAATTTGATGGCATATAGATGACTAACGAAAAACCCTGTAAAAAACTTGATAGTAGGTCTACTCTTTATCAGACATGTAGATTTTCTTGGAAGAATAGTCCACCTTAACGCCCTCCCCGTCCCTACCGGAATGGCGACTTTCTTAGGGAAACATAACTGTCTTCTGAAGTATATATGGAAATCTTAGGGAAATCGTGGGAAGCATTTATCGATAAATAGTGATTCGTATACATATATAAATGTGTATACGCGTATACAAATCAATACATGTATTATTTTCTTTGAATTCTTCGACTTTTATTAAAGGAAATAGAAAATTCTCTTAAAGGAAATCTATCTGTCAAAAAAATATAGACGCTTTTTAAAATTTCGTCTACATTTACCCTAGTTTGGTCTTCGTTGAAATGGAACTTATAAAAATATGTGCATCACATACATATATAAAGGCTGTAATTCCATGATTTACAAACTAACACCTACTGGTGTTCATCATAAAATTCAAAGTCCACTGATTCTTTTGGAATAGGTGGAGAGTCACTGAAATAATCAGACAGTTTTCTCGTTGGCATATGCAAATGTTGTCTGAATGAGGCGGTAGACTCAGTACACGAAGTGTCACGATGATTTTAAAAAGTAAAACAAAAGTTGGTATGTTTATCTGGAGTCAACATACTAGCATTTTGGTGTTTTAATATCGTATTTTAGTTGTTTCTTTGGGTTGAGGAGTAATAATTAGTTTTGTCTGTCGTGTGGCCGTGTTAGCCGTAGTTATTATTATTATTATTATATATTTTTATCCTTTCTTTTCTGGACTGTGGATTCTAGCTGTGACTATTGACAGTCTGACAGCATGCAGTATTCCGCCTCATCACTAGGAGGTAGTGTATGCAGATACATAGTTGGTAACAATTTTCAGTCTGTAGATTAATGATAGGAAGGATATATTTAATAGAAATTAATTGATTTCTTCTTTCAGAACTGCGTTGGATCCTAGATTTTTGGTTTTACAAAATACTACAAGGATCCTAACTAGCTGAATCACTATAAATCCACTGCCTTTCGTTTGTAGTTTTGCTGTGTTTTGTTGGTAGTATTGCATGATCTATGGATCGCAATCCCCTCACTGAACAAAATTTAGCTCCTATGATATCCTCTACTCCTGATGGCAGCACATATTCCAAAAAACTCCCGCTCTAGGAATCCATTCACTTTTGAGGCTAAATGTGGTTATTATATTAGTTTGTGGTTGGAGAGTTCTGCTACCCAATGTCGCCTAGTGGGCTAAAAGTGGTCATATGAGATATGGTGAATACAACCAAGTCTTGCTTGTTGTTTTTCCAAAACACATCTGGGGAGTAACTTGAAGTCGATGAGACAGGAGACAGTAAAAAACGAAGATGAGATATAATTATTCTTTGATATTATGCAGATGAGTTTCCATCATCATTACTTTCTATTTAGGGCAGATTTTCCATAGTTCTCTATTTAAATCTGGTGATGATGATTGACTAAATGGCTTCAGCCAATAATGTTCACCAAAAAAACATGATAACTTCAGTATAGCTTCAAATTTTTCTGAGGAAAGGGAGTTTTTGCTGTAACATCTCATTCCTCTATACCTCTATAATGTGTTCCTGAGGGTAGTGAAAAGTGCCAGCCAAGTAAAAGGGCACAGAAAGCGTATGTTTGAGCTTTATGGAGCTTTTTAAGACTTCCTTATTCCCACAAGCGGCAGACTGTAGTGACTTCTTATTAAAATTTGTGGAGTGAGGTACATTACACGATGTTACATGGAGTGACTTATTGATAAGTTGCTTCGCGATAATCGATGAGGACTTTTCTTCCTAAATAAATCAATTCTCGCTGTAAAACATATGCGGTCTTTTGTGTGTAGTGTAAACAGTGACCACATAAGAAGACATGTGTAATTAGTTTTACTGGCGGATCGAAAGATGAGATCTGTTGATTGCATTTAGGCTTAAACGACCATACTCGAACCCAAGCTATTGTAAGGAGTTTTAGCGAATTTTCATGCAAGCCAAAAACTTTTACCGTAGATATTTGCATATTATGTATTATAGAACACTTCCAACAAACAACTGAGTGCTTTTAGTCTATGGCGCTGTGGTCCCAGGAAATGTCTGTGAGTAAACAGAATGGACCAAAGAGACTATGCAGAAACGGTATAAGGCTGAGTATTTGAAGTTTGGTTAAGAGACTATCTATGTTGATTGGTCTTGAGCAGTCAGTTATTGATGCATTAGTTACGTTCCTAGCCAGTGTTAAAAGTAAGCTGCTTAAAGGAGAAAAACTCCATACGATAGCGGGCCATAAACTTCGGAAGACGGTAACATAGAAGATTATACGAAATAGAAAGAAAAAATGAATTTAATTAGTAGTAACAAATTAGTCAGTTTTAAACCAAAACCTTATATTTTTCCGTTTTTACCACTGCAACGCACATGATTGTAGTGTATGCAGTTTTAGAACCCTAATAAACCATTGCTGATTGACTAGAGGTTAGATGATAAGTCGTCGAAGATTTGGCACAAGTCTTTAGATTGTAGATATAGGGTGATCAGTCGTTTGAATCTTAGGATAGAATTCGCAGTGCGAATATTTTGTGGTAGTTTATTACGGAGTCTGTTGTAGAACACAATAAAGAACTTACACCTATATTGTGTTTGGTGCCTAATGATAAGTTATGTTGCCTCGTAGTTCCGAAGATCGTATTCAGGCGTTCCGTTTCACGAGGGAAGAGAAGGCCGAGAATGATATTCCGTTGATTATTTTATA
Organism: Schistosoma mekongi; assembly: GCA_034768735.1. NCBI lineage: Eukaryota > Metazoa > Platyhelminthes > Trematoda > Strigeidida > Schistosomatidae > Schistosoma > Schistosoma mekongi. The sequence continues at coordinate 10,381,269 of CM068307.1, read as the reverse complement.
GAAGAATATTTAGTCATGTCGTAGTTGACAAAGACACAAGGGTTTTAAAGAGTGTTTTGCATCTAGTTGTGTATTTCATATTACTGTTAGTTCCCAGAATTCGATGTGTAGAACTTCTTTGTACACTTTCTAAACCTATCCTATCTCTGCTATTCATGCTCGAAAAGATAAATGAGGAGTACTCAAGTGTAGGTCTTACACATATATTATACAAAGTGCGTTTAGCCTCCGTTGTATAGAAGTTTTTAAAAAGGAAGCCTGTTAATCTTCTTGTTTGGGAGGTTATACAGGAGGCGTGCTCTGTAAACTTTAAGTTACCAGAATATTTAATACCCAAGTCGCCTGTCTATTGGAGTATTTGGAACTTGGACCCATTTAGATAAAACGCGAACTACGGGTTATAGTTGCCTATGTGCATGATTCCACATTTACTATAGTTAGGTGGTGGTTACGATTTTTGGTTCTAGGCATTTATGACATCGAGGTCCTTCTGAATTAGAGTCGTGCCTTCTTCTAAAGCACCTATTTTAAAGCCATATGTTATCTTGAGATCGTCCGCATATAAATACTGTAGGAAATTTTTATAATATCATTTATTTCATTTATGTAAAGAATGAACAATAAGGGACCCAGTAGACTTACACGTATAACGCCTCTCGTAATAGGTTTGGGCTCAACGTAGCCGCTTCCTTGATGTGGCGATTAGGCTTGCCTATCGTGATGACCCAACCTAGATATAATGGATAGAATGCATGTTTCTCTAGGTCCTATAATGCCAAGCAAGTTTGTTGGAGAGCGATAAGACTAATGACAGCAACATAAGATCTGAGGGCGAAGTCGTACTGCTGACTGGAGCAGGGTGTGACAGCAGTAAGATGTTTCCCTCAAATAACCAGCATCTTCAGCAATGCTGCCTTCTCACAAAGGAAGGAAGTGGTTAGATAAGGTTGACCCTAAATATGTCACACCTCACCTTATTTCACAGATTTCCGTCTCCGGCAGTAAGACCTTCTGAAGAACAGAGCTGACACCACGAAGTAATATTGGAGGGGCGACACCTTGGTTACTCTTATTTTTAACTTTCTATTTAACCCCATTTCTCAGTGAATATGCAAGCTTTCAAGGATTTTTTCGGAAATAGGAATGATACAAACCTAACCTTTGCAAAACATTATGGATATCAATTTGTCGGGAACTCATTTGTCACTTTTCTTCTTATTAAATGAACACTTTAACCTTAAGTTTCACGAGTGATATAAAATTGTTTTAACTCTCAGCAACCAAAATCGCTGTGTTACTTTCTAGTGACAAATCTCGTGGAAAAATTAATTTGCTGTTTTAGTCGAGTGAAGGTTAAACGTTCACATGTCAGTCAACTATTATGTATTATTATTATTCTGAAACTTAGTACACAATTCACGCCAGTTTACAGGCATGGTCATTATGATACAGAAAGGTTAACTCTTACACACTGGAACACAAAGATTTACCGAAATGAGTGCTTCACTAACAATAACATTTACAAGACACTAAATTCATATCCAGGAAAATTAAATGTAAACAAGTAAACCGTCAACCACACAGCTGGAAGATACATTTCAATATCGAGTGTTCAGGGATGCATTAGTATAGAACACTTATTAATATATGTAGTCAGTTCAAGAAAAGGAGTATCAAAAACGCAGCAGAAGGAAGATTTAAATACTACGCGGTTGTTCGAAATAGACAATTGTGGCGTCAAGTACGAACATGACATTGTGTGAACAGCGCCTCGCAGGTGAACGATGGAAATCGGAAGTACCACATTAAGGTATCATGAATAGATTACAAAGATGCACTTCCCTTTTCAGCGTGGATTCTGGGTGATGTTTTCAACATGACACAGTAGTTGGGAACTGAAAATATAAAGAAAGGGAACAAGCAATAGGTCAAGAGGACACAAACCACCAATTAAGTACATCCGACTCCAGTGAAACTTAAAGTATAAATGTTGCATTATTGAATCCCATTTGTCATTCCACTTTTTTATCATGGATACGTCGACTGATACTAGAGATAACTATGGTAGATTTTAAATCTACTTTATGCTAAAGGATAAAGTACAAGGAAATAAAGGCATACTGCATCACCTCTAAGAAATCATAGGCATTACGAGGTTCCAAAGCGCTATCTGCTAAGAAGGAAAACGTTCTATTTCCTGTGGGTGAATAGTCAAAATGCTCTTAAGACCAAGAGGTAAATTTTTTTGGCAGTATTATAAAAAACTATATGTCAGGAGGTCCATTGATAAATGGACCCCAATCTATATAAGTTGTGTTAAGTAGGTTGCAGATACCGGCCTTGTCTAAATAGGAGTTTATTGCCAATCTAAACTGTGACAGGGAGCTAGATTGTCGTATGCTTTCTGGTAACCGGTTCCAGGGATTAGCATAACGTGCAACAAAGAAGGAAGATTTTAGTTTACCAACGGCTCTCTGTACTATTACCAGGGAACTTTGGTTCCTCAAGTCATGCCTACATTTTCAAACATTGACTGCAGCCTCGCATAGAACTGGTCTTTGTCGTCTTCGTGGCTGTCATTGGTGGGTGCGTGACACTAGATGACACTCATTGTAATCCCTTCCTTCTTTGTCTTGAAGGATGCTTTGATGATCCTAGGTCCGTGAGGCTCCCATCCTACAAAAGCCCTCCATGCTTCTTGGGACAACACTAATGCTACTCCTTGTGTGCGTGGGTCGTTTTCTTCGTGGCCGGAATATAAACGCACATTCCCCGAGGACAACCGTTGCTGTCCGGCTTGCAACCGATATATTTCGACTACTCCAAGAATCTTCAGGTTGTATCGTTTTATTTCTTCAGTTATTTGCATGGTTCTACCTGTCTCACACATTGTGCGGACATTCCGTGTATTTATATTATTTGTTACTCTGGTTGTCAGACGAGACATCGGCCTCGTGGTTTCCGAAGAAACTCGGCTTTCACCATGAGGCGTCATTACACACCATCTAACTCCCAGGGCAGAGTAAAAATGGTTATAAAGGCTTTTACTGGTTAACGTTTTTTAACAAGGTTATTGTTTTAAGGTATGGGGTTGCTAACTCCATGCTTAACCCTCCTCCTTTATCCGGGCTTCGGATAGGCAGCAACCCTAGGGTCTCTAGGCGGGGTTAGAGTATCATAAGATTACGTTTAATCCTTCTGACCCATAAAGGGTCTAATTTCCAAGCATAGCATCCAGCATTATATTGTCGGTCAGGGGCTAGTAACCTAATAAGATGCCGTTGAACCTTCTCTATTTTCTGCCGATCTAGTGAGCGCATGCAAGTATATATGATTGGGCAGTACTCATGCAGAGATCTAACACAGGTTTTATAAAGAATAACTTTAAATTCGTTAAGATGATAGTTACGACGAATTAAACCAACAAATCTGCGAGCTCTAGAGACTTATAATAAGGCATACCCGGTAATGGACAGACATTTTGAATACCATACTCATAAATCACAGATGCTGTTTAGTTGACAAAATTCATGTTCGTTGAGGCGTAGGTTGATGTCGGGGTTCGATTCTCCGAAATTTAGGTACCCTGACTTTTGTGTGTTAAGGGGAAGAAACCATTCGTTACACCATTTGCTTAGTTTATTGAGATCCCTCTGTATTACGTCGTTAACATTTCGACTTTCATCAGGGTAGAATGTATAGACAACTTTTAGGTCGTCCGCAAATATAAAGGTCTTACCCTCTTGAGAACAGTAACATATGTCATTAACATACATAACAAATAATAATGGTCTTATGACTAAACCCTGAAAGATACCACTAGTGGTATTTTGAGGACGTAAGAGATATCGTCCTAGTTTCACTAATTCAATATGATCTTTCGGAAACGAAGCTAACCAGTAATGCATTTGCCCGTTATCCCGAAGGCTTGCAATTTATGTAAGAAAGATGAGTGATGTACTTTGTCAAAAGATTTAGTGAAGTCAAAGTATAAGGTAGCAACTAGTTTTCTGTCATCTCTATTGTTTATTATAATATCAAAGTATTCTAGATGACAAGTTATGCAGGATTTGTTAAACATAAAGCCGTTCTGGGAAGATATAATTAGTTTGTGCTTAACTATGTAAGTGTAAACCTCCTATTTTATAACTTTCTCCATGGCTCTAGGTAAAAAAGAAGAGTGATTAATTGGACGGTAGTTTTCGACGTTGAGCCTAGTGCCTTTTTTAAAGTGAGGAATTATATATGTGATTTTCCATGAACTAGGGAAAGTTCCATCTTCTGAGGAGAGATCAAATATTTTGTGAGCAGTATTGGGAAGGCTAAGCTACCATATTAAATCAAATTAACTGGTATTCCATCCTCTCCACCACTAAATGAAGGTTTTAGTGATCTTATTGCAATTTTAGCATTACTGACTGTAAACTCCAAGACAGTTAATTTATACTGGTTGAAGTTGCTGGTCATCCCTATAAATGAACTGTTTCCAGTGAAAGGATTCACTAAACGCTTCACAGATCTCTAAGGGTTACTAGTCATTTTATTTTTCACATTCAGAATTATAGGACCAATGTGCATTAGTTCATTTTTACCGCAGCTAATTTCTAACCTCTAACTTTGAGACCATCGAGCCAATTCGTTTAAGTCAGATTGAAGATCAAGCTGGTCATTATTGCTGTATACTGTTTTCCAAATATTCACATCAACGATATATAAGAGTGTCGTCGGTTTCAGCGTACGTAGCACTTCAATAACAGAAAGCAATAATAAGAGTGAACCTAGGTGGTACCTTGGGAGAGGGACTCCACTTAGTACAGGCTTTCATTCAGACAGTGATCTATTTACCTGAACCCTCCGTCTCTACTCGCATGGGAAATTCTTTGTTCAACTCTGAATCGGCCCTATTATTCCGAAGTTTCGTAGTCACCATATAAGGCCGATATCAGGCACTTTATCATGTACCAAATGTCAATAACTATTACATGCACAGACAGTCCCTTATCATTAGCTTTTGCCCAATCCTCCCTCGCAGTTAACTAGTTGGGAAGACAGGAAAGACACCTACGAAACCCATGTTACTTTGGAGTAAGTAACTTCTATGACTCCACGTGACTTAATATTTTATCACGGATTATTTTCTCTATGATTTTAACTACTATGCTGATCAAACTGGTGAACTTAAAGTTAGGTGCCAGTCGTCCATTTCTACCCTTTAAAATAGGGCTGATTACTGCACCTTTTAAATCTCTTGGAAGTTGCTGTAGTGAAAGAGACATCATAAACAACTCTGATAGTGGTCATGATTTTACAGTGCCCTTGCCTAAAGTTATCACAACTTGCATTAATATATAAGTCCCAAGGACGTTCTCTGCGTCACAGTAGTTTTAGAGCCTTTTGTCAATCCATGGGGGGATTATGTAGCAATTTACGTGTAGCTTTTTAATGTTCGCGAGCTGATATTTAGCCATTTTTCAGTTTTTAATGCACTATAATAAGTGCATAACTCTCCATTAACGCAAACACTCCTATCGTCAATAGACAGATCTGAAATTACAGCAGATCTTTAGTTCTGCCGAATAATGTTTGAAGTCTGAGCATTTGACCTTTTGGTGGCGGGCTGTTTGTTTCGTTTCTACACTTGGACGAGTTATGAATTTTCTCAGTATTCCTACCAAAAAATCGGCATCTATTGATTTATTTAACCAGTTCAAGCAGTTAATCACTCTTCAGTATGGTGCGGAGACTGCGAATGCGTGTAACAATTCGCTTACGGAGTTAGCCTCCATCAGAAATGTTGTTTGTGTCAAGGGCGACAACTATAACCCTACAATTGAGGGAATCGCTGCGTAAGTTCAACTGTACGAGATATATATCAATTTGTCGTAGTTTCCGTGCTCGTGTATTTGTTCAAAATAGTTTTTAGGGTTTTATGAATTGTTTTTGTGGGTGTTCGAATACGGATGTTCAGTTACCTGATTTTACTGGTTGTATAACCACTACTTAGTCGTTTCCATGTTGCTGGATGTGTAATGCTTCAAATACTCTGTACGTGTTTACTGTAAATGTTGCAACTACAGCAATTAATAGGGTCCGCATTTGTTTGAATACTGTTATTTGGAGCTTCTTATTTTATGAATCAATATAGTATGTACAAATGTGTTCGGCGTAATGTCATAATGGCAGTCTGATTGCTGTGGCATAGTAATGGCGATAATCAGCATAACGGTTTTTCTATAGTGACAAGTCACTCAAATTGCCAGTATAATGTTTAGTAGTTAGTATCCATCAGATAGTGTGCCTAATTTATTCAATTGGAAAGTGTAGAACGCAAAGATTGTGTTCATTTTATTGGTTTTTTGGTTAACATAACTGAAAAACCTGATAACCTAGATGTAGGTAAGTTCTTCATAATGTGATCAAAGTTTGGAATCGCTTCGTTGTCACTTTTTTGTTCTAAAATAGGCGAATGTAGTGATAACAGTCAAATCCACAAACATTATTGTAGATATGCAACTTAATAGTTTTGAAAATTATAAGTTGACTCCCATATCGTAACCATCATTTCGATGTGTTCATACTTTTATGAAAGTGGTATCAGATCAGTCTGCACCCGTAAAGCCAATTTAGCAGGACGTTATGATGTGTTCCCGGTAACTTGCATAGACGTAATTCCTGTCCGAGGTTGTTCTGGTGACAATCCTAATTACTGGTAAATGAAATGACTGAGTGATATAGCTTATAAACTAATCAAGTATGTTCTGCGACTAAGTCACATTCTTTGTATTGTCAGATTGTGTTTTTGTTCTAGATTGTCTCTGAGGAGTTGAGAGAATCTCGGCTTTAACACTAGGTACTATATCTTATATTCTTCTCGTTGCCGAAACTCAGGTCAGAAAAGATATGACCAGTGTCACATGTTCACACACCACTAAAATCATTTTTGATTATTGTCGTTTCGTCCGACTCGCTGTTTAGTCAGTTGTGTAACAATAACTATGCCAATGTGATGTGGTAACTTGGACCTATGTGCACGTGTTCCAGGTTCAACGTTATTCTTGTATGGCAGCTCACAAACTTTTTACTTTTATGCTACTGATTACTATCCAGACCTACAAGACAATTCATCTGATTTTCTTCAAACCACTTTGTTATGTTTCTAGCTATAACGACCCAAATACTTCTATTGCTTAGTATTCTTAGACACCGAACACTTGACAAGATCCCAAATCAGAACACTTTTGAACAGGAACAAATTATATTCCAAATAACAAGGGTAGACAGAAGTAGGAATCGTTAGTTAGACAAACGTTAATGTATTTATAGTATTTACATAAGAAGCTTCCAGAATCTTCTGCAACAATCCACTAGAGCTGATTGGTTTAGAAGTAGCCAATCAGCGTGCGCCATCACGATCATGCACTGAGCATGCTTTAATCCGGTCTATATCCCACTAACACACTTTTCTAACCGTAAATTAGCCCTTTAAATTCCAACGTTATATCATCCCAAACATCAAACCTTTAGTTAAAAAATGTAACTTGGTATATTGGGAAGCATACTCCGTTCACACTGTTTACATATCAACCAAGTAGTTTTTTTAATTGATAGTTATGGTCAATTATTTATTTATTTATTTAAACACGAAATAGCACCAAAAATATATGCGCCACACAATTGCAAGAGTAATCTTGTGAAAATAAGAGAGAGAGGGCAACCAAGGGTAAAACGTAAGATTTAGTAGAACAGTTAGAGAATTACAACACAGGAGATAAAGTCCGGGTAGCAACAAGAAAAATTTATACCTATTAAGCGGAGTCATCATACTTTTATGACGATTGTAATAGGATACCGCGGCAAGATCGCCACTGGCTTATATTGTGCCATATCTGATTAGGTTTCAAGCCACTGGTTTACACCATGGTCAAAGTAAGTCAACCTACGAATTTACCACCTACTGAGATACTTGAAAAGCGCACTATTCGTGCTTTATAATGCCCTACCTTTCTTCATAATGTTTACTCCTTTGGAAGTAAGTTGAGAAGAACTGAAGATGGTTAGACCAGTAAATTCACCAACATTCTATTTGTATCACATGAGGAAAATCCCAAAAAATGATACGTGGCTTGGTGGTTAGTAAGGCCATAGAAGTTAATGCAATACAGATAAAAACGGTTTTGACTGTTTTGGTTCAAGCGATATGGAAGTATAATTAAATTTAACGTATTGTGTAGTTTAACGTTGTGTACATAACTGTACTTACGAAGGGAATTAGTTGTTAGATGATAGTAATTATTTGAATGTAAACTACTAATTCAAGACTGGTTTACATCATCGCCTAGATTAGCCATGAGGAGAAAAGTAGCTGAGTACGTTGACCACTTTACTTATCTCCAAAGTGTCTTCACTTTTTACGTTCTTCCTGGTCTTAAGTTTCATTATTCTTTCTCACACACTTGCCTTATCCCTCCCGCGCGTTTTGTATTGTCGGGAATTATTCTTGTAAATTTGTTCTCTTCTGCATTTTTAGAGTGAGAAACACATCCCGAAAATGCTTGCATTGTTGATCAATGCTAACAAAGGTTTCTGCAGTTCGTCAGCATTTTCACCAAACAAACTGTAATTCGTGTATCCTAAGCAAATAAGTAGACCTCCTGTTAACAGATAAATTGTTGAAAGTTCAGACGACAAGTGCGTTATTTCGATCAGTAAACCTATTATGAAATTAAACAATGGTGATATTCAATAGTCTAGATTAACACTACGTAAATTTGGAAGTCCGGATGACACTCCTCCATAAGCCCTGACTTGACTAATAGTGTTCAAGTAAAGAGAGCCTTCATATGGTTTATATACTTCTGCCGTACCCCTTTTAATCACTATAGAACCTCTTGGTCTTCAAAGTCGAGTACTGTTTCCAGGTTAAGAAGAACCATCGTCTTTGGGCATCGGAACGTATATCTATGTTATAGAACCTGCAAAATGGTGAATGTTTGGTCAATGCAGCCACTGTTAGGTCTGTATTCATCCTGGTGTTGTGGCATTTCATTTCACTAGTTTTGATAATTTTCGAAGCTAATATTTTAGACACTACGTTAGTCAATCTAATTTCTCTGTGGTTATCACAAGATAGTTTTTGTCCTTTTTCGTAGACTGGGATGATCAGCGATCGAGACAGACTTTAGCTAATATATCGACCAACCTATTTGCTAAAACTGAAGAATTGTTCTTAATGACATCGGATCAATCCATCTAAGCCCGTTGCTCTTCCTCGCTTTAGACTAGCTACAGCTTTTTAAGCAAGAGTCAAGGTGCCCATGCCGACTTTCCAATTAGGCAGTTCGTAAATCCTGCGTAGTTGTAAAATAGTTGAAGGCCAACTAAACTGTTCTTTAAAGTGTTTTGCCTATAGTTCTAAAAGTCTGGGCTAAGGTGCAATACAAGTTGCATCTTTTACAAAGTTTGTCTCACTAGCACTTGACTTTTTCTATCCAGGCTTCTTTTATTAGTCTTAGTAGCTGTCTAGTGTTGCTTATTGCCTTTTCCCTTCCCGTCTCCTTTGATTTCATTATCCACCAATACCATTCTGCAAACTTTATGTTCAAATTGTCCTCGCTCCACATCGTGTTTTCTGCTTGATGGGATAAGTTTACGAGAGTCAATCAATCCATTATATATGTCACTGAAATTATTAGTTATTTTAAATTTTTGTTACAAGTCACAAATAGAAGTCACTATTGTTTTTAATACTGATCGGATACCATGCTAAGCTACATCCGGATATTCTTCGATTCCATCATTGCCTAAGTGTATTTTAAGTTGTTCGTGGAATTTACTCTTGGCCTTCTCATTGCTAAGCTCAGCTCAAATGAGTCTTCCTGTTATGGTTTTTCCTTATCCATTTTGTAACAAGCAAACGCATACTCGTACTAGAGTATGATCAACATCTAAGTATGTACTCCAAAACGACCGGCAGTCTCCTTCCGAACCTCTCCAACGATACTGATCTATCGTTAGGTCAGTTCAAATGGCTGCGAAATAAACGGAGAGTATTTTACTTCTTCTTACCATATTGGCTACATAAAGTTAAATGAATAACCACGCTAAAATCCTTTGTGAGTGCTTCAAACGATAGCATACATCTATGGCATGCAATTCTAGGATCGTAGCCAGGAAGACTTACCTCCTGGTTTGATATAGAGTTTGTGCATCGAAGGTTTTGGGAGATCAGACGAAAACAAAATCAGTTAGTAAACTCTGAATGACGACTCGAGGTATAAACTACTTGATTGCGTATGCTTGGTGATGACTTTGATAGTCACGATAATGCAGGCTTACTCATTCTGTATCATCCTTTAAATTTTGTATTCAGTACATTCGTCTGTTTTTACTCTTCTTCTTATTTCCTCCAGCTTCTTAGTACAATTAGTATTACTGTTCTGAATAGTTTGCCTTTCATTTTGTTTGTTTTTTAACTGAGCTAATTCGATATACAACAAATTGTATTATTGCACATTTTCGTCAGGTTGCACATTGTAATAATTTTAATACTAATTACTTTACATAATTTCTACAATTATTTTAACAGGTACCATGATGCACTGTACCAGCTAGAAGGACGTTTAACTGTGAACATTGCTTCACGAGTCGACTTTAAGTGGAGCGATATTTCGGGAAAGACCAACAAAAGTATGTTTATTCCTCATTGGTTTTCAATTTTTACTATAGAAGAAAGCTCACTTAAGTTTGAACGCATGAATGTCCTCTTTTGCTATGGTGCTGCTCACAGTCAAGTTGGTGAATCATGCCGTTCCAATTGTGAAAATTCACTCCAACAAGCTTTGAAATCTTTCAAGGTATCAACAATATAATTCATTTTTTATTCGGCCAACAACGTATAGCCTTAGTGTATAACCCAATAAGATTGGTTTTGTAATTCTGAGTGGTATTTCAAAGCACATTTTGTGCATAAGTAACATGAAAAATCAATGTTCCTATGCACTGAATTAAGAAGCTTAGTAAGTATTTTAGCTGTTAAGCTCATCACTAGTTATACTGCCTGAGTAACTTCTTATTCTTTAACAATGACTTAGTTAATCAAAGATATACATTCCTCACCTCATATTATCACATTAAGAGGGCATTAATTAGATTATCAAAAGGAAGTGGATATTATATTCATTACGATCGAAAACTAAACACAAGATATGGTTTAAAGACTGCGAGATGGATAGAAAACTAGAAGTGTAAGATGACGCAAAACTTATTATTTAGAGACTTGGTTAAAGAGTGAGATTAACTACCTTTTCGCAATCAATTTCAGGCAGTCACTCAGTATTTTTAAAGATTAATTATCACTATGACACGCACTCTATTTTATTCACACCGTCTAGATTCCAGCACATTTCGGTACCAAATATGCGCCACATAAATGAAGTAACACTACTTTTAGGAAATAAAAGGGAATAATACAGTCAATGCACGAACAAGTGATGACAGTTTTCAGTAAGAGGCATTTCAGTTAAAAGGAGTTCTTTCAGTCAAGGGAGTTCAACTTCTTTGAAGAATGTAGTTAATAACTATGACAGGATTGCCACTAGATGCTATCCTGGGAGATATCTGATGATGTTTGACGCCACTAAGTTACACAGTCTCAAAGTCTCCGATTGACGAGTCGTTATTGGTTACCGAACACCAACCTTATACAGCTGTTTTCGATATCATGATGCTGTGTCGTAAAGTAATCACTGGTTTTTTCACCCATTTCTGTCTTTGATTAATAATACACAATGTAGACATCTCTTGGTTGACATTCAATTAAAATATAATTAAGTCAATGTTTCAAGATATTGCCATCAATTGAGTCCAAACCTTACACCCAAACACACGTTACATTACTAACTTCGTTTGCCCACCGTGTATTGTATGATTAATCTCGTTTGTAAAAGTCATCACTGAATATCCTCAATTTACATCGTCCAGGTTTCATAGAAATAGAACTTAACTGCTCTCATCGACGCTTCGGAAACCAAACTCTAAAGTCAGACACAAATCACGATGGCGCTAACATTAGTCAAGGTTAACACTAGCCACTCTGAATCTCACAATACACATATTGAGTTCGTCTGTCATATCACCACTAGCACATACATCTAACCAAATACACGAATTTTCTAATTACTTCAAGAAGGTCACCAAAATAGTGGGTACAGGTACATATATCGACCAGTCTTTCAGACGCGACCGTGCTTCTACCTTGACGTGGTGGTCAGGCTTGCCTACCGTGATGACTCAATCGGGCTATACTGGCTGGAACAATCGTTCCTCTAGGTCCTACCATTCCAGGCAGGTCGGTTGAAGAACGGCGAGACCAAAAGCAGCAAATATAAGGTCCGAGGACGAAGTCGTACTGCCGGCTGTACAGAGGTGTGACGGCCAAAAGGTGTTTTCTTCGGACAACCAGCATAGCAGCGATGTTGCCTTCCCCACAAAGGAAGGGCGGGGTTAGAAAAGGTCAACCCTAAAATTGCACTCCTCACCCAACTGCACGGATTTCCGTCTCCGGCAGTAAGGCCTCAACAAGTACGGAGCTACAAGAACGAAAACCTCTCTCAAAAAGGCCGTGTGTGACCGGCCTCAAGCAGTTGTTCCTTGGGCACTGAGGTCACGCTCCCAGGTCTTTCAGACCTAACCCTAACCCATTTTGCATTTCAGGTACATCAAGAAGAACCCTTCCACAGTGTGGGTAACTGGGAAGAGATAACCGCCCACATACCGCTAACAACAAGCAAGGATCACCGCCATTTTAATCAGACTCCTTCTATTCCTAATGTTTATCCTGCCACCACCTTCAGGCCTAAATCCTTATCTTCAACTTCCTCCTGTGTCATTAGTGCCAACGATTCCGGCCCACGAAATAACGTCCCAAAATACTAAGGCCACGCTCCAGACTTCACATTGGTGCATTCAATGTAGGAACCCTGTGTCAAATAGGGCAACAAGCCTCCCTAGCTAGGACATTAGAATCCCGCGCTATTGATGTATGTTGTGTCTCCGAAACACACTATACAGGATCCTAGCGTGGTCATTCACTTGACCTCACCTAGTCAGGATGAACAACCTTCACGATACATTCTTCGTTTATCTGGCGATTCAACAGCAACTTCTCGTGGGCTCGCCAGGTGTAGGTATTGCGTTAAGTATGAAAGCAGAACAGGCGCTTCTTGAATGGGTTCTTGTCAACAGTCGCCTATGTGCCGTCCGACTAAATTGTTCAGTAAGACCTCGGAAAGATACGGACACACGCCGTTGTCTTTTCGTCGTTTCTGCATACGCTCCCACCGACTGCAGCCTGGATGAAGTGAAAGATGAATTTTACAGAAAACTTTCTGAACTACTTCATAGGGCCAAACACTCAGATTTGGTAATCTTGGCTGGTGATTTTAACGCCCAAATAGGTAGCTTGAACCAATCTGAAAGACATTTAGGTGGATGCTTCAGTGTCCCAGCTCAGAGAACGGATAACGGCGACCGTCTGCTGCAGCTTTGCTCAGATAATCGGTTATTTCTAGCCAACACGAACTTTAAGCATAAGGAGCGACATCGCTTAACATGGAGACCACCTGGCCGTACTCAACGGTGGACTCAAATAGACCATATTGCGATTAGTCACCGTTGGAGAGGCTCGATAGAAGATTGCCGATCTTTCTGGAGTACATGTTTGGACTCCGACCACGCTCTAGTGAGAGCACGCGTTTGCTTGCGTCTTACCTGGCCGAAGAAAAACTACCACAGGAAAACCTTTTAGACTTCATTTTAGTAATGAAATAGCCAAGATTAAGTTCCAGGAACAACTGAGGAATCACTTAGGCAATTATAAAGATGCGTCCCGAATAGATACTGCTTGGCAAGATGTTCAAGCAGCTGTGGCATCTACAATGATATCCATCAAGGACTTAAATTAAGATGTCAAGAAAAATCATTGAATCTCAATGGCTTCCGTTGATGTAATAGACTCCCGAAGACTTATCCCATCGGGCTCCGAACACGATGATGAGCAACGTGTAATCAGGCATAAACTGACGAAAAGTCTGCGAAACGACCGTGAGCAGTGGTGGGTAACGAAAGCAAAGGAAATGGAAAAGGCAGCGGCGATAGGTAACACTAGACAACTTTTCAAGTTGATAAAAGAAACCGGGGTTAAAAGACCCAGCGTTAGTGAGACAATTTCGGGAAAAGATGGAACGCTTATTAGCTCTCAGTCTAGACGTTTAGAACGATGGGCTGAACACTTCAAGGAACAGTTTAGTTGGCCTTCAGCTACTCTAAAACTTCCCACTATTTCGAGACAGACAGAATGGAAAGTCGACTTAGGCGCCCTGACTCTTGTCGAAGTCGAAAAACTATAGCTAATCTAAGGCGAGGCAAAGCAGCGGGTCCAGACGGATTATCCCCAGAGGTGTTTAAGGATGGTGGTGCCACATTGACAACCAGGCTGACTGATATTTTGACTAAGGTTTGGGAACTTGACATAATTCCGTCTGACTGGTGTCGATTGTTAATCGTCCCAGTATATAAGAAAGGGTCAAAATCATCCTGCAATAACCATAGAGGAATTAGTTTGACTAATATAGTGTCTAAAATACTAGCTTCTATAATTATCAGACGCTTAACTGCAACCCGTGATCTACAAGTACAAGAAAATCAGGCTAGTTTCAGACCTGGTCGCTGTTGTATAGACCAGATATTCACCGTTCGTTAGGTCTTAGAACACAGACATACTTTTCGGCGGCCGACAATAGTAGTTTCCCTTGACTTGAAAGCGGCATTTGACTCTGTAGACCGTGAAGTTCTATGGCAGTGTCTTTCATTGAAAGGCGTGCCCCAGAAGTACATAAAACCTGTTAAGGCTTTTTACTCAAACACTATTAATCGTGTCAGAGCATATAGCGAACTGTCATCTGAACTCGTAACCTCAAGTGGTGTCTGTCAAGGCTGCCCACTTTCCCCATTTTTGTTTAATTTCATAGTTGACATACTGTTGGAAATTACACTTTCATCGTCTGACTTTTCAGTAATTGATCTCCTACCAGGAGGTCCACTTATTGACTTAGAATGTGCTGATGATATGGTCCTTGTTTGGCGAAGACGCTGATACGATGCAGAAGCTTTTAACAGCAATAAGCTTGAATGCTAGCATTTTCGGAATGCGTTTCTCCCCCTCTAGATGCAAACTATTGCTCCAGGACTGGTTTTCGTCAACCCCTGGATTAAAGATAGGGATCACCGAGTAAGTAATAACGAGATTAGACGACGGGTGTTAGGCAAGTGTGGTAAATCAATCGATGAGGTTGTGAATCTTCATCGACTGAGGTGGTTGGGACATGTGTTGCGTATGCCCAACCACCGCCTTTCTCGACGCGTAATGCTGGCTGATATAGGAATAGGATGGAAGAGAGTTAGAGGCGGCCAAACGAAAACATGGCATCAGTCCATGAAATCACTGACTGCCGGTTTGAGTCGTGTCGGTAGATGCAGACTACCTGGATGTGGTCCTCGCGATTACCGTAACCAGTGGCTAGAAACACTGAGTGACATGGCCCAGAATAGGTCACAATGGCGCAGATGCATTCACTCATTATCCTCCCTTAAACCATGAGCTTTAAATTATTCCATTACTTTCTTTCTACGTTTCCTGCACCATACTCTATATGTTAACACTCCTTGTTACTATTATTATTTTATTTTATTGAAGTAACTTCTACTAGTGGTGGTGGTGTTAATCTTGCGGTGCCATGGAGGTATAGGCAACTTGAACCGATGCACACATGTGCCAGGTTCTATGTTGGTTATACATACATACATACAGTCTTTCAGACATCTTCAAGATGCAAACTACGTGAGGTGCTTACAGATGCTGATTGGCAACTGACTAAGTGTGGTTTGTATAACTTGTTCTCTCGAATTGATATACTTAAGTTTGGTGTTAGGTCCAGAAGTTGGATAATAAACGTTTGTTCCTGTTTCATATCTGCTTCTAAATATTTATCTTTGCATCGCACTATCTGTGGAAAGTTTCTAGTTTAAGATGTGCTTGATTCTTTAAGACTGAAGAATCTGTTAGTGGAATTCCTATTAGCATATACTTGGCATAAAGTGCACCATATCGCCTAACTTGTTATATTTCATTATTTGGTCGTCAGAGTCATTAATAGTGGTATGAGCGTGTCATAACAACTCTTCCTACAAATTGAGGAAACTTTAACATAATTATAGGCACTCCTATTTTATCACTAGTTTCCATATTTGTTTTTTTTCTAATTTTCATTACAGATCGCTTCGAGCACATTTGATTATATATCCTCAGATATGTTGCCAGGGATTAGAGAGCCTCTACCTGATTTAACTTCTCCAGCACTAACTTTGTTCAGTAACCTTATGCTCGCTCAAGCCTATGAGTGTGTCTTTTTGAAAGCTGAGAAAGGTAACAATACATCACTTTTATATGTTCGTTTTTTTCCTTAGATGAGAAGAAGCCTGCGATTTTAGCAAGAATATCATCAACATTGACTAATCTTTATGAGGATTGTTTAGGAAATTGTTCGGGTGGGGCTAAAAATGTGGTTCCGAAGGTAATAAAGTTTATTTTAAATCATTTCTGTCTTAGGAGTGGCCTGGTGTATTAAGCATGAAAAAAGGTCTATATGAAGCATTGACTCAATACTATCAATCTAAAGCTTGTTGTGAAAGTAAACAGTATGGCGAACAAGTGGCTCGCTTATCAGTAAGCTTTGTTACTTTCACCTTTTTTCACATCGTTTTTTTGCAATTAAACATACTCAAAAAAATCACAGGGACAAAAGGTATCATTCATGTAGTTCATTTAAGTTAATCTTTCCTATAGTGATGGGATCATTTTATAAGAAGTGACGTTAGGATCTAGTAATTGAACGTTAATGAACACAGCTGGTCAACTCAGGAAACTTGGAAAACCTTGATTCTAAATCTTTGGTGTACATGGGATAGATGATCTTGAAGAATCGAAAGGCTTATGAACCTACTTTTATCACCGACTGCTATGGGACTTGATTTCCTAACGATATTCCTTGTTGGTTGGACGATAAGTTTAAAGGCTTTGGCGTGGCATCCTAAGAATACCACTACCGGACACAACTACAATGATTAACGTTTATGAAGCAAATGATGTGCTTGTAATATCACTTGCTTAAACCAAACAATAATAATAATGTGCTTTACTCAATATTATTTTTAGCACAATATGAATTTTCTACGTGCACTTTTAACAAGTTACTCCATCTATATTCACGTTTCAAGAAATATATATATATATATAATGAATTATCCGAAAAACGTTTTTTGTTATCGTCAAAACATGTAAACATCAAGGTAGATTATAAGTTAACGTTGCACTAAGTAACATTGGACTTATTTCTTTGTCACAGAATCTCCAATGGTACAAACATCATGGAATTTCACAAGGATGTTCAGGGCTTTCCATGTCTCAGATTAAAATTAGCAGTTTGACATTTGGAGGAAGGATTAAATATAAGACCATTCGCTATGATCCACTAATTACAGAACAATTTAGAAGTAAGAAGGAATTATACAAATCATAAGGTTATCTGCCTACGTAACGAAGGCACCATTCGTCAAGAAGTACAGGTGATGTATGAAAAAGGAGAAAAGGGTAGGAAAGGAACAATACCATAAGGTGCACTAATTTCTACTAATAGATAGATGGAACACTTCTGCCTATGCATAGAACACTACTCTTCCATAAAAATAAGAATGCAGCAAGTCAGTGACTTGCTATATTAGTCGTATTGACATTTTATTGGGGAGGCGATATTGTGAGTAGTTCGATACTAAAATTGGTGTGGTATACAATCTATCTGTTCTCATAAAATTCTTATATGCGTTTGTATTTTATTGTTTTATCCAGATTAGTAACTTTAACCTTAAAGACACTGTTTTTTTCGCACTAGGTGAGGCTTAGAGTGGTTTAAATTTCTTTTCATTTCATGGTTTCTCTCTTGAGATGTTTGCAGTTTTATTGATATTAAAAATTAACATAGCTAGATCATGAATAATATTTGTTGCTCTGGAGACGGATCTTAGTGGTCCTGTATTCTGTGAGTTGGATTTTCTCATAAACCTTTCATTGTACTGGTCGACAAAATTATCAGCACATATTGCTAACAGCTTGTTATGTCGACTTATAATCTAAGTGGTTTGTTGTATATAGTGTTATTGTTGTTGTTTACAATTTTATTCTCGTAGTTTAGTTATTAATTCTCCTCGTTATTGGTTTGCAGGTTAGGTGGATTTCGATGTCTTTATTAGTAAACTGCAGGAGTGCCATAAATCTATTAAGTTCTCTGATTTTCTTTACGTTTCCTCTGTCTAAAATGTCGATGTTTTTCTAGTCCAAGTTACTGACATACATTGATATGAACAAAGATATGTTGCTATGTTGAATAGCTCTTTTGTGTTTGCCTAGACTTCAGTAGATAAATTGGCGTCTTTATCCTAATATGTTTAATGTGCACGACTTTTGACTGTTTGCGAACGAGCACAAAAAGCTTAGTATTATTGACATGCTTCAAAGCTTGAGAAAGTGATTACGGTATAATTGTAAAAATCTTAAGAAAAAAAGTAGATAATTGTAGCGGATAAGTATATTATTTCTTCAAATTTCGTGTCGTGTTAACACCTAGTTTATTATTCATCAAATTTTGTATTTTAAATATAAAGATTTATTCAATCCTATTTTTATACAGTTGGCCTGTGAATTAATCAAAGGCGCTGCTCGAAGTAGCTGTTTTCAGCGAAAATATTTAGTGGAACAACTGAAACATGAAGAAGCAGTTGCAATAAAAGACAACGATCATATATATCACGAAAACGTGCCGTCTAAATTGAGCCTTGCTGCTGTTCAAAGTGTTGATGTCATTAAAAAAGCCCCACTAACATTCCCTTTATCGTCATCTGAGAATAAAGATTATTTTGAAGATCTACTTCCTATCGCTGTTACAGAAGCAGTTAACACTTCCAAAGGTGTTCGTGCATCTTTGATTGATGGCGAGATTTGTAAGCTACAGGAAGCATCTACTAAAGTGAATGAGTGAGTAAGCCGGTTTTAAAAGAACCCGTTTTTTTCATAAAATAAAGAAAACTATAACTCACCAATAGTTAACGTTTTTAGTTCCAGGCAATTTTGTATATTTGGTAACTATCTGGTCCCATCCATAGATGCGTATTCATCCAGGTTTTCTTTTAATTTAACACAGCAGCGAAAGTTAGCTAGGATATAAATGAAGAAATAAAAGTGTTCCAGACTCGAAGGTAATAAAGAATTGAGTGAAAATGCTACTAGATAAATGTAACATCCATAGCCCATTTTTACTTCAGCATACCGAAGAAGCCGATAGCTGAGTGTTGTTAGCGCATACTCGAACTGCTTTTGCTGATGGCCACTCTCACTTAGTAAACTTCTTTTTCTGTGAACTCGATATCACCGTTAATTACTCAGTAGTTTTATTATATATGTTCTATATTTCAAACAAATCGAATAGTCATATATACGTGTTTTCCGTGTTTCAATAATATTCTCGTTAGTCATAATATAACAGACAGAATTGTTACAGAATGTACTCATCCCTTTAATAGGCAGTTAGCTATTCTTTGTGCAGCTGGGTGAAGCCAAGTAAGAATATTATTTATGTTTACCACGATTTTACTAGTCATCCTGGCGACATCAACTTAACATAAAAGGTTACTTACATCATATCACTGACTTCAAATTTTGTTAATTGTTGGGTTCTTTTGTGATATAAAAACTGAAAATAACTTTTGGGTTTGGTTGACTAGGTTCAAAAATATTGATATTGTGGGTAGTTGAGATGTCATGACGAAGCACTATCTGTCAGGCGGGGTGGGTTTCCGCATCGACTCCCCAATTAATTTCACTTTTATTTAAAGTAAACTATTATATTTTCACAACTCGTCCTAAGCGGTATTTTCTTAAACATTTTCAGAATGTTAGCTTCATATAACTTTCCGGGAGCATTACGAGCAAAAGAGTCAAACTCAATTTTAGATTCTATTTTATCCAAAGCAGTTTCTATTCGCCAGGAAGGTGGGGCAGAAAAGTTATATCAACAGCTAATGTCAATACCTGAATGTGTCCAACGTAATAAAGAAATCATTGAAGCTGTAAGCTATCAAAATATTTTATTTGAGTTATTTGATAAAAACTACAAATATATCCTGGATCTCGTTAAAAATATAATCTAGTAGCAAAATACAGATTCATGTATTCTGTCTTAAGCGTCAATCTTATTGCGTGGAAGCTCATATGGAAATAAGTGTTAGTCACAATACTTAAAATAATTACCATCAGTAAGTGTATCATGTTTCATTCGGATTGGGGAGTAATTAATTGTTTTTGCGTAGTTGACACAGAAGTATCTTAGTAGTTAGGGTGTTTGACTTTCAGACATTGTGTTGTAAGCTCAAGTTTTACTCCACCCATTTCGGTTTGAGCGGCAGAATGATGTCACTAGGTCTTATACATAATTTGTATCTCAAAGCCAAATATAGCAATCTATGCTTAGCAAGTTGTTATGGTTTTCCATCTGCTGAGGTGATGGATGTGTTTCGTATGTGCCCAACCACCCTCTGCTTCTACGATGACTATCGTGGAAGTAGAATTTAAGAACGCTAGAAGTTTAAAGCTCCTCATACACAAATCTCTAGTTGATAAGTGAGTTGCATCAATGAAAATTCATTTTATTTGTTTTGAAATATACTTTAATAATCAATCAACACTTCATTATTTAGGAGAAATCTGCGCTAGACGATGAAGAGAAGTCTGATGATAGCTTACGAACACAATATGGTGAACGTTGGTCACGGAAACCATCAAAAGAATTAAACAAATCATGGCGTTCTGATATACAGAAATGCTTAAATTTACTTGAACAGGTAAGTAATTCATTGTTTTGTAATAGGTCATAAAGAATAAATTGAAATTAATTAATGCATGAATATAATAACGGTATTCAGAAGAACAAAGAATATAGTAAAAATTAATACTCCAGAATGGCATCAATTTGACGTTATTATCACTCATCGTATTACAACATTCTATCATTTGACTACTGTACGAACATAGATGTACTCAGAATGTCTCATTGTGTTTTCAGTGCATATCAGAAAATCTATGAGCATAGTAATGTATTTCAGCAGCAGTCACAATGATGCGATCGCATCACTCTATATCTTGGATTCCACTACTACTTCATTACATGCCTTTCCACTTCTCTTTCTCAAATCATGTTTCCACTATTTATCCTTTCACACGATCATTGCTGTTACAGTATATTGACTCGTTTAGTATTCATCTTTCAATAACGCATTGGCATTTGAAGCGATTAGCAATGTAGGCGTCTACTCTAAGGTAGATATATGTCCATTCGACTAGTACCAAATAGAATAGAACGTTCGTCCTGAGTCCCACTGCTATCCACGATCAAAATATAATAAAATCTGTGACAATTTACTCACAACATCCAAAGAGGAATCAATTGGACTAAAATTTTATCTGAAATGTTAGCCTCTGTAACCATCTGAAGCTAGGGAACGACAAACTCGAGAAAATCATATTAGGCGAGGATGCATTGACCCTATGTTTACTCCTCCTGATTTTAGAACATACCTAGCATTGTCCGATGATAATAGTATTCCTTGACATGAAGCAACTTTTGACCCCGTTGGTCGAGGGAATCCTAGGCAATGTTTGTCGTTGAAAGGCTTATCTCAAAGTGCACAAACCTTATGTAGGCTTTCTGCCCGAACACCAGTGGTCGAGTTAGAGCCCATAGCGAACTGTCATCGGAATTGTCACCCTCAAGTGATGTTCATCAGAGTTGCTCATTATCATCCACCTTTTTATTTAATTTCGCCGTGGATGTTCTCCAAGAAGTCCAACTTTATCTAACTGTTCTCGAATTGATCTTTTTACAGAAAGCCGATTTGTCAACTTATAATACGCAGACCGTATAGTCCTATTCTATAAAGTTGCTGACAATAAGCGATCTTCTAAACACCTTGAGTAACAATCCAAATATATTTGGAATTCGTGTCTTTTCGTTTAAATACAAAACGTTACTCCAGGACTAGTTTGCGTCATCACCTAGATTGGTCATAGGGAGTGAAATAGCTGAACACGTTGATTAGTTCACTTATCTGGAGAAGTCTGATCAGCGCTGGTCAGTCATTGTCGGATGAAACAGTCCAGAAAGCTCACTTGGCTTTTGTCAACTGACGTCACTTGTGGCATAGGCGAGATATTAGTCTCTTATTGAAAATACAGGTGTGCTGTACAGAACTGCTCTGTTTTAGTCTATCAGTGAGAAAACAGAAGATGTGTGTCGGCTGGAGAACTTCGATCATAGAATTTTTGAATGTATCTCCCGCATATCATGAAGTGGACGAATAAACAATATTGGTGTTAGGTCATTGATGTTTAGTAAATAGTACTAGGAAAATATTCCAAGTCAGTGGGAGGTTGTGAACCTTTATCGACTGAGGTAGTTGAGATATGACTGGAAGATAGCTAGGAGTCACCAAACTAAAACTTGGCATCAGTCAATTAAGTCTTTGGCTGTTGGCCTTAGCAGGCTAGCAGATACAATTAGGCTAGCAGATACAGTTAGGATCCGTGTAATAATCGCAATCCGTGGCTGGAGACACTGGGTGACATGGTTGAGAATCGGTCACAATGGTTCAAGTGTATTCATTCGTTGTGCTCTTCTCAATTTTAAATTTCATTTTTATTTCGCATATAGGTTTGCCTCTTTCCTCCCTGTTAAGTTATATTATGGTGTTAGTCTTGTAAATATAATCTCGTAGTGTCAATATGATATGGCGACTTGTACCTATGCTCATATGTTCCAGGTTCTACGTTGTTCACGTCTGATTGTCTGACTGCTCGTGGTACACATATAACAACAGAGACTGGTCAGTTAGTGTCCTGAATGTTGACAACAGGAAATAACGAACTGTTACTAATGGGTTTATGTATGTTGAAGGTTTTCTTTTTGAAAGCTATTACATTCTTAATTCTTTTATGTAGACTACAAAAACAGATGCATCTCTTTTGGAACGATATGAAAAATATAAAAAGGAACTTGAAATGCTAAGTAAACCAGAGGATACACTTAAAACACTTATTCAGTCAGAGATCGAGCGTACAGAAGACGATGCTGACGTTGGAAATAATAATGTGGAACTTAAATCTGAATTAACGGATTTGTGCAAAAAGCTAGAAGATCTCAAATTAGAAAGGAATCAGCTTATTGAGCAACTGAAGTTAATCGATTATTCTCCGGATTTAGGTAAGCTCTCTTCTTTTAGTTTTTTTGTTCAAATCCCTTTTGTACTCCTCTTTTATTTTAATTGTAAAACTATGAAGCAGGTATCAAAATGTGCTAATTTAAGTCTTAAACTAGTAAGCCACTGTTTACATTCAGGTAATTTCCACTATACATCTAACTTGAGTGTTTATTAGCTTGCTTGTTTACGAAATCTTGACTAGCCTACTTTCTCTGTGGATTAGGAATACTAGTGATCATCTAGTTTTTGATTACTTAACATACATAAACCACTGTTTCTAGGTGTAATTCATATGTTATCAATAAATATTCAATCATAGATATGTTATTATTCGCTATTTAAGGCCCACTAAGTAAGTAATACTAATGTAAACACAAAGAAGTATGTTGAAGTCGTAAATCATTTGATAAGGCTATGGAATTCCATTTTCCCAGACAGTCATGTGAATTGTAAGCTGAATATACACTATCGAAGTCTTACATAGCATAAATCTCTAAACATAATGATTGCTAAACTGATCTGTGTTTAGATGTTTGTGGTTTGAATGACAGCTCAAATTCCTGCTCACTGGCACTATAGAGTGGCAAAACTGAATGTATGCCTGAAATATGAACTCTCATCATCGAAAGCTCTAGATTCCTAGTGTGTATAATTTCCCCCACCCTTTTACTCACATAGTATTGATTTTCAGGTAATCATCAGCACAAAAGAATCTACTACACATGTGCGTTAGTTTGAGTTGCCACACCACACTGGCATAAAAATTTCATATTAACGAGATTAGTGCTAGAATAAAGTTCAACAAGAAGTAGTGAGTAGGTATATGTGGTGACATACTAAAATGTCTAGTAGAATATAGGGTGTAAATACACCTGCGCCACTGTGACTGATTCCCAGCCGTCACCTAGTATCATCTCCAGCCACTGGTCGTTCGTATCATCGGTCCCCGATCATGTAGTCTGCGTTTACCAGTACTTCTCATATCAGCAGTCAATGACTTCAATGGTCAGTATCTCATTTTGTTTTTAGCACCCCTAGTTTTCCCTAGGTAATCCCTATCCAATCCAACATCGTACGACGTGTTATTACACAGATCTAGATGGTTTAATTTCGAAGATTTCATTGTTTTTCTGGGGAACATATATAGAAGAAGATTTGACTTAAGTCATTAAGGTGGTGGCAAGTGTTATACATAATATCAGAAATTCATGTGCTTGAGCTGTGAATCTCCCATCAAATTTGGTGAAACGGTTCGGTTTTCCGCCTTGTTAACTGCAGCTGTTCACTTTTTGTCGGATAGTTTGGATTTTGTTTAAATTTCTAGATACGGTTTTATGTAACTAGCGATAGAATCTTGAATGCTTATTAACAGATTGTAAGCTTCTACTAACAAGATCAAAGGAGTACTACAAGCACCAAAAACACCGGCATAGTTGTCTTTAGATATTTTCAAAAGAAAACTTTATCGATTAAGGTTTTATTTCTAACATAGAACTATATATATATTACACAAGTGGTACATTATTACTTCATATCTCAGTGTATTAATTGAAGGAAATGTTAAAAATGTATCACATTTGTTAAGCTTGTAAAATACTATACCGTAGCACCACTTTGTGTTTTCTTAATAACTTTTCCTACCAAACTAATTGTATTTTCCCCTAGATACTTGGTACAATCATTCTGTTCTCTGCTTGTATAATAAAACTAATGGTCACAACTCAGTGACTGAATATGCTGACGCTTTTTGACCCACACAGAATCCTTTTATCCTCAAACTCCAATTAAATGACGAAGTAGGATTATCTATCTGCCTTCTGTTTAATAACTGAAAATCTCATGAATATATGTATCAGTTGCAATACCACAGTTCACTTGAATATTATCACAGGCTTATAATCAACTCGCAATTATTTGGGAATAGAAAGTGATATAACAACAATTTGAGTCAAATAGGATTTAGAATGAGGAGAATATACAAATCTCTTAAACTAATTGTTTTATAGTTACACATTTTAAGTATGACTACTGATTTCACAAGGATTGCTTCCTAAGTTTATGATTCCGACTTACTCACTTTATTTTAACACTACTATTTATGTGTGTTTGTATTATTTTTTTATCAATAGTCAAAAAGCTGCTGGCCTCTTATAATGATCATGGTGAACAAGTTGATTTACAAATTGCTACCGATATGCTAGATGAAAAAATGATCTCTGTACGTAAACTCATTCAAGATAATTTGCATAAACATGAAAATTTATTAAGTGAATTACAAACAAAGGGTGATATGTTTTATGGTGGACCCGGTGGTAATTCAAAAGATAAGGGATTATTGACAAAGCTTAATCTTGCTGCTGATGAATATTCTGCACTTAGAGAAGCCGTTCGTGATGCTATGAAATTTTACGCTGAGCTTACTGAGATTTGTGTAAATACTCAATGTAAAGTAAGTTCTCTTAAAATAAATATTTTGCAAAAAAATTTCACATTTCATTTGTTCATTACGGTTGTTGAATGTAACTGTTCTAATGTCTTCGTTGAAAAAAAATATGCAAATTACTCGGGAGATTCCTGTGTTTCATAGAAGAGTACCAGAAATCTTTGAATGACTGTTAATTTGTGTGGTATTCGAACCCAGATCATACAGTTTCATTGTTTGTAGCCTTCATCATTTAACTTTTTTAGTCACGGCCGTTCTGGTGTAGGGCTGGGGTGTTTACATTCGTCATTGAGTTGTGATCGATCTGATGTTTGTTTATTCCTATTTAGTGCTGATTGAATACTACTAATCAAGGTAGTAGATATCAGTATGTCTTACATTTTCTGACTGGATATATATTTTCTTTTTTGTATTATTTTTGTTCATGTGAAATCCATCCCTTGGTCGTTATTTAAATGTGACATACTTCGACCAGTTTCATTCAGTATCATGGGTGGCAATGCTTAATAAATGAATTTGTGTTTTTTTCAGTTACTATAAATTCGTGTAATATAGTATTATGATGCTAAGTCTAATAGCTATCACATGTTCGAAAGCCTTAATTTTTGTTTTCTAAACCTAAGGTTTAGCAAGTGCATCTGGAGCTTTATGTCGGTGAAATAAAATTTTATCTTTTAACTGAACTTAATCAATATATTTCTTACAGACAGATTCATGTAATTCAGTTAGATACACTTCTATTAATTGTATAAATTGTTTATAATTGGGTGCTCAAAAGTATGCACTAATACACATATATTTTTACATATCATTTTGTTCTGTATTAACACAGGTTTTGTTGATTTCTTTGTGATATTGGTTGTACTACAGATGGTAGGGAATACTCGTAGCTCAGAAGGAGAACGCGGTGCCTCTAAAATACGAGCATAATTTAACTGTCACCAGCTGATTACGGATTTACTTTGTAGTTATGCTTATGGTCTGAATAATAGATATATTATCCTGCTTTTCCGACAATTTCAGCATAAGTAGTTATATAGATTGTAGATTTTTGTAGTTTTAAACCATAGACTGTTAAATGACAATAATGATCGTGCAATATTGCAAAATGATTGAAGTTACAAATGTGAACCATCAGATGTCAGCTCAGTTTTCCGACGATTATGCTCTCTTCACAAAGTGTGAGTGTTGTCAGTTCGATTGCTGTAGGGATAGAGGATGTCCAGTGCCGAGTAGTCTCATACTAGGACAAGGCAGCTATGCAGTCGTTCCTGGTTTTAATTGGTGTTCCGGCAGGGTTAAACATTGAACAAGGGTTCAAAGCACTTTCTATTACAACCGAGCTTCCAGTAATTATTTCATTTGTTATAATTCAGTCGCGGATGAATATCCGTGTTGAAATATCACTAATACGGTTACAATACTAGATTTTAAATTGTAAATAGTCTTTCACTGTTTCCTTTTGTTTATATCTTCTAATCGTCTTCACATTGAAAGATAGAGGACTTCTGCGCTGCACGTACTACTGAGAAAAATGAATTAATGTCTGATATAACAACAAATATAAGCCGGGTTCGTGTTACAGATCAACAGGGCTTACCAAAACCCGGTGAGTTAGGTATTCTGTTTTTTTCTGTGGCTGTTTGTTTGATTACTTTACCAGTTGGTTAGCTCTTGAGTTTTGCTTTTTTAGAATTGCTGAAGTATTTTGGGCAAAGAAGTGGATTGATACGTAACCTTATCAACCTATGTATTCAGTTATATGGAAAGCAAAAACTGGCAATTTGGACTGACCTAGTCAGTTATAAATAATGTAGCGATTATGTCGAATATGCATCAAACCAATCCATCACGTCGCGGTAGCTTATTGAGATAGTTAGCGAAATGTATTGAAATAATTATAGCTTATGTTTATAACATTAAGCATAATGAACATAGTAAAGTAAGGAAATCATAAGTGTCGAATTATCTTAGTAATCTATTCAATCTACTATGTACGTACTAGTTACTTGTGCACATTATTTACCAATTATTTTCCGATGAGACCGCACCTTTGTGATTAAGGTGCTCATCAATCAACCATTCGGTTCATCCCTCGCCTTTACCTCTGAGTGGAGCATCAGGCTACTATCACTAGCCTTCACGCATGATGCGCTCCCCAAAGTCTAGTACATGAATTAATATTTTGTAAATGAGTTACAACATAATCTTATTGAACTCAGTTATATTAAAGTATATACGCATAATCTGATATTCGAATATTGTTTTCTTGAAAATATTCGCACTGTGTACATTAATTGGTCAAGTTATTTGAGATTAACTAATATTTATTGCATCTATCGTCTTTTATCATTATTATTTAGTACCAGCTCGGCCTGACCCATCCTATATCAACCGAGTTAACCCTACCCCGACTCATCCTCCCGTTCCAATGCCAACACCACCGATGAACATGATGAATAATACTTCATATCCTATGCATCCACAGGCATGGACTCCTCAAGGCTGTATGTCATGATTCGTTTAACATTTTTAAAAGTGTTTATTTTCTATTTTACAATACACCAGAACTGTTGATACCAAGTTATTATCTGAGTCGCCACTTTAAAGTGTTATATCATCCTCCTTCATATAAGTTAGTGAATACTTGTTATACAACATACTGCAGTTATCGGTCACTGTTTATAAATTACAGTATATTCTCATTGCTGAAACATCTAACATGAAAATCCCTGTTGTCTTTTGTCACTTTTCCCATTGTATGTAGGCGAAAAGACACTGAACTGTTTTTGTGTGATTCCGTATAACATGTCTGGATTTTTCTGATTCTGTTATAGATAATCTAATTAATAGTTTACATTTTAATTATACTTTTCCAATTTTGATATTTGGGATGAAATTTGATTAGTTCCTATTAATTGCGAAATTCAATAATCGGGCCTATGAATTAATGGCTAAGGCTTTGTTTTAGTTTGACCAGATGAGTAGCATTACCAGCTGTCGCGTAGTGTGCCTCACTTTTCAGTACACAAATTTGTACAGGGAGAGTTAGTTACATCAGGAATTTTGTTGGTGAACATGAATATTGGGAATCAAGTGGACTTAGCTAATGAGTCCAAGATAAAAAGAGAAATGCGTTTTTGTTGTGACGCGTGGTTCAGGTCTTTTATCGACCGCAAGATCTCCGTCGTAAATTGTTATCTGTCTCGGTTGACCGCACGCTTCGTCTCCTAAGCTATAATTCGACCCCCAGGCTGAAACTACTCGTCAACAGGAACACAAGAGAGAAGACAGGAAACACTGCAAAAACACTTTAATGCAAGAGTTCAATTATGTACACAAACTAGGACATATATATTATCATAAGTGTCCTTCAAGCTTCTAGAGAATTCCGTAACCTTCTAGAGCTAAGACGATTGACCAATCACAGGCATAGCACGTGGTTTCTCTCTGTCTAGAAGTTTCGGATAAAAAACTATCTCCGCTCTGATTGGACACAATATATCCTATTGATTTTCTATGTCATATTGAGCTTGTCTCGAGGGGTTTTCTCAGCCTACCCAACACCTCCCCTTTTTTGAAAACAAAATGAGACAGTGCCATGATCCCATGCGTTAATGAAATTCTGGGTGTGGTCAGGCGAGAAAATCTACCACTAGGCTCCTCCTCCACGGAATGTAGTGGGCTCCTTATGTAGTGGCAGGAACAATACTTCATTACGTTGAAGATGCATGGTCTTCAAGGCAGCATTGTTGCAACTTCGTGGATGAGTTGGGAAGTCAAGGACTTGACCGTGTCTGGAGCGTGCATTTACGACAGTAGCAATTTTCTTATTTTTAATGCACCTCTGCGCTGAATGATATAACTTCATGGGACTAACAGGCAATCTGGACACGGTTCTTGAGATGACTTTCTGAACTGGATTTGCGGCTATGCTCTGCGCACGTTTGTTGGGGTAGGCACTGTGAGATTTTGTGAACACTTCTGATGCCGCGGCTCGCTTATCATCTAATGGTTGTTCCACCTCTGAAATGATTTGAGCATATGTCTCCAGCGCAGCTTGTTTCTCACCTACGCTTTTCTCTTCTATTCTCATTGTACTGACATTACAAATCATGCTTATGGGACGGTCTATTAACTTCAGCTTCTCTAGCCAATCAAGTCCCAATAAGTCGAGTGATGGACGTTCTGTCACGAATATAACTCCTTCCTGCGTCACTCCCTTGACTGTGACTGGACAGTATATCTCACCGGCAATGTTTAGCATACCCCCAGATGCACTGCGTGCTGTTTGTTGCGTGGGGTATATTCTTGGCCTTCCAATTTCGTCCCAAGTTCTTCTGCTAATAAGAGTTATGTCAGAAGCTGTGTCTAACTGTAGACGAGCACCATAGCCATTTATCTTGACGGACACATATTTTCTGCGACTATGCGAGGCGGTTCTGTTAATAGCGACTGTTACTTTGGCTGATCTTGGCTTGAATCTTCTAGAGTAAACCTTTGGTTGGCGGCGTTTTCGTGTTCTACAACGGCTTTCTTTATGCCCCTTTCTCAGACATGTAGTACATCGATGATTTTTGAATGGACAGAACCTTTTGAAGTGCCAATCACCGCACAACCAACATGGGGATGGTGGCTTACCGCTGCCATTGCGATAATTCTGTGCACGGGAACCTTGCGAGTCTGTTCTCTCTAGTGCGTTGACATGAAGAAATCGGCTACCACTTTCTATCAAGGAAGTATCATGTTTCAAATTTACTAACCTTTGACATTCGGTGGTTACTTCCTGTAGGGTCATGCTGGGACAATGTTCAAGTTTACTCAAAATTCTTGTTCGAATGTCAGCGTCTTCAGGCGAATGCAAGCTACAGACAAATATGAGGCATTTGAACTGATCTTCTGTCATAGAAGACAACTTGAACCTCTCACATTCTCGATTCACTATACCTGCGTGTTTTACCCAGTCATCTCCTGGTTCTTTCATAATCTTCAGGCACTGATAGCGGATATTAAATAAAGATGACTGTTCACCAAAGATTTGAGACAGGGTTTGAACTGTTTCATCAAAACTAAAGTCTCGTGGGTTCTTTGGGAGGATGAAGTTACTGTAGCGTTCGTGTTCTATTGTCCCCAATTTTCTTAGGAGTACTCTGACTTTTGAAGCGTCGTCCACTCTACAGAGATCGATGCGAAACAGATCTTCATATTTCTTGAACCACGAATCAAAAGTGACGCCAGCTACACCATCAAAATGAAATTCATGAATGGCACTTATGACTGATTCGTTAAGTGACACCTGACGTTCACTGGAAGTGGGGCTTTGTTGATTCAGGAGCATTTTCTGCATCAAGGCTTCCATAATTCTTATTTGAGATTGCTCGAACCTCTTTTCTTGCCGCTCCATATAAGCTTCTAATTGTTCAAATGTAATATTCATGGTAGTTCTTTTTCTAATTTTCCGAAATTCCCGTCGCCAGTTTGTTGTGACGCGTGGTTCAGGTCTTTTATCGACCGCAAGATCTCCGTCGTAAATTGTTATCTGTCTCGGTTGACCGCACGCTTCGTCTCCTAAGCTATAATTCGACCCCCAGGCTGAAACTACTCGTCAACAGGAACACAAGAGAGAAGACAGGAAACACTGCAAAAACACTTTAATGCAAGAGTTCAATTATGTACACAAACTAGGACATATATATTATCATAAGTGTCCTTCAAGCTTCTAGAGAATTCCGTAACCTTCTAGAGCTAAGACGATTGACCAATCACAGGCATAGCACGTGGTTTCTCTCTGTCTAGAAGTTTCGGATAAAAAACTATCTCCGCTCTGATTGGACACAATATATCCTATTGATTTTCTATGTCATATTGAGCTTGTCTCGAGGGGTTTTCTCAGCCTACCCAACAGTTTTCCAGGCTCAACTGTTAGCTGCTATCAAGTAAGCTGTTTCTTGGTTTATGTGAGAGAACCGGTGAACTAAATACGTTTATAGCCCTAGTTAAATCGCTTTCTCTTAGTTGAATGGTTTGTTTGTCGAACTTTCATAGTCATCCCGTACGACGTCATCGCAACATACTTTTGATGAAAGTGAGAGACTTTCCCTACACGTGGCTAACAGTTTGTTCTGTTGACCTTGGATTTGGTTGGTTGTTTTTACCACTCATTCTGTCAATTTTTGAGCATTTATTTTAAATATCGTCCTGCGTAACCTGATTTGTAGCTTTAAAATTGTGTATGATTTTTCTAATTGTTTGATATATTGGTCTATTCAATATGCTTATTGACTACCGATTGATCTATGTGCCAGGTGTCTAAATATCTCTTGATCGTCTTTGTATTTCTTTTATCCAAAATCACGTTTTGCCAACCAGAAGTGTCCTTGATTGTATAAATATGCTGATATAAGGGATAATAATTCGTGGTGCCCAGCTGCTTCATCTCCATCTGCACGAACATCAGCTAGCTATTAAACGCCACTGCATGCTATCTTTTATATCAGTATGCAAAGACGACTAAGAACATGTTTGGCTTGGAAAACGTGATTTCGGACAAAAGAAATACAAAGAAGACAAAATAACTCAACGGATAAATGGATCTACGGAAGGTGAATGATGTGTCTACCGCTAATTTATTTGAAAGATGCTTAACAATAATAATGCAATATATTCTGAAAGTTTTTGCAAAATTCACGTCATATAGTGAAATAAAATTAAACACAGATAAATATAAATGTAGAGGAAATAAGTGGGGGATTCTACCATTGGGTGCCGGCTGGCCCAGTGATGCAGAGAGTTAGGTGTTCGCCAACCTGAAGCCCCTGGGGCGGAATCTGGGGTGCACACTGCTGGGGAGTTTCACACTAAAACAAAACAGCTGTCCAGTGCTTTTTTGTTTTCAATGGTACCCTGCCAACATCAATCTGTGATTTATTCAGTCAATTAAACATAACTAAGAGTAAAATATGCAATTAATGAATTCTCATGGGAGTATCGTACATTGTTTTAATAATTCATAACATAGCCAATTGATTGAATTGAATCACTGCGTTTGAGTCCCAATTTCAACATCTAGTTGATACTTCCTAAATAAGGCGAACCACGTATACTGAAGTGCACTAACACTACAATAACTTCAAATTTCTGGTATCACTTCCATATTTACTGGCATTGATTGTATTATTTTAGTAAATTACTAGTCAATTTTAACAAACAAGTGTATCAGAGTAATTCTCACCAATATCGTTTGTGACGAGTCAGTTCACACAACACTGAGAAACTGTTTTATGAATTCATGATTGAAATTCGAAGTTATTGTACAGTGTTAGTGTTATGTTTCTAGCTATATAACGACCCAAATACTTCTATTGCTTAGTATTCTTAGACACCGAACACTTGACAAGATCCCAAATCAGAACACGTTTGAACAGGAACAAATTATATTCCAAATAACAAGGGTAGACAGAAGTAGGAATCGTTAGTTAGACAAACGTTAATGTATTTATAGTATTTACATAAGAAGCTTCCAGAATCTTCTGCAACAATCCACTGGAGCTGATTGGTTTAGAAGTAGCCAATCAGCGTGCGCCATCACGATCATGCACTGAGCATGCTTTAATCCGGTCTATATCCCACTAACAGTTAGTGTGGTTCCGTATGCGTAATTCGCCCTAATTAGGACACATCAACTAGATGTTAGAATTACTATTCAAACCTAATAAATATCGTTTCAAATATAAAACACATTGCATGCTAGGTATTATGAATTCAAGAATAATTAAATGATAAATTATTCTTTTAGCTGTCATTCTTCAGCATTTATATGTGGCAATATTTTATTTCTTATTGACACTGATTTAATTTCAGATCTTGTAAGTTGTTTATTAGTAATACTCTCTGTTACACTCCTAATTCATGTTCTTGTAATTGGATCGTTAAAATTGATGCCCACTATGGTGTCAGTAGTTGTAAAATACAGAATGAAAATAAAATAAGATAGACAGCTGTTGCATTGTGAAATAAATTGATTTTTATTAATTTGCTTCATTTATCGTTCAAATGATGCTAAACAAAAAGAATATTTTCATAATTATTTCCTATTTGTATTGTTTGATGGCCCAAAATCGGAGTAGATGGTTTTCTTAAAATTCCACTTCTTGAGCCCTTGACTTAAAGATCTAATGCACAAGACAATGAATCTACGCAAAATGAGTTCCATGGAGACTGGTAACGAGAGTATATTTGCACACCGTTCACGCCATCCGATTCTTAAAACCCTTTCATATATTCTGTTTGAAATCAAGGTTTCCTAAAAGTTCTTATCGACACTGTATTTAGTAATTAGTTTTAAGTTTCCGAAGTTTGCTACTCATCCTCACTTTTGTAAAATCTCTGCGTGAGCGCATTGAGTGTAATTAAACACATTCTTGTTTGGGTAAATTTGAGCGAACTCTTCTCATTCTCAGTCGTACTAGTGCATTTGCTATGGAAGTTATTTGTTTGTGATGGTAATAAAGTCCGTCTAGTATTTTGTATGCTATACGTCAAATAATCAGTACTGCTGAAATGATTTCAACTCACTTTACGTTGTGCTTTGTCATACTACTCTAGATACCAGATACTACTTATCCAATACTAGTAACTGGTGTACAAGTTAATTGCAGCTATATTATAGGTTTTCGTTTCTTGATGTTTTACTGACTCCTTTTCCTGAAAGCTACAAATACTTGTCACTAATGAAGTATATATATATATATATATATATATATATATATATATATATATATATATATATATATATATATATATATATATATATATATATATATATATATATATATATATATATATATATATATATATATATATATATATATATATATATATATATATATATATATATATATATATATATATATATATATATATATATATATATATATATATATATATATATATATATATATATATATATATATATATATATATATATATATATATATATATATATATATATATATATATATATATATATATATATATATATATATATATATATATATATATATATATATATATATATATATATATATATATATATATATATATATATATATATATATATATATATATATATATATATATATATATATATATATATATATATATATATATATATATATATATATATATATATATATATATATATATATATATATATATATATATATATATATATATATATATATATATATATAATATATATCATTTTTTGTGGTTGGGGGGGGGGAACGTAATTAGATGTCTAGATGTTATTTCCTTTTCTTAAACAGTCATTTTATCCAAGTTTATTGTGAAAATATTTTCGTTACTTTTGCACTACTCCAAGTTTTTTCCTTTCATTATCCTTTTGATGTATGTTTCATTTGTTTTTTATTGTATGCTTTGTAAACACCATCCATTATGTATGAATAAATATTTCTTATTGAATATTTGACGGTCAGAGGTAATAGGTAGGTTACTCTAGATTTCAGCGTCGTGTTAGTTGGCACTTATCATCTAGGCTTACCTACAACTTTTAAGAAATCAAAATTTACTCGGGCCCAAATCACCTAGTCTTACAGTTTGAGACGCCATGACCTATTGGCTAAAATCAGAATGCCTTAATTGCTTAGCTACTGTTCCATTCTGTTTATTATTACTACTATTTTATTTATTGTATACTTTACGTTATCTCACCTTTTACACTATAATTCTCATTACTATTTCACTTAAATATGTTTATTTTTAGTCCCTTGCATGCCTTCTAAATGCTTTCATCCAGTTAAGACACGTATAAAATAGTCTGTTTAGTTCTACCTGTATTAAGATTTAAATACCATTCTAAAATTGGCGTGGCATTTATACTTGCAAGATATCTTGCTGAAATAATTAAATTGTGCTATTTAAGGTATGTTTAAGATAAATGGTGATTAAATTTCCTTTACTTTCATTAAATTTTCTTTTCTACAAATGGTTTTCATGTTGACAAACGTAAGCAACATAGGCTATATGATAGACAACTATCTTAAGTGGTTACATTAGTTTATGACTACGTATATTCAACCAGTGTGTTCCTCGATACTCATTGTTAGGTTGCATAGATATAGACTGGAACAAAGTCAGAGGCAGTCAAAACAAGATGTAAATTGGTACCTAAAGTCACTGTCTGTTGGTTTGTGACATATAGGTAAGTTCAAACTAACTGATTTGAGTCTACATGATCACTGGCTGGGGATCTTAGGTGATATGGCTGAGAATCGATCGCATTGGTATATCTTTCTCGAAATCTTAAGTTTCAGTATTCCTTAATACATACCTTTTCATTTCGTCCTTTCGAAAGGTATCCTCAACGGTTAATCATTCTTTCTACTGTTGTTATTCCATTATTAATGATTAAATCTTAAGGAGAGCTGTTAAAAATTAGATATTTTCGACAAGTAAAGATTCTTTTACTGATTGTCTAATGTATATACAAAGG
Organism: Schistosoma mekongi; assembly: GCA_034768735.1. Taxonomy (NCBI): domain Eukaryota; kingdom Metazoa; phylum Platyhelminthes; class Trematoda; order Strigeidida; family Schistosomatidae; genus Schistosoma; species Schistosoma mekongi. The sequence continues at coordinate 10,344,898 of CM068307.1, read as the reverse complement.
TTGTAATAAACTCAAACTAGACTTGGGAGGAAACTGATATGCCGGGCACCTAATAAAGATTGATTATCTTCGAGAACTGTGTTTTGCAACATTATTTCATTTTTCATAACTGTGGATAATGTAATCATTTCCATTTCTATGACTGTTACGTTCCTTTTTCCCGGTCCTCTCGTTTATTATATTTACTCTAGCATATTGTTTATTACTATGAACTACGGTTACTTAATTGTGTACAAGTTCCACCCATTCACTGCCACTCTTCCCTTTGTTCTATATCAATGTTAGATTTGTGATTGGTTTACCGTGTGGTCTGTTTTTATGTATATATAAAAGCATGATTAAAATATAATAAGTTCTCAGTTCTCCGTTTTCCGGTTCCTAGTTCCGGTTCTTCTATTGTCGGCCTGGGGGGGTGAGTGGGCTTGGACCAGTCGTGCATTATCAACTAGGCACACTCCATCGGCGTTTCCATCTACCAACCAATCCCCTCTTTTTCTTCTCGTCATAACAGAAACAACAGATATTTTCAAAATGATTGTCGTATTATGAAGTTGAGTCTCTTGAAGTGACATAGAAAAAAGCTGCTTTATATATATATATATATATATATATATATATATATATATATATATATATATATCCATTGAACTCCATTTCGGCTTGAAGATGTCTTACGTCTTGAAAAAGGCATAGTACAAATAAGTTGAGTTATGTTATTCTGTGTTCAATTAGTCTGATACTTTAATGTATATACTTTTTCACTACATTTTAGGCATGGCACCTTATCCACCTATGTATCCTTACTATAGCGCTTATCCTGGCATGCCAATGGCTCCAAATGCAGCATTTTCTCCTCCCCCTATGATGCAACCTCCTATGATGAATCCTCCTGGTGTTAATAATCTTCCTAATGCTGCTAGTGGCCCTATTAATATGCCTACTCTTCCTGATAGTAATGGTGGTGCTAGTTTTCAAGGACAATATCTACCTGGGCAACCATCTGCACAGCCATAGAAAAAAAATCAATAATTTCCTCTCTATAAACATTTAATTTTTATTATTGTGCTTTGCACATATCTATGTTTGTTTAACACTTGCTTCTTTGCATCTGTTTATTTGTTTGTTTGTTTTTTGCACTGCATAAATCATTTCTCCTTTATTGACTTATTTTTCAATTTCATTATTTTGATGATCCACTTTCTATTTTTAACAAAAAATCTTATCTTTACCCTACCTCTTCTATCGATTAACACTGAAAGGTGACTAACAATACTCTACGTTCAATCACTTGTAATTGTTACTTTCTCAGAAGAAATGAATAATGATGAAGAGTTTTTTTTGTGTATTCATTTTTTCATGAATAGATACATATCCACCAATTCCATTCACACACACACACACACACACATCTAAGTCATCATTATAGTTGCAAATTCAATGTATCTATCCAAATTGAAAAAAAAAGAATAAACTGTTTTTTTTATACAAACCAATCTCTAGTGCTTATAAATGATGTACAGGACTGTGCTCTTTGTAGAAATTCTAAATTAGTGGTTAGACTGGTTAACATTCATTTAGTAGATTACATATTCGAATCCTGCTTCAGTTAGTTCGACTTGATCTAATTTAAGTGTATCCTAAAGCTGAGTACAGAAAAAAACTAAATTAATCAGTCAACTAGTATAAAATAAAATTACTTAAATAATTATTTTGAGTGACAAAATAAAATGAGTGTACCTTTATAGCTTATAATGTTGCAGTTATTTATTGCTTACTTACGCCCGTTACCCTTCTGGGAGGAGCATAGGCCACTCACCAGCAATCTCCATTGAACTCTGTCGTCAGCAATCTTTTCCAACTGTTTCCAGTTACTGTTCATCCTTTTAATATCTGCTTTCAATTCTCGATGCAGTGTGTTCTTTGGTCTTCTTCTTTCTCGTTTCCCAACAGGGTTCCAAGTTAATGCTTGTTTTATGGCTGCAGTTATTTATCGTAAAGCACATATCAGTCATGTCTTAAATGTAAAATTGTAGTTTTTTTTAATTCATGTTGATATAACTGACTGTTCCTTATTTTATCTACATGACTAACTTAGCTGATAAACTAGTCTCGTCATTTGAAACTATGAAATCACATAAATTTAACTTGGTCACTACCTATTTAAATGGTATTTTCAGCAAAGAGGCTTGAGATTTTGATCTTAGACTTCATTGGCCGAGTAATATCGATAGCCCTTGAATAGGAATTATAGCCGAAGTTTGAGATCATAAATCTGTTACTAGTTACTAAATTAAGCTTTATTATCACTGAAAATATTTATCTATATATAACGTAGTATTAATCAGCAAATAGTTTTCTCCTCATGATATATTATTTGGCTAAGATGTCTGATAATTTAGTAACATACATTTGATATAAACCATTTTACTTATTTGTATGCGACAGCTTCAATAAAGAAATAAGCGCCGTCACTACTCTTAAATTCCCACCTGTAGATGTACTTCATTAACAGTACATATTCAACCAATATGCTTTATTATTAGTACCATTTCAACAATTCATTCATTCCCCTCGTTTATAAAGTACATCTAGAGGTGAGAATTAAGAGTAGTGACTGCGCTTATTTCTTTATTGAAACTGTTGCATACAAATAAGTAAAATGGTTTATATATAATGTATATGTTACTAAATTACTAGACAGTGATTAAAAGTATTGTGTAGAATGATATAAAGAGTCACTCGTAGGTAATAATTCCGTGGATGCATTTAGGATCTGTCTTCTTCAATGATGAATGACGTGATAAAATGATTTAGGTGAGCTGAAATGTCATTTATATTAAGTTTTTGAAAAGATCTATATGGTTGAGGACATAATAGGCGGTAAGAGTGACTACTTAAAAGGTCAATTCATACAATTCAATTGCCACAGTTGTCTCCTTGGGACCGTAATCTACTAGATGCTCAATTTTTATTCATCCAGATTCAATTGTAGATATGTATTGTATCTGGTTTTCCAATGAAATTATGTTTACTAATCAGTGAACATCTTGCATACTTGTATGTCTATTGAATTTCTAAATATGAGAAAATCTGTTTGCCTATTTATCATGGTAAAATTGAATCATTCCAATAAGTAAACATTGAAGTTTTGAAGCTAAACATTCAGCTAATTCTTAATTGACTTAAATTATTAAACAGATTTCATGAATGACTATAATAGTTAGCCCATAGCTTTCTGATTATGGTATTTTTTTTTGAAAGTGTTAGCTACCTTTCTAATGAAGTGACTTTAAAAAAGTGAATACTACGTTTTGATAAGTTATATTATCAGGATAAGGTGAAACGGAAATGCAAATAGCTTATTCAAGATTGTAATTTATTAGTTTGTCAGAATCTCAACAATCAATGGTATGCTACTCAGGATCTCATACGATTGGCGGAATAATCTAAAGAAAATATGTAGTAAAATTAGGTGTATTTGCACTTTAACATTTGATTGTAATAGGTCAATAGATTTCTCAGTGTATGTTCCAGTTTTCTTACTTTTCTTATAGAATCATTAAACAATGTTTTTGATTCATATACTAAGTTGAAATCGGTAGACTGAAATAGTATTAAATCTATTTGTATTTAATAAAATTATAAAACGTAACTCTATAGTGCTTTAAACACTGTCTAGAAACAATATGAAAAGTTTAGAGAACTTGTTTCTATGTTTAAACAAATTCTTTTACAAAGGTAAGATGAGTTCACATGTTTTTTAGTTGTTGAAAATTTATGTTGACAAGTAAATATTGTGTAAATAGCTATAATTAGTGTATAACAATGAAATTGAGTTCAGCTTAATTTAAGCATTCCAAATTATCTAATGAAAACTATTTAATGAGTAATGTTTAAAGGTAATATATGTATATTATGTAATAAGCTTTTAGTGATGTAAACAGGTTTTGGTATGGTAAAATGATATGGTATGCTATGATACTACGTAACCAAGTGATGACTATTCACAAAGTTGAATTAGTGGTGTCAGATTGTAATGTTTTATGACCTTTCTTTACTTTATTAGGTAAAGTGATCATGTGTTTTTAGTCTTCACCTTCCCCCTTCCCTGTTATCGATAGTGATGTTTAGTTTCTGGCCACATATATAGAAAGTGAATATTACAGGGGGTTACATAAGTAGTACATTCTGTGAACTGGATGATTACATAGAAGTTTTCCTTAGAAATTGTATGGGAGATCTTCCGGAAGTCATACATTGGCGTTATTACACCCTATGTACCATGAACAACGCGTAAACCATGAAATCGTCCACCGTGGTTTAGTTAGTAAGTACATACCCATCTACGTAAAAGAGAAAAATGTAGGATAAATTTATGTTTCATGGAACGGACGAAAATAAGTCCGGATACCAGGAAGCCAGAAACTTGTTCATTTGCACTTAGAAAGGCTAGAACGATCCACGAGAGACAGCTTACTCAAACTTCGTCGAATGTCGAAAATTCTTGTTTACTTATATTAACCAAAAACCGTGGAGAGGAAGCTATATACCAACCTGGACTTGAAGTAGTTTACCAATCCTAATGTAGGATGACAAGGCGGAATCATTCGAGGGCTACTTTAGTAACACATTCATGGCAGAGGCACACCTCACTCGGGGAAATTTAACTTATCCAAACCACGGAACAGAAGCAACTAGTATAGGAGAACTCGATGCGTTTGAAGCGCTAAGAAAACTCGATGTAGAAAAATCTATGGGACTCGATAAAATGCATCCTAGGCTCCTAATGAAACCGACAACTTTCATCTCAAACCCTTTAAGCGCCTATTTTAATCTGTCTATAAAGCAGGGTACATTGCTTAGTGACTGATAAACTCCATAGTCAGTCCTGTCTTCGAATGAGGCAAGCGGCATAAAATTGATAGCTATCATCTTATAAGTCCAAGTAGTTTAGTTAAGATTTTAAAGAAGATTACATGGCAATCATTGTAAGCATGCCGTAAATCAACTAGCATCTTACACTTCTGCTTTGATCTGATTATTTTATCAGGATGACTATTACAAGTTCTTCTGTTTTGATTGTTGGTTGATCAAGTCTACTAAGAGATGGTAAATTATTCGGGGTTCTCGGTTACATCCTGTTGTTTGTTGGTTTGGATTGGTACTCATTGGGAGAATTATCTGTTTAAGCTAATTGTAATTCATTATTAATACTTACTCATTTGTAGGGTATAAATTTATGTACTTGGATTCGAGCCACACTAATAGCTAATAATACTCAAACTTAAGTAAATGTAGCGGGATACGGTTATGATCCAAATACCCTACCAATTAGTCGCAGCTCCATCATTGTAGCCCTTTGCATAACAGTCAAAACTGACAGTCCATTGCTATATTGTCTTATTCAAACAAATAATTGTAATCCTGATAACCTTCATCAGGGAGTTCGATCAATACAGGAAATGTGTATAAAGTAATGTATTATGTATTGCGAAATAATACACTGTGGCCTTGGTAATTTCATTCAGTATACGGACACGTCTGCCTCACGACTACCAGTACCGCAAGCCGGAATTGAGAGAACAACGATTCATAAGCCACACAGATACAATCCAATTCAGTAGTATTGTATTTCAATCATGCCTTTATATATACACAAATTCAGACCACACAGCAAATCAATTAGGGATTTTGCACTAATACGAAACACAAGAGATTGTGGTAGTAAAGGGGGGGTAACTTGTACACTAACTGTAGTCCAAAGTAAGATGAACGTAACAATAATAGAAATGTAATGTTTACATTACTCACGATCAGAATAAACGAATTAGTCCTCTAAAACACAGTTCTGGAACTTTTTCACTCTTCGTTAGTTGACCGACATAACAATATGGACTGGTGAATACGTATTCTTTCGTATTTCGATCATCTTCATATTATTTTAATTAGACTGTAATTGTGTCAAATAATTCTGGGCTATTCACATAGGTGGTGTATTCTATATTGCTTGTTTAGTTTCACTCGTGAGGATAATAGGTCAAATTACATGCATTGATCAGTACAATGTGTCTACAGTGTCTCCTGGAAAGTATCAATGCTGTCTGGTGTAGGAGTAGGCTGGAAGAAAGCTAGGGGCGGCCAAACCAAAACATGGCACCAGTCCATGAAGTCATTGACAGTTGGGCTGACCCATGTTAATAGGTGCAGACTACTTGGTTGGGGTCCGCGTGACGCTCGTAATAAATGGCTAAAGACCTTGTGTGATATGGCTCAAAATCATTTGCAATGGCGCAGGTGCATCCACTCCTTGTTTTCCTCCGAATTCTAAGTTTCTGAATTTATCATAATTTTTTTTTACTGAATCATATTTTCTTAAATCTTATCTCCGATTTCTATTCCCTTCCATTAGTACTAACTCTGTTACTACCTCCCCTACTCTGGGATTTGATTAGACAATTTAATCTCTATCTTCTAATTTGTGTATGGCAACTTGAACTGATGTACGCATGTACCAAGTTCTACGTTGTAACTGTCTGTCTGTCTGTCCTGGAAAGTATTAACCGATGGTGCTGATACCACTTGTTCTGGCAGGTTGCTTCAAACGTTGGCTACTCTATGAGAAAAGAGGAACCTTAATCTAAGTTTTATTGACTTACGAAATGAATTATTCAAGGATGAGTACAAAATACAACATATTAGTACTGATGTCATTATTTAAAATAAGTACTGTAGTATGATTCCGCCCCTCATTTAACGGTGTACCGAACGAAGCAAGTTTAAACAGTTAAGTCGCTCCTCATATGGAAAGCTTAGGAGTTCTTCTTTTATTATAGGGCTTACCCGTTAGATCCACCCAGAAGTATTTACATCTTTGATTAGACATGGACTTGCTTATGGAATACAATATTCTAGATGAAATCTTATGTAGGCAAAATAAATAACTTTAAACACATTTTTGTTTAAACATCTTAAATCCCTACAACGTAACCACAACGCTCGGAATCCTCCGGCTACAGTTGCATTACAATATCCCGACGTTTTTAGATTGTTTTATATAATTGCTCCTGAATCATTTTGTTCCATAACTAATAGCAGAGGTATTCCTGTAGCATCCAGTGATGGCGCTGAACATATTATTTTACTTATTGTAGATTCTTATCTTGGTATATATGTTTCAGTATGATTGGACAGCGTAACTTACTTTACTTCGTATTAACTAATTTTGCCTTTTATGCAATGCATAATACGTCGTAGAATACTCAAGCGTTGATTAAGGATAATTGCTGAGTTATACAGATGTATTTCATTTAAGGTGTCAAATGGGTACCAAACATTATTTAAGCACGGGTTCAACGGAAGTCAAAACCAGTTGTAGTTTTCGCTAGTCAATCCATCATTCCATCTATTGTGTACTGTAACCTATTCCTATGTTTATTTTATATTACTGCACGTTTAGTGAGGTTTATTTTCAATCGCTCGCTTTTGAACCACCTGAGTATTCATCTAGATCATTTTAATGGTACAGTCTCAGCGTCTCGGCATAGTATTCTATGAATTCTAGCCTCATTAATAACTAGTCGTGACCAACATTCAATAAGTTTTCGCAATTTATTGAAGTATAAGAAAGAGATTAGGGAGCTGACCATTATATCTTGCGGTATTCCACTATCAATAGACTTTCATTCCGATAAAGCGCCATTCACTTTGACTTTCTGTCATCGACTGTACAAAAGATTCTTAATGCGAGCTTATTTTTTTTTCCTATTATGGAAGTTATAATTAACTGGTTATCTTGAAATATTTATTATCAGCTACAACATATATAAATGTATGTTTTGTGAAATTTTAACTAGAATATCTAAAGACGATGTTTTAATAATAAGTAAAGTTCAGAATGCTGCCAAACCAAAATATGACATCAGTCTATGAAGTCTTTGACTAGTGGTTTTAACCACATTAGTCGATGCAGGTTATTTGGCCAATGTCTTTTTAACAGTTGTGATCAGTGGTTGTAGACGCTGGATGACTTGGCTGAAAATCGGTCACAGTTGTGTAAATGTATTCAGTGGACCCTAAGTTCCATTATTCCTTTGTATTATCGTTTGTTTTATTTCTTCTTGTTGAATTATGTTGTTTTGTTAATTTTATGAATTTAATCTCATTGTGTTAATGTGGTATGGCAACTTGAACCCATACGCATAGATATCGGATTCTACATTGTACATGAATGAATGAATGAATGACAATGTTGATTTCCTCACAGTGTTATTGACAATGACCTAAAAATTTACAAATTCAAAATTTATTAACTCAAATTATTTGTAAAAACGATTGTATCATACAGTAAATTCTGGACATTATGCAGGTTCAAAGTAATACAATAGACATTCGTTGGACACATTATTAATTTACTTAACATTAACATTTTTATATACATTGATTTATATAATTTAACAACAAGACGAGTACTGCATCCTATTCGGGACTCGTTGGTTAGATGTACCTGCACTATAATATGAGTGTACTCACTGAAGCTCACTTCAAGTGCTTGTACAAAAGCTAATAACCTACTGAATCTAGGTAGTTCAACAATAGAAAAGAAGTATATTGTGTTGAAGCTAAACAAGAGTCCTCGAACCATGTGTCAGCTACAGTATATATATGGCAAGTGACTGAATTTAGGATTGCGTTCAACTAAAGAAGATATTAACACTTTAATATATGTAGTATTGATTGAAGTGTAGTTACGCATATATTCACGTGTGTACAGAAACTAAAATCAATCATTTGCTGGAGTGGGCGAGGATGGTTATTGAAATGCACACCATTCAAAAAATAAAGTCACCTTACATATGACTATAAATTGTACTACATAAATAGATGTGTTTTATTGATTGAATAGTGTAAATAAAATATTTTTAACTAAACTACAGTTCATTGACTCATTTATTTAACTGACTATATGACTTGTTGTCTGCCTAACTGAATGAGTAATTGATTTAGTAATTTGGAGAGATAGTGTGTGAGTAGGCGAGAGAGAGTGTGTGATTAGGCGAGAGAGAGAGAGAGAAAAAAAGTGAGCACGTGAACGACAAATATCATAACGAGGACTAATAAAATATGTATACACAAATCTTATAGTAAGATCAAAATCAACTAGATCCTAAAAAAGTAGTTCCAATTAGTTGTAAGACTATATATATATCAGAGAATGAAAAATACAAACTACTGAATAACATAACAGTTACTTATTAAATAGTATTTAATAGAACTCTGAAGTATTCAGTGAAGTGTTCAGATCATAGCAAAAAATCATTAGTTGAAACGCGCATCCTGGATTACACTTACCAGTCATAATCCAACTTAAATAATACTGGTAAACTATCGTTGTATCGTGGTAGTCCGTTCAGGATGCACATACAACAACAGAGTCTGATAAGTTACTGTCCATGACAGATCAATTGGAAGATCTAAATACATGATAATTAAAAATCATTGAAGATTGAAAAATAAAAAAATTACACATGGTAAAATAGGAAAAATAGCATGTTGATCGATTTTCTTAAATAAGTTGAGTGTAATCTAAAGGTGAAATGGGTAAAATTTAAGTAGTAAGTTAATAATTTGTTTGAATTCTGACAGTAAATTCATCACAGTTTGAAATCACTTAAGGAATCAGTGGTTACCCGGAAGTTATAAAAGAAGTAATGCGAAAGATATCATCGATGCTCAGTAAGTTAGTATTGTTTACTTCAAACTGTTATGTTTGTTAGTGATATTTTTATTAAGACATGTATGCTTCATATTCATTATAGCAATAATGGAATAGTCATGCAATCTCAATCCTTGAAGTAACCGATTTATTTTAAATAATCACATCCAACATTACGTATTAAGTATAATTACAGAAGGAGAAAGTTATTAAGAGTTGAGGGTGGGATTCAGCCTCGAACAAAATTATCCCGTGTGTTGTTAGAGGTATGGCGAGAGTTCTCACTTCCTGGCTGCCCACACCATAGAAGAATATTACTTCTTGTGGTACCTGAGAAGGAAACTGGGTAAGTGTTTGCCTTAGTGATATAGAAGCGCGATCACAGTGCTCAAGGGACAAGTGTTTGTGGGCAACTACTCATAGTCTTGTTATAGGGAGTTTTTGAAGTGTTAGCTTTGCTCTTTGAAAGACCTTACAAATGGAGACGGAAATTCATGGAGTAAGGTGGGGTGTAACATTTTTAGGGTCGACCTTTTCTAACCCCTTTCTTCCCTTGAGAAGACAGGATTGCTGAAGATGCCGGTTATTTAAAGGAGACACCTTTCTGCTGTCACATCTTACTTCAGTCAGCAGTAACACCCCGCCATCAGACTTTAGGTTGTTGTTTTTAGTTTAATCACTCTCCAACAGACCTGCTTGGCATGGTAGGACCTAGCGGACACATGTGTTACAGACAATATAGCTTGACTGGATCATCACGGTAGACAAGCCCCACCACTACGTCAAGACAGTAGTTACGATACACATGTACCAAGTTTTACATTGTAACTAACCGACTGGCTGACACAAGTAGACGAGTTCAATAGTATTTCATGGTTAAATGGAATGAATAAATGAATGAATATATGACATATCAATGATAGATCGCATACTATTCTACTCCGTACGATGAAGATTCAACTTAATAATTTTAGTTGACGCGAATTCATGAACAAATCATCTGCCCTGTCACCAATCAGACAAATATATGAAGAGTGAATTCTTCGCTTACTCAACAAATACATTGAGTATTAGATTATATACTAACTTACTAAACAGACATTATTGAAGGACACAAGGTAATGATGTTCAACATCAATAATATTGAGTGGGAAGTCCAAACATAGTGTATAGAACTGATTAATAATTCAATTGACTGAATATATCAGAGATTGATGTTGGCAGAGTACCACTGAAAACTAGGGACCACTAGACACCTGTTTCGTTCTAGTGTGGAACTTATTAGCAGTGCGCATCCCAGATTTCATACCAGGGGCTTCAGGTTGACGGCGAGCGCCTAACTCTCTGGGTCGGCATCCAATGGTAGAATTCCCACTTCCCTCAATTTTTGATATATCCACAATATCCACAAAAATAACCATCTCAATTGATTAATAATTGTTGTAATTGGAAATTTAATGAGTAAGCAAAACATTTAAATCAACATAAATGGCTAAAAATTCATGGGACCAATAATTTTATTGTGTGGTGTAACAAAAAGATTGAATACATGTGAATATAAATTAAGAATTATGTCAGTTATTTTAGAGGAATTCTCGTCTAAAGAAGAACGCAAAGATTCACAAACTTTGCCACCGAGTGTATGCAAGACTTACGAATAGAATATATTAGTAAATAATCACAGCGAATGAAATTAAAGAAAATTTTCAACGTTTCCTACGACATCCTGATCCGAGCTTTTTTAGGGAAATAACTAAAATTCAAAAGTATAGTATATAAATGTAAATAAAAGGTTAAATATCACTACGAATATCCATTCGTATACAGAGTATGAAGAAATTACATGAGCCATTGTAAGTGAACTAATGTTGAAATGTTGTAGATGAAGGGAGTTACATGTTGCAATCATTTTTGGACATATCATTACCAAGGTTAACTTTGATCATTTCAAACAAATTGAGCATTGGATAAATTGTTTATAAAATAAGTGATATCTATTTGTAAAATTCCAATGAGTAGAAATTAAAATTTCTGACGTTTCGCGGCTTAGTGCTAGTCGCTTCTTCAGAGAACCAATGAATAACCGAATTGAATCAACACAAGATTAAATAATACAATGAAACAAATCAAAAACAAAATAAACCCGTACAATCAAAATGCGAGTTTGATCGTGTCATGATGTGAAGTCATATGAGTCAAGGTGGTTTGAAATGTGACATGTATGTAAATGTTAGTGTGATGTGTGAGGAAAATATGTGAGAATAAAATTGTATGTATGTTCATGTGTATGGAATTTGATGTACTTCAACAGATGTACACAACAGATGAATTACAATAAATTCTAAAACAACACGGAGTCCAAACATTCTACAAAACTGCCAACACTATTCGAGGTGCATTATTTAAAATAAGGGACAAGATCCCTTTCACCTCTACACAGAATTGTGTCTACGGGTTGGGTTGTGTTGATTGTGATGCTTTCTATATTGGAGAGTCTTCACGAGAAATCAAAACTCGTGCCAAAGAACATGAAAGCTACACTAAACGACCTCCTAATAATCCTGTTGAACTTGAAAAATTACAAATTAAGTCAGCAATAGCAGTATGTGCTATCTATCAAAACCATAAAGTCGATATCAAAAATATTCAAATTATTCAAAAAGGTTTTACCAATTATAAGGAAAGACGAATAGCTGAGGAGCTTCATATTTTGTTAAATGCAACGGCACTTAACAAAAGGGAAGGTCTTTCTATCCACCCAACATAGTTTTTCTATCCAACCGACCACAATCAAAGTACATCGAATTTCTTATACAGGAAAGCATGCATACAGTTTTTATTCTCACATATTTTTCTTTCACATTACACTAACATTTACATACATGTCTCATTTCAAACCACCTTGACCCATATAACTTGACATGACACGATCAAACTCACATTTTGATTGTACGAACTTATTTTGTTTTTGACATATTGCATTGTATTACTTAATCATGTTTTAATTCAATTCGGTTATTGAATTCTCTGAAGAAGCGAGTTGCACTAAACGGCGAAACGTCAGAAATTTTAATTTCTACTCATTGGAATTTTACAAATATATATCAGTCATTTTATATTTCTGCACATATATTGCTCTGAACTATGTTCATGGGAAAGGATGGACAAACTAAAGACCGACGTGTCAAACGATGTAAATTTGAGGAGTAAATCGATGTGATGGTAAGTATTAGTCAAAGGATGGGTGTATATTTGCAAATGGCAACACGCTCAACTGTGTAATTAGACTAAATGACTGTTAATTGAATAAATAAAGAACGTTGGAATGTGTTGTAGGTTGGAGTAGTAGATAATGATTGAATTCATTTTTTAACCAGTAGTTGCCATAGTGCAGCCAACATTACTCCATTTCGTCAGTTTATATTGTTAGAATTTGCCCATATGTATTTGGCTACAGATGCCAATCTTTCTTTATAAGAATTAAAGCCTTTTTAAAGTATTTTCATCCTGTCAAAATTAATGTTGTGACCTGTTTCTTTTGAATGTAATGCTATTGACGACTTATTTCCAAGTTTTCTTAGATCTTTGGAATTCTTATTAATTTTATTTGCCAAAATCATTTTCAACTATATTCTATTCATATGTCTTATGTCAGTTATGACTAATCAGTTAAAAATTAAGATTGTAAAATTAGAAGAATTTAATCAATGCTCTATTGAAAAGGCTGAAAAATGATGTGATGTAATCAAACAAGTTTATTGTTACTATGGGAGAGAATGATTTATCTCGGACTTTTTTTGAACCTAGAGATTTTAATTAAGGTACTTGTTGATTATTTTTTCGGAAAATTTTAACACAGTAGAACTTAATAACCAAAATTATTGGCCACAGTACTGTGCGATTTGAAACCAAGAACTTTATACAGCTTTGATACATACCTACATCCTCTAGCGAATTAGCATGTCAGGTAGACTATAATACTCCAGCCAGCAAACTAGAGTATAGTGTAATAAACCAGGGATACTCCATGTAGCAATTAAGTTGTTTAAACCATCTGTTATGAATCTCTGAAGTGTGTTGTGGAAAATAGATGCAGGCTCTCCATTTTATTCTGTCTGAGTAACTGCTTTGGTAGACCTAAGTTTATTTACAAATGCAGTTGGCAATAACATGAAAGCAGTGTCTTACATTCCTTGATTGTATTAAATAAGATATTGTTTTGTGTACGCTATCAGCTTCATGCAGTTTAAGTCTTCGATTGATTCCACATAAGAAGTCATTAACTCTAGATGGAAGTCGAATGAAGGTAGGTCTTTGGTCAATTTTAGATTTCTTTAGAACTTTATTTAATTTTATTAATAAGCCACTGTGGATACTGGTTGTTTCTCAAGCAGTTTTTGACTTACAATATCTCTTCTTGCAGTTCGTTGGCACTACACATCTCCACTGTTCCGCAAGCCGGTAGTTTGACTATTGCTTCTTGAATCCGGCTGGATAAAACTTCATCTCATGTCTGTTGTCGATAAACTGTCACAATCCATCATCAAGAAGGTGGAACCTATCATGTTCTTCCTTTCAATATAAAATTAGATAATCATATGGGGAAATATTGATAGGCACCAAAAAGTCCATTGTGTTATTGATTGTTACATATAACGAACGTATCAACACGATACCTCAAATAAAATAGCCATTTCACTAAAAACTCATTTAAGTGTATTGTTTATAAGGTTCTCCACTAAACTATATGCTAGGATGGGACTTAGTATACTAACCACTGCAGCACATTTCTTTTGACATGTGATGCTATCAAGTTAAAACTGCAGGGCTTTTGTGTATCTAAGTAGCAGCCATTTGAAGTCTGTTACTTATAAGCATAAACGGTTTATCATTTAGAAAAGAGATACTTTAGTTTACGAGAAATGGTGGGGATAACTAAGAAGTATCCACTATTGTCAAGAAAACTCATTGACTTAGTAATAATCAAAAGACATCTTCGTTAAGTATATATTTTTATGGTAAGCATATTATTTGATCTTGAAGGCACGGATTGAAAGGGTAAGAGCAGAATTTCTACAGCTGAAAAATGACTGACGCTCACTTAGCTGTGAGTCAACATTAAAGTCAGAATTTTTAATACAAACGTGAAGACAGTTCTATTGAATAGAGATGAAACTTGGAGAACTACGAATAACATCCCTCGAAAGATATGAGTATTTATGAATAGCTATTTGTGCAAGATACTTTGGGTCCGTTGGCTAGATACCATCAGCAACAATCTTCTGTAGCAGAGATAAAACGAACCGAATTCCAGAGGAGGGAAAAATTAGGAAGAGATGCTTGAGGTAGATGGGACACATTGGAGAAATCGCCAGACTGCCTAACAAGACAAGTACTAACTTGGAATCCTGAAAGCCAAAGGAAAAGAAGAAGACCCAAGAACACATTGCTCTGGAATTGGAGACAGACTTGAAGAGAATGAACAGCATTTGGGGAAAGCTGGAAGGGTAAGTCCAGGACAGAGTTGGTTGGAGGATGCTAGTCGTTTGCCTATGCTACACGTTGGGTAACAGGCACTGATTGATTGATATTATTTACTATTGTTTAATTTCAATTTTACTGACTCATATCATACTGTACGCAGTATCATGTAGCGAACAGACTAGGATAAATTCAGTATATTTGATTATTATTTCATTTACTTTAAATTTCGTTATTAGGAAGATATGAAGAAATTATTTAGTGGTGTTACAAATCAACTATTTAGAGGGAAATACATGACACTATGTATAACAGTGTCATCTTAATTTTTTTATGATATACAATTCAGCTATATTGAAACTAGTCAGTTTTTAGTCAGTATCTGTTTGTGTGAAATGCACATTGTTAAAATGTGGAGTACTTTTTGTATATTTACAATGATCATATGATTTTACTGAAACTTCCTGATTGCGTTGTTGCGAATATTGAGCGTCACGTGGAACAGTAGATGTATGAATTTTGAAAACGTAATAAGAGATAAGATTAATTTAAGTATAGCAATGTGCCAAAGTATTTTATTCTAATGTTTGTCACATTTGACTTAATTGTGACATTAGACTGGTAGCGAAAGATCAGGTGTCTGGAGCTTAAATATATGTTTGACAATTAAAAAGCATGAATTCACTGAAAAAAAGTTTGGTGACTAGCTGAGTTCAATCAAAACTGCATCTGGAAGTTCAAATTTACGCGATAACAACATTAATGAGGTCATGTAAGGGCGTTCGCGCACACGGATGATGGTGACAATTTGGCTGATTTGCATTTGTCATGCCAATGATGTTTTTGTATCTTGTATACGGAGTATATTTCTTCGAGACTAAGACCAAACTGTACGTCTGTGATATTTAGTTGTGAAGTAAAGGGCATGTATGTTGAGTTAGTGTCTGTTGATAATTCTATTAATGTTCTAATATTGTTCAATATAACATTCAAGTCACTTTCTGAACGCGTAATTTACAACAGCATACAAATGTTAATTTCCAGATGAATGAGGTCTATCTACACTGAGTGTTTCATTTATTAGATAATCCTTCTTTATATTTTTGATATGATATGGATAAATTGAGTTTCACAGTCAAATCTAAAATTCTAGGCGAGTGGGTATACTCCCCTAGTCCCTCCATACATCTAGCCAAGATCACTTCACTGTTGATAATGGTTATGTTAGCACATCAGTTAGTTAGATTTTAAGATTGTCAATTTATCTGTTAAGTTTTGTTATCTTTGATATCAGTTCGCTTAGAAAGTCGAGTTAATAATCAGTTTATGAGCAGCAGTAATTCGATTACACCATACTATAATGTTCGTCTATCGATCAGTAGTCTATTTATTTATTTCCATAATCCCATTCTCATTCAACATTGATTATTGAAATCTTCTTCCACAAGAAATATTTTGTATTAATTATTAGTATATTAATTTGATATCACGAATTGGTTTAAATTAAGCAACCATTGACTACCAGGAACCACGGAACGGCTATTTCATCGTAGTATGGCACTCCTTAGCAATCAATACCTACGACCCTACTAGGAACCAAAATCAGGACCTTCTGGTCTCGCGACGAACGCTTTACCATCAAAGCACTAAGACGGCTTCCAATAATTGATATTTCTAACTCTGTCAATTAATGATATATTTGCACTACCTCAACCATTGTCATCACTGGGTAGCTTCCCCACACCCGATATCACAAGTGAAGTTCAACCATGTCAGGGATGTCGTTAATGCTCACTGCTAAGGACTTCATAGTAAGATAAAACAGCTATTCAGTGTTTCCTGGTGTTCAATGAGCATCTAATTCAGACCATTTCGTGATGTTAAATTAGCATCCAACAATTTACACAACACTCAATTACTTTATTGCATTATTTTATTTCTTTTAGTACTATATCACAACATCACCATTTTATGTTAAATAACGGTTTCTCGACGTTAGTTTGAGCTGAGCCTTATGTTTATCGTCATGAGATCATTACAAAAACCACAAAACTATGATTTATAGAAAAGTAATTTCATATTAATTGCTTTCTTAAATCGAAACTAATACAGTATACACTAAATATAAACATATACTCCATGAAAACAATGTATAGATTAAACAGAATATCGAATGAATAGTAGGTACGTGTAACTATGCGTATTATTATTATTATTATTATTATTATTATTATTATTATTATTAGTAGTAGTAGTAGTAGTAGTAGTAGTAGTAGTAGTAATAGTAGTAGTAATAGTAATAGTATTAATATCAAGTTTATCAATCTTCATAAATAAACGTTATTCACTTCAAGAAAATCATACTTTTCATAGTAAAAGTTCTAATCATCATAACAAATATAATGATGGGAATGAATTAGTTTATTGTCTTTAAAGTATAATGTATATCCAACAGATTTACACTTGTAGTTCTAATTATTTGTAAAACGTATTTGATTGAATTTTGATGATAATTTGTTGAAACGATGAAAAATGTTTTAGACAATCAATCAAATCAGTCAATCAATCAATCGATCAATCAATCAATAATAATAATAATATTAATTAAATATGAATGTTATATGATCAGTATGATGTAATCAATAATGATGAAATTACTTACTTGATTTTCATTATCTCATTGTCTGTTAAGTTTTGGCTTAACTTCTCGCTTCTTTCCATGACTACTACATTCATATTTTACAGTTTGTTAATAACATATTATGAACTTTTCTCAAGATGATCTATTTTATTCATGTATCAGTGTTGGTAACGTTTTATGATTGTAATGAATAATTTGATAGAATTGAATCTATTTTGTAGACATATAGTAATAAACTGTACAGATGTGTTGTTTTCAGAGAGTTTAGATACGAATAGAAATGACAACGATCAATGATTCGTTGATATTAGTTCGTTATGCAAACTATTCTAACTTGTCAATTGATCATTGCTTACAGGTGTAGACTATGGGTAAAATAGTTAGATAAATGAATAAGTAGTCTTACGAATGATATAATTGTCTAGTACTGGGTAGTATTTACTATTAAACCTGATGACCTGATATTCAGTATTAGGAGAAGATAGAATAGATCAAATTGTAAATATGATAGACTGTCTGCTATGTACATACATACATCACGTTCACCACTAGACTACTGAGTTCAGACAGTCAGATTTGTGCAACGTGCGCATAGGTATTAGGATGGATTTGTATCTTCCCGTTGATTTGTTATGGACTGAAGTTGGTCACTCTCTGTTTTTTTATTTGCATCCTGAGCGGATGGCTTTGATACGGCAATTATTCACAAGTATTATTCCGCTTGCCAGTCACAATCCAACTTAAATGATATTTGTGAATAATCACTATATCTAGGTAATCATCTCAGGATGTACATATAGCAGCACAGACTGACCAGCTTCAGTCCATAACAAACCAACAGGAAGATACAAGTTCATCCTAATACTGCTATTATTTATTTATTTACTTAAACAAGTAGAGATCAAAAGTTTGCACTCGCAACACAATTATAAACAGAAGAGGAGACGAAAGAGAGAAGGCAATCATAATCAAGATGGTAAAATTTAGTAAGACAACGAAACAGTTATGTGGTAGGAGATACACCTGACATAGAAATGATATCAAGAAAGACTTCACTCCAGTAAGAAAAATCAATACACTTTCGTTAAAAGTATAGTAGAAAATTTCAACCGAATCGACAATAGCATTCATTCCGAGTCATATTGGATAGGGTCTGAAACTTAAGTTTCAAGACTCTTATTCGGTCGCAGGATTGAGTGTGACAGGTCAGTTTACTAGGGCTTTCTTTCTGTTTGTGGCCAAATGATATGGACTGACCACCTCTCAGATACTTCTAAGCAGTTACAGTGTTGGCATTTGGCGTGGGATATGGAGAAAGCCTCGATGATGTTCGTAAGATATGTCCAAGTCATTGATTTTAGCACGCCCTACTTCAACAGACCATTACAGAGTACAGTTGTGTTTGACTAACTGAAGTCGATGTGACTGACGTGAAGCACAAGGGTTGTTGTCCCACAGCACGCATGTAATGGTGTTCCAATTGTTAGTGCAAAGTGAAGAAATGATTGATGCACCTTCGATATTATGGAGAAACAATCTGTTGTTCACGAGTTAGTCTTTTAGGCGTTTTCCACTCACAATCAATGGAGTGTGACGTGTCATGATAGTTTGGAAGGAATCGTTAGTAGATATATCCTCCGTCAATTATGAAACGAGTTATATATACTGTTCACATAAAGACGTGAATGATGACGGCTTCATTCAAAGAAAACGTAGCACTTTCGTCTTCCCAGTCGTTTCAAAACTACGCTGTCACTTAGGTGACCAGGAATTTGATAGCATCCTCAAAGCATTCTGGGTAGGTTGAAAGGGGGGAGGGTATGTTTCATTATTTATTGTTATACAGAAATAAGAATTCATTGCAAAATTCTGCTCCGTTTGGTTAAGCAGTTGTCATGGGCCATATAGAACAATGCAGCTTGATTAAAATCGCTGCGGAAACAGTTCAACTTAACCTGTAATCGAAGAGTTCATTCTGTCGTCTGTGACACTGTCGGTTATTAGTGGTTGATCTGCCATCAGCTTCGCACATTCTTTACTGCTACCAGATATATTTCTGTTAGTGACTTGAATGAAATCGTCGTTGTTGCAGAAATTGTCAAATATAACTCATGTTTCCAACACCATTACACACTCTGACTACCACAAGAAACGTGTCACACTATCTCCATAGTTATGTAAATGCAACCGGTGTTTTTGCATGAATTTCAGTGAACGAGTAGTTAGCTTATAACCTCTGTCGAGTTGATATTCTGTCTTAATAAAAGCTGCACCCAATTAGCTTATGTCAGCTCCTTTAACAGAAAGATATTTACTGAACACTGAAACGCAAGTTTATCCTGGGGTGAACCTGTTATGACTAAGTAAAATACTCTATAGTTGGATGTATGAGATAAATAATCGATCTGGACTTGTGCTCGCATGGTCACAATAACAAACTTAATGAGTGCCATATTAGTTCCTGTATGTATGTGCGATACCCATTCAATCTCAGGTCAAAATAAAAACAAGACAATCTGATCAATCAATCAGAAAAAATTATATATTTCAGGCATTCCTATACATATACGCAAAACCAGACCACTTAGCCAACCAATTAGGAATTTTACATTACTACAAAACAAGTGGTAATGAATAGATGTAACGTGTACACAACCAATTAACTGTAGTTCATAACAAGAGACAATATACTAACAGAAAATAGGGTACGAAGGATATAATGACGATGGGAATAAAATGATAACATTACACATAACTGAAATAATTGAAATAGTCATCTAAGACATAGTTCTTAAAGTTATTCTTCTTTAGTCCCCCACCCTCAATATAACAACTACTTACATCAACATACGGTACACAAGAAACAATACTCATTTCGTTTTATTTGGATTTGAAAAAAACTGTAATTTCTCCATATTCACCACTTAATGTTTTTCATAATAGCTTCATAGTTTGAATATGGTTTACAAAATTTTTATCACTAGCCAGTTTAGGAAGACTCTTTATCGTTTACATAATGTTTTCAGATATTCCCTGTGACACTCAAATTCCTGTGTCGTTTCTTATTGTCTCTAACGTATATGTCATATTCAACTGTGATAATATTTCAAAGTTGATGGAAATGTTTTCAGTTGACACCTAATATATTTGTCTTATATGCAAGTATACATATATTTCTTTAGTTGACCTGTGATAATCAATCCTTGGTTAGATATTAAGATTATTACGTCTATTACTTGATCTTAACTACAGCAGTTACGTTGATGCTTCGTTCTAACCGAATATTTTCTTGAAAATTGTTTTAGTACGAGATATATTTTTGTTAGTTATAAGCAACATAGAACCTGGTACATGTGCAAGTGCTTGAGTTGCCATACCAACTTAGTAATAGAGAATAGAAATCAGTGTTGAATTTAGTCGTAAAGATAATTGAGCATAGAGAATATGATTCAAGAAGAAAGAACAAATTTATACAAAGAATATGACACTAAGATTGTGTCAGCCTACAGCATCTGAATCACTTTAAAGCTATACTTCCCATGGTCTTCAACTAGTAATTATGATAATCTCAAAGACCTAAACTAAGCTTCTTTAATGATAGATATTGACTTTAACAGTCTACGTCATTAGTATTTTACATAACATAAATATAAAACTAACTGAATAGTCTATTTAGAATTGTATAATAGAAAGTATCTGACTAGTCATAATTGAAATCATTAAAGTACCATCACATTAGATTAATGAAATAGAATTATTGACTTAATCATTTGATAGTTAAACTCAACTATGATGAATTAAATGTAACTAGTTTAAAGAATATAAGCAAGGCATATTTCATTAATGTCTATCACTGATGTATCACATGAGTTTTCTTTCTTTTCTATACTATGGATATTAATGAAATTAGGTTACATTTATGTAGTTACATTAAGATCAAACAGTAATTACATACTTTTACTTTATAATGAAGAATCTATTTTTAATTAACGGATAGATAAACTAACATTATGAAGTAGTTTTCTATGAGAAAACACAAACTACTTCATAGACATAATCAATTTAACTTCATAAGGAAGAAATCGTTATTCATACTTATCTTACATGATGACAATGTCATTCAACTATGAATTGTCTTAATTCGATTTGGATTGTGGCTAGTGAGTGAAATTCAATATGCGAGTTCTATTCTAGTTGGGGCTTGTTAACTGAGTGTACCTGTATTGTAGTGCTAATGTTTACATCGGGATACGAGCTCAATTCATTTCGTGTCAAACGATGGTATATAGAGCTGATGTGTTCCAAACAGGATGAAGTTACCAGTTACCAGTAACAAACCAAATTAAATCATACTTGTAAACTCCAGCAGCATTGAGAAAATCTGATGAGGATGCATATATAGCAACAGAGACTGACTAATTTCAGTCTATAGCAAATCATTAGGAAGATTCCTAAACATAAATCTGCTTTTCAAAGAGATGGCACACTTCTCATAATTTCATCTTGTGTTGATTTATGTTTATGAAATATAATCTACAAAATTAGAAGGTTACTTATATTAGATAGAAGTATTGGTGGCACATGATAAAACCTCAACTGGGTGACTATTATAGTAATCTGTTGAGTATATAAAATTGATATTGCTAATCTGTTAATGGGGCTATAATTCTTCATTAACACTGACATATCTAGTCTACGTAAGTTGTGAAAGCTTAATGAGAGCGTAGGTAGTTAGTTGACAAATCACAGTGGAGTGAAACAATAACTATGACTTATGGATTTACCTGCTTATTCTGTATGTGTAAATTTCCACTCGGAATTGTTTATGATAGTACCGTTGTTAATAGAGTATATTTAAGTGTAAGTGACTAGTTCGGTTGTCAATCAATCCGTCAGATTATTGTTTATGAGTTAAAGAATAAGGCAAGACTGGGACGGTAAGTTATCTTGCTGTGTATTTAACCAGCAAAAAAAAATTCGGCCAATATATGCATAAACAATAGTGGTATCGGGGTGTTCCTTCTTAAACAGTGTAGATAATGACGTATAAAATAAAGACCTACATTTTGTAATATTGTTATTACAGTCTCAGTAACTAAAATATATACTTAGGGCAACTTCCTAGTGTAATTTTCTCGATAATTTAAAATATATTAATATTCTCGAGAAGACATGTTTCCAGTAAGAATAAATCCGATCTAGATTCTGATGTATCACATTCTGATTGTTCCAATAATGAACTTTATGTTGAATGTGATTTAAAGTAGATTATTCTCACAATGATTGCTGACTAAGTGGAATCTCTATTAACTGTGATGAGCATATTATTAACAAGTTTAATTCTACTCAAGCGTCTGATGATGACGTATCCGACTACAATATTCATCACAACGGATGTTGTGTTGAATAAAATAAAGTGGTCAATGTTGTGCAACCAGTTGAAGAAAGAGTAAGCCCAGTGAGACTAGATCATATTCGGGGATTTCATATCATTCTAATAAGATGACGTAAATTGTAGCGTTCTATCAACTCATTTAAGCATAGAAAGATTATACAGTGGGTCAATTTCAAACAAAATTTTAAATGTCGATACTTATGTAATACACAAAATCGAAATTATTTAGTGCGTTGTTCATAAAAAGTGGCGACTGTCTAGTAGTCTGTTTGTGCAAAGAAATACTACATTTCTGAGATTCCTTTAATCTTATTTTAATGCATATAACCTGAAACTCAGATTTGTTGAATGTATGGTGAATGTGTAAGCAAATGAAGTCAATGATTCCACATTGATCTTGACAAACGCATATTAAAATCAAACATCGTTACGTGGAGGCGGAGGATATCATATGCACACAACGAACAGAAAGAATAATACATATGTTATTAAAATAATTGCTATCAATATATCACAACAAATGAAGCCAATAACAGAACAAATTCTTTAGAAAATATTCACAGGATGGTGATACATCCGATCTACGCGAGTTTTGAATGGTTAATGAAAGCGTAGGCAGATAAGTGTGGAACTACAATTGAGTGGATCGATAACTACGATTTGTGGATTTAACTCCATTCTATTAGTGTAAATTTTTACTTCGGACTGATTTTGGTAGTATCGTCATGATATACGCTATATGTGCCTGTGTGAGTAACTAATCTGGTTGTTAATCGATCTGTCGGATTATAAGGTGTAAATCGAAAAATAAGACAAAGTTTGGACAACAAGTTATCGTGTCGTTCGTTGTCAATAAGAAAATAATTTTTCCATCCTATGCATACAGCCCGAACACATGCTTCACATACGTAATTACCATTTACCACGACGCGCATATCTTGATGGAATAGAAGCGATAAGAAGAAATGTACATGTTACAGACCTGGAATAGGTCTATAAAGTCATTGACTACGCGAATTTGGGTCATGATGTAGTAGTTGGAGTATACAGCTGGAGACGTAACGTACCAAAACCCGAAATTCTTATCAGTGGCACTGTTATACTAATTTTCCTTTTATAGGGTTGATGTGAATACACTGAGCCTTAACGAAGTTACACTGTATGTAAGTCCAGGCTCGTGTAGAAATGTTAATTTAGGTTAAATAACTTATTAATGAAAGTCTAGTACAAGAAACTTGTTAACAAGATTCGTAGCCCAAATAGACATTACGATATGATGCTGTACACATTTCCGATGATTCAAATGTAAAGCCAAACGTATTGATTTGCACAACATGATTTGTGTAAGTCATGATAGATATGAGTAACGAGGCCGTGAATGTTCCGTCGAGATGCCGAAGAAGACGCATATTTAACAATTCCGGATTCCAAATTGTGTGAAATTAACAAGCTC
This sequence comes from Schistosoma mekongi, assembly GCA_034768735.1. Classification (NCBI taxonomy): domain Eukaryota; kingdom Metazoa; phylum Platyhelminthes; class Trematoda; order Strigeidida; family Schistosomatidae; genus Schistosoma; species Schistosoma mekongi. The sequence goes on along the minus strand of CM068307.1, from coordinate 10,320,216 downwards.
GTTTTCCATACGTATCTTTAAATGCTTACATTGATAGGATAAACATTATCGAATTTTTAAGTCAGAGCTTTTGATGCTTATTTATATGCCAGTCACTTTCGTTAATTCTCACGTTTATTGGTGTATCCCGTTTTAATGCACACCCATATGGCCGCAGAATCTTAATCTTTCGAGTGCTTCTTGTTAATTTCCTCTCAATGTGCTAAATAGACAATGCATTTGTCTACAGTGTTACATAGAAAATTTTGCTAAACCAAGTCAAACAATATTTAACACGTAAAACTTTCTCGAAATTAAGATTTTTCTATAGTGGATTAATTACAGAGTATGCACCGATTTACAAGAGATTTCAGGTTCTTTTACAATAGAAAAGAGAACTTTATATTCGAATAAAACGTTTATGGTTAATAAGTTCAATTGAACGTTAAATTTAGTTAAGAAAAGCCGTAAAGGAAGAGATTGTCTGAGTTGGATTGCGACTGGGAAGAGGAATCCAGGATGCATGTCTCGTCATCTTTGGGACTCGTCGGATGAATGTACCTGTGCATCCTGGATTTAGGTTGCTAGACACAATCCAATTCAGACAATACTTGTGAACTATCGTTACATCAAGGTAATCCGTACAGGATGCACATATAGCAACAGACAATGATCAATTTCAGTCCACGATAAATAAACGGGAAGATCAAAATACATTCTAATTAGAGGGAAAAATGTTGGCAAAATGTGAAATCGTTGACAATAACACAATTAGTGCTATCAGAAAAAATTTTGTATGTACATAATTTGTCTATAATAAATAGCGCCAGCAAGTTGACGTTCACGGACAGAGTTGAAGAGGCACACTATCACCAGTATTTTGGAGTGAACAATGTAGCATAGAATTGAGTATGTTTCATTAGCAAAGGAGTTAAGTTGTCATGATGAGAAAAAAAGTAAATATTTAATTGTCATAGATTAATATTGGTAAAATACCAATGAAAACTGGGGAGAACTGGACAGCTGTTTCGTCTCAGTGTAGGACATTTCATCAGCGAGCACCCTAAATCCCAACAGAGAATCGAGTCTAAGGCCTTCAGGTTAGTGAACACTTAACCCTCTGCTCCACTGATGCATCGTCCAGTGACAGGACTCCCACCTCCATCAGCTTATGATATAGTGTGGCGATCGTTATCATTGTCTCACTCCTGATAAGTCTAAACTCTACCAGTCACGAGTTCTCATTAACGCTTCAGGAACATCTTGAAGCTAGTGATTAGTGAGCTGATTATTGCAACTGAATTGAAGGTGGTTTTGTGAAGATAACTCAAGTAGATACCATTCACCTTTATATAAAATTATCTGCAACTGGAATAGAAGACGAGAACAAGGAGCATAGAAGAACAAAAATATCTTGGAGTTAATGAAGTGAACATGAAGTGTTAGAGTTAATCAGAGACTGCAAATGACAACTTACAACATATATTTGTAATAGGTTCAAAAGGATAAAATATAAACATAAAATGAAGTTATGTGGGTATAATGAGTAATAAAAATAAGTTTTGTTAGTGAAGTAAGAGATAATCGTCTACATAAACTTATTTAGTGCAATATCGGGAGAGAGGAAATTCCCAGTGTGTCGTATAAATAAATAAAGAGTATCTGTATCGTTAATACATTGTGATAAATTTTTCCAGGTTTCGTAATCTACTCATTTGTAAAATAGACTTACAAAAAAACACTTTGGCGTTTGAACCCCGAGGCTATAAAAAGGCGGACCAGAAAACTGAATTGCATTACAGGAAGTAACAGCCAATTTATTCAGTATCTAATACAGACAATTGGATCTAATTTGAGCAGTCGCTTTCACAAGGTGTTTAGCACTAACTTATCGCATCTAGTTTTGTAGTCAAAAGTACATTCACTTAAAAGAATAAAAGTGTAAAACGATGTAGAACAGATTTCAGTCTAAGTCTACCTGTAATCCAAGCAATTAAGGGAAAGAAAGTGCAGTATTCTAGCAGTGGTAAGACATTGACTTTGAAAAGTAAAATACAACAAACATTGTTACGAAGTATGTAAATAAGAGGTTGTTGTGACTTAAACGTCTGAAAAGGAACCTGCTTCAATAATGATAGATTGCAAGAATATTAAAGTCTTAAGTCAACTACTGAATAGAACTTTAAAAACTAATTACCATTTGTGAAGGGACATGGACTGAGATGTGTGTCACTAAAACATATCAGTTCACACTTAGAAGTAGTAAGTTAGAATTACCGTCTCGAGCAAATTACTGAGGTATGATTGAGTTCATTACTGATGCCATTATGTACATCGGTAAGCTGTGTGAGGAGAGAAGGAGAGTTAATTGAATCTATCCGTATAAAATTCAACAAAATTTCTAATGCTATTAATACTACTTAATAGTAAGCAGAATTAAAGATGATTAATATTACATACAATTGAAAGGATAAGAAATATGATCAGAACTTGTTACTATGATTTACAAACTAATCGTCATTTCTTACTGACCACTATTATCTAGAGATTATTAACAGTCAGTAACAAATGAAGATCAGCTTGTAAATCATTGTAACAGGCTCGTATCACATTCATTATTTATTCAACATTCTGCCTACTAATAAGTAGCACAAAAATGGCATTAAAACTTTATTGGATTTTACACGTCAGATGAAATCATGCGAAGAGTACATCATCTAAAGATTATCGATGTGCAGAAAAGATTTACGCATACTGAAGATCTTTCAAATATCATTTGTGTACGCCATAAAGATAAGAATAAACAAAGCACAACTTTGCTTAACCTTACGTGTAACCAGTTGAGTATTCGACAAGGAAATAGTCAATTTTAGCTATTTAGTATTGATGACTGAGAGAGGTAACCAACCAATCAAGCAATGTATTCTTGACCTCATAAGATGAGAGTTTGCCTATAAGAAGGTTGTGACACTAATATTGGGTGATCAAGTTTGCTTTCAGTAAAGACGAAGCTAGAAAATTCAATGTGACAAGTCATACATAAATCCGATTTTGAGAAAAGCATATTCGGAACTGGAATAAAGTTATCTAGAAAGTACTACTACTATTATTGTTTTCATTCACATGTTTCACTATACTTCTGAATCGTGATCTGAAGGAGAATCGACTGCTGAAAACCAATACTTATTGTTTTAGACGTCAACGACTTATGTACTACGTCCCGGTAGCTACTAACTAATATATTCACCGGGCACATTTAGTTGCTGAGGTTAGATATATACATATAAGTGGTATTATAAAGTCAATGGTTAACTGCAATAAGCAGTAACAAAGACCATCAGGAAAAACTAGTTCAATACTTGTGGGATGATTGAAATGTCCACTTCCACATAAACGTGCTGACAATCTTGTCTAGAGTAACAACAAAAGCTCCATAACTAAGCCACTAAAAGCATCTACTTGAGCTGGGAGTGATCTCCATCATGTGTACATTAATAAACAACAATATTTAATAGCTCCTACAAGATAGATATGTATTCATATGTGTATGTACAATAAATAAAGAATCATAAGAGTAACTGGAACAACACAAATTACAATTGAAAATTTCACAGCGACGTGAATCATAACAAATATTAACATGGAAAAAAAAAGTCAATTTAAGAAAGTATTAAGTGAGAAATAAAAAACCTTAATGAATAAGTATTAAGTAGAATTATTGGTTAGATGATAAACAATGAATATGAACAACTTGATTCGTAGGGATAAGCCAAGCAAAACTATCTGATGGACCATAAATTCGAATTGATTGATGGCATACAGAACAAAATGTATCGTCTTCATTTATTAAACAATATGATTTGTTAGGAAGATTAGAAACAGATAATTTCGCATTGTATTTAGTTAAACCATATTCAAAGTAAAGTTTTGACCATTCTTGTAGAGTAGATCGAATTGCATTTTGTAGGAATAGTTTGATCTCTAAAAGATTCCATGTTGATGGTAGACGAGATAGTAACTAAAATAAAAACAAAAATTCTTGTTATTGTCTTGATTTGTACTTTGACGAAGGATGCAAATTATATGTAGACACTTTTCACTGAAAAAATATATTTGTTAGTTGAGTACTCGAAAATATTCGACAGTTAATTTGTTTTAGATTGGTTCTAAAAAAAAGTGACCACACTTTTTCTAGATTAAATCCAGGATCTCTAGTATGAGAGATGCATATTTTAGATTCAGACAGTTCGTTTTATTTGAAGTACTTCCCTGTCACTGTTATCAGACACAGGTTTGTGAACTTAGCTTTACGTCACATTAAGCATGACGGTTGATAACACTACACTATCACCGAAATCGAGGTAGATGGAATTAGATCTGAGCCGGCGATATATTGGCTAAAGGTCAAACGCGTTAATTACTAAGTCACTACACGTTACAAGTAGGTAGTTCCTGTTACAAAATAGATTAAATGATGTTATGGACTAAAGATATACAGTAATTTCCATTTTGAAGAAAGTAAGCAATCGAATCATTAAAAATAATTCTCCAATATCGATACTTAGTTGGAAGCATATCGCAAATGTCACCACAAAAAGTTAACAAATATAGTCATCTCGTACTATCAGAGATATGTAGGTAGTGGTTACTTCTCCGTTGGCTACACTATATAAGAGGGCTCTTTTATATAAGATACCTAAAATATAAATGGCGTTAGAGATGGCCTTGATGATTTAGGAGTGTGACGGCAAAGCCCAAGGGATAATCGTTTGAAGCTAACCACATGCATTATTTTATGGATAGCTCTTGGTACATTAGCTCCTCACTTTAAAGGTCTAACTGCTGGTTATGAAATCTATGAGGTCAGATGAGGTGTACTTTTTTAAGGCTGACTTTCTACAACCTCATCATTTCGCTGCTTGAAGGTAGAATGTCTACTATTGCTGGTTGGCCGAGAAAAACACTTCACTGTCACAATACAATTATATACTTGATAATCTGACCTTGATCGTAGACTTTAAGTGAGCTTCTATTAGTCGTACCTCTCTTTAACCGACCTCCTTAGCATGGCAAAATCTACAAAAACGAGTGTTTTAGCTAACATGGTTCATCTGGGTCATAACAACATTTAAGTCCCACTGCCTCGCCAAAGTATCAATAGAGTCGGGGGAGATGTCAACACATAAACTCTATGGTGTTTGCACATGTTTCACCATATATCCGGAGTTCATGAATGCGATTGAATATAATATATACATTGTCATAAAATTGATACGGAACACTGAGCACTCCATGAATCGACAATAATGGAAATTATGATTATAGCATTTTGTTAATATTAGGAACCAATATGCAGTTAGTCAGATAAAAAAACACTAAATATTTTAGGATGGACTTGTATATTCCCGGAAACGGATTGAGTTCGAATCCTACTACGAACATCAACATTAGTATGCAGGTACATCCAGCCGACGAGTCCCTAATGGGACGAAACGCGCGTTCTGGATTCCACTTGCCGGGCATAATCTAACTAAAGATTTTGCTAAGTTGAATGAGAGAACTTATTAAATCGAGGAAAATAATGAATTAAGGATTTAACTAAACCTTGAAGAATCAGGATAGAGTTATTTCATGTTCTAAACTCAAACAAAATAGACAAAATCTTTCCTATAGAAATCATAGGAACTATAGTCAAGTATTTACAAACGTATAAATATTTATCATAGGAAACCAGAGAGTACAAGAGATCTATTTTATTTAAGTATGGAAATCCTCAGCAATGCATATCTATGACCCTCCCTCCAGGAATCGAAACCAAGACCTTTGAATCTAGTGGAGAACGACTAGATATAAGCATCAATGGGCTCGAATCCAATAACGTTAACCTAGCTTAGATCAATTTGTGATTACGCACACAAAGATCGCTATGTATGCCATTGAGGCGTCTTCTTCTTTAGGCTCAACATATAATCTATAAATATCATTTATACAATTATTACCAGCGCAATCCTTGGCCAACGAATGGACTATAACTACAAAATCAAGATTAATGAGGCCTTCTCGACTGTATATAAAGTACCGAATAATTTGCCTAGAGGTGCTTGAATACACCTTTACATAGTGGAAACACTAGACATCACCTGGAAGAAACTAGACTTACTTATAGAGAAGAAACATTTTCAATCTCTCTCTTGTTTGACCCACAATAGGACCCTAAAACTATTTACGGTTATCCTTCTTCCTTTTCCCTTCTCTTCATAAGATATTCATACTCTTTTATCACCAAGTTATTTCATTTTTTACTCATTATTACATTACAATAACAATGACTTACAGTTAATTATACTGTCGTTATTACTATTACCATTAAATTTACTTCTATCACTTTGACCTTATTGACTAAGTATTATCATTGTCACCGTTTAGTATGACACATTCACTTAATGTCGTTATATTAAATGAACTTTTTAAGTGAATTAATACATAACCTTTCGTATTTATCTAAGATCATTTTTATGTAGTTAAAGATTAGATCAATATGTAATTTACTAATTTCAAACGACAATTTTAACAGAGTCAATCACAATGCTCGCCTTATGACATTATCGAATTGTAATAATAATAATAAGCAGAAGAAGAAGAAGAAGAAGAAGAAGAAGAACTAACCTTTGCATAATTAAATTTTAAATCAGGATTATTCAATACATTCAATATAATCTTCTTTATATCATTAGTATTATTTTCATCAGTAAGAAGTCTATTAAAACAAAACAAAGAAGAATAAATTGACAAAATAAGGATAGATAGATAGATAGATTGATAGATACGATGTCAATAGTTTATTACTAATTATTTGTGTTTTACCATAATTCACATACAATATCAATAATTCAATGGATGATGAAAAAATATTCAGAGGTTGTCCGGATCATTTTCAACGTTCAATAATACTGTTATGTTTACCACTTTCAGTTATTTTTTTTCTGTTCAATTAGTGAATAAGTGATGCATATTTAAGTGTAGTCAACATGAAAGAATCCGTTTAAGACATTGACGTAAATTTGTGTTTGTGTATTTTATTCGGTATGCAATGCAGTGCTACACTGACAAGTTCATATCAGATAATAACGGATAGCTCCAGAGGATTGGATATAAGTCTCCAATGAAGATTAAACTTAAATATGAGAAATTCACGCTATAAATCAATGGGAAAGTGATCGTATTAAATTTAAAACAGTTATCAAATCCTGAAGAGAGTTTAAGAATAAACTAAGCCAACAGTTTTCTGTTTTAGGTTCGTAATTTTTATGAAACATATATCAACCGAATCCATTAAGATTGCTTTATTTTATCACTATACTTACATCTTTGCTATATATTTAGCATGAACCTTCGATCTATTATACTGATGTTGCATATATATTCACTTTCGACTAACTTCATTGAATAAGTATTTTAAATAATTCATTTTATAAATTTAGCTTTAAAATATTATAAAGATTGTTAATAGATAATGAGAATCTAACGAAATACAATGAATTCATGTTATACTGTTTAAATATTTATTTATGCTTTGATGAAATTAATGAAATGAACCAAGTACATGAAGTATTTTCTTCATGAAGAAACATAGATGAAAAACAATTAGCACATAGTTGTTATATTGACTTTAAATCTATGAAATTCATATACAAATTTCGATTAGTTAATAATCCTTTATTTTTGTTTCTTCATTTATATATATACATATGTATGATCAACATAGAACCTGGCACATGTCTTCATCAGTCCAAGTTGTCATACCTCTAAAGCTCAGTAAGATTAACATCACACAGTAGAAGTAGAAGTTACTTCACTGATAATAATAATAATACAAAGAAAACTGAACATGTAGAACATATATGGTTCAGCGAAAAAAGAAATGGAGAGCGACAAGGTAGTTATGAAATAATTTTAAGCTCACAATTTAAGGAAGGATAATGAGTGGATACATCTGCGCCACTGTGACCGATTCTGAGCCATGTTATCCAAAGTTTCCAACCACTGGTTACGGTATTTGCGAGGACCCCATCCGGGTAGTCTGTAGCTACCGACCAACTCAAGTTAGCAGTCAGTGACTTCATGGACTGACGCCGTATTTTAGTTTAACTGCCTCTAACTCTCTTCAATCCTCCTCCTATATCAGTCAACATCGCGCATCGAGGCAGACAGTAGTTAGGCATAAGTAACATATGTCCAAACCACCTCAGTCGATGAAGATTCACAATCTCAGCGACTGATTTATCACATTTGCTTAACACCCGTGATCTAACCTAGTTATTACTTACTTGGTGATCCTAGCTAACGCGAGCAATGTTTGGAAGACATCGATGGTCAAAAACTAATAACCTTCGAGTGTGGTCTACCTTTAATGGTAATGTCCCACATTCATACAGTAAGACAGAGGGGTTTATTCAATTATGGGGTTTTGTGTAGACTCTATATAATTTCAATATGATTTTCAGCACGAACTGTAATTATGTTTAAAAATGCTAGTAAAATCAAGGGAACTATGGATAGCTGAATCGTAGGCGTTAGAGATATTTTCACAATAAGTATTGGCGACCACAAATTGGATGGGTACCACCAGAATCACTATAACTTTAAGCGATAAGGATATAAATAAATTACTGATTAGAAACCCAGTGATCTACATTTGAAACTTCAGTAAGTCCGACAATCATCACATAATACCTAAGAATGACTGATAATTTCGACAAAGTAGATTCTGTAGAGCATGGCTTTCTAGTACACATTTATAAAGCTAATCTCAGACCGAATCAATGATAGAAAGTCGTCACACTATATCACAAATTGACTGGAGTTAGAGTGATGGTTATGATTACGCGTTCCTCATGAAACCGGAAAGTCTTGAGTCTGGTCCCTAGTAAGGTTGCAGGTGTACATTTCCAGTGAGGTGTTCCATGCTTGGAACCAATAGCTGTCCTGTACTTCCTGATTTACAATCGAGATCAGCCTATGACAAATACAAACCAATTTTAAATAAATGTTGTAAATACTCACATGTATAACAAACAAATGATAATTTCATAAAAGCACATGGCTATTACTATTATTGGTATTATCCTTCGATTCATTAGATTGTACTCAGGAATTTTAATAAGCATTAAACCGATTATAAATATACCTACTACATGATTATAGATGTAAGTTGTTTCACTGATTTACACTTAAAAGGTAATTTAAACCACAAACTGAAGTATCATGAAACAACTAGATGGCTATGAATAATTGTTTCATGTAAGTCAGAAATGCATAACTGCACCCAAGCTATGACTTCAAGATAAAATTTGAAAATAACTTCAGAAAATGTTTGTCAAGAGATGTATTAAATAAATAATTATTCCATGATACTTCATAAATTGTAAACTTTAAATTCACCTATTAACTGTTGTTATACAATTTCCAGTCAATAAGTTATTACAAACTAATCATTACTCTGTTACCTGGTTTCCGTACTACTACATATCCGGTATTGTCCACTTCGTATTTTATTATTTTACTATGTAATTTACTATATACTCTAGATAATCTTTAGCCTTGACTCGCATATGATAAATAGTACAGGGGGTAAATTTTTATTCTTTTTCATCATTTGATTGGGTCAAAGACACTGCATCGGCAGAACACTTAACGTATCAGGCCAAAGAGTCATAAGAGTAAGTAAAATTGCCTGAGAAAAGCAGAGCAAAGGCATTACTAACTGATACGAAGTCAAATTGTTAATGAGGAAAGTAACATAGATATTGATGATGAAATTAGTGTAAGCATATAGGAACTTTGAGCATGAAATACATGCATGAAAGTGAACCCAACGCCTTCAAACTACGTAATAAGCACTACTCAGTCATAAAGTTGATATCCACATAATAAAACCCCATCACTAGCAAGCAAACAATAATTGCACCACGTAATTGAACAATTAAAACAAACTTTTAAAGATTCTTCAGATCCTCAGAAACCTCCTACTCTTGAATCTCGAAAAGAAGCCGAAAACCAAAAACTATGGAATCGGCTTAAAAACAGAAGCTAGTCTTTTTGCGGAAAAAAGCATATTTATTGTATTTCCGTGAAATATTTATACTATAGAGGCCGCTTGAAGTATGCGAAGACTAGCAGAAAATCGATAAATGCCCAATCGTGATATGACACATAATCTATCAATTTCTAAAATTATCTTCAGTTACTAAATGACGCTGATTAGGAAAAATAATTTTCAATGTTTTCAAGTATAATGAAGACTTTGGGAGGGGGGCAGCTATGAATAATTTCTACAAGGATAATGATTATAATCCAAAACATTTTGAGCATAACATGATTTAACCCAAATTCTTACCTATCAAGACAGATATCAACGAATGTTGTAAATAACAAAGAGGATACTGACTGATTGTTAGGCAAATCTTTCATAAATTCATACTGGTCAAAATGATGACGCGTATCTCGTGAGTTTACTATTACGGAATTATCATTTTCATATTCATTTTGAATAGAACGTTGGTTACTGAATGTGAGACAATAGTAAAAAGCAGCTTTATAATCATTTATGTCTTCAATAAGATATTTTAAAGCTTTCACATGATTATTAGCCTACGTTTAAAAGAAAACAAAAAGAGTAAATTTCGTTCAGTCATTAGAAAGTCTACGATTGAAACACAACTTCATAAGACATTGAGTAATTTAACAATGAGAACTAGAACTGAAAGAATGCTAAAGTTACATGAACTTTTACAACTACAGTATGTAAAACCACGTCATAGAAAGTTGGCTAGAAGTAGAATCCAAGTGCAACATTTCATCACAAATCAACTTTACTAAAACGTGAAACTGAAAGTATTTTTGACGCAATTAAGTAAGGATGCAAATAAATGCATAACGATTAGTTAGACTTAGTCTTTAATATAACAATAGCGATAAATCCCAAACCCTTATAAATATTTAATTCCATACCATCTAACGAGTTAATAGCTGACTGGAATCGGTAACTCATAGGATGATGCATTCTCTCTCATTCGAAGTGGAATGTAATAGAACCCAGTTCATATGTGAATATGAACACTGGAAACCAGGTACATTAATTTGACGGGTCACAAACAATGAGATGAGATTCCAAGATACTAGCACGTATCACAACTAAAACTTATAACTAAAGGCAATTTACTTGGGATTAACATCTTCCAATAGAGACTAATTATCAATATTGACATCATGAATTAGTTTAAATTAGACAACCATTGACCACTTGGAAACACAAGACAGCTGTTACGTCCTAGTATGAGACTACAGTAACGTGCGTCCACGACACCATCGAGAATCGAACCCAGGACCCTCTGGCTCCACGGCGAAACTAATTAGATAAAACCTTTAACACATCACAATATGCAAAGAAAGCTCAAGCCCTAACAAGTACATAACAGTCTTACTCAGTGGCAACAACAAAAGCAACTCGATAAAGCACCATAAAATTACTGTTAACTAACCCTTCCTTCAAGTAATGCTAATTCATAAGCCAACTTCTTTCGTATTGTAGCACTTTCATTATATAAACGCTCTAATAATGCTTTATGTGAGATTAACAATGAATAACGTATCAACTGACAAAATTCAATTCTATAAAGGAAAAGAATAAAATTGAGGGAAATAAAAAGCTAATTGCTGACAATACAGATAGTAGTCAAATAGTCAAAACATTCTTTTCGAAAAAGCATGTTGAACAACTCATTAATACAGTAGGGTGTGGAAGAAAATAAACTTGTGAAAGTGTAAATTTAGTGAGATTTACCAGTTTATGCATAAATAAGAAATCATGAATTCATTCTATTATTTAACTGATAGCTGATCTAAGTAAGCCATAATCCTCACCATAGCTGTCACCTTGACATGGTCATCGAGCATGACAGTTATGATGAAGTAGTCAGATTATGTTGAATGAGACCATTGTTCTACTATGCTAGGAAGGTCAGTTGAAAAGAAGGCAAAAAGCAGAAAACATAAGGTCCGAGAGTCATGTCGTACTGCCGAATTAAGAGAGATGTGACGGCAGAAAAATGTTATACTCGACCACTGATTGCCTTGAGTCACCGTGTTGGCTGCTGTAAGACTGTGATGAAAGCTAGGGGCAGCCTAACAAAGACGCTACATCATTTCAGAAATTTGTTGATTGCAAATTGATACAGACTACTTGATTAGAATCCGTGCGACTGTCATAACCAATAGTTAGATATGTTTTGTAACACGGCTGAAAATTAACCAGCGGCACAGGTTCACTCATCCTTTGTACTCACTTGAATCCCTAACACAAAATTATTTCACATCCCTCTACGAATTCATTCTCACATCTTGAATTATATTCTCTATGTTAAATTTTTTCACTGCAATGTGACTACTACTGCTACTACTTTGGTGTTTAGCCTACTGTGCTGATGAGGTGTAGCAGCTTGAACCGATGAACATATATGCCTGGTTCTGTGTTGTGCATGATTGATTGAGCTATACCGATAGATGAAGACTGCTTGGTTGAGATCAACGTGATAACTCATCAATGGTTCAAAACGTTGGCTGACATAGCTTAGAATCAGTCCAAATGGTACAATTTTATTCATTCTTTGCCAACCCCCCACCCCACTAGATTCTGAACTTGAAAATTATGTTGTACATTCACACACCAATTCATTTTTGCTTCGCTACATATATTCTTTAGGACTGTATTCACCAATTTTTCTCGCTACTTCATCAACCACTACTATCTCTAGCACATTAGTATTCACATTAATAATTTTATTTCTCTGTGTTGGTGTGATATGGTAACTTGAACTAATGCATATATATGCCAAGTTTTGTACTGCCTGTGACTAACTAACTGACTTAGAAATTCATTCACAATTCAATCATAACTATCGTTAAGATTTTTAGTTAAATTCATAATATCATCACAAACACATTTTAGTGACCAGTAATTCTAAACGAATAATCTAAACTTAATTTCCATAGGTACAATTAACTTATTTTTCAAAGAGCTATAAGTAAAGTATGATTGCCTTGTTGACTGTACTTGCTATACAGTCACACAGTTATATTACTATATGTAAGTATACCTAATAATCATTTGGTAACATTGAATTAGTAAGGTGCTTTTGTGGGAAAAACAAATAATGCGAACTCAGGAATGAATTCACTTTGCAATTATAATTAATTCAAGTATTTCATTTAAGCTACTCAAAACAATTAGTAAATGATGATTATGTTACTTATTCTGGTTTTACATAAAATTAAAACTAATTCTAAAGTGGATATAAGTCAGTATTCATCACCAATATATTTAATTAATCAGTGGTAGAAAATATTTGCAGTTTACGAGGATGATTTAAGGTAAATTGCGTTATCTGAGCTGCATATTTTAATCGTAAAGCATTCATCGTCGTTCTGGATGACTTCATTAGAAAAAACTGTTGGGAGAGCTATGAGCATTTCTCTACAAGTAACTAGGATCTTATTTTATTGAATTTGAACACTTGTCCTGTCATTTTTTGAACATATATAATGATTCACTTCCATAATTGACCTAATTTGTAGCCTTGTAGTTATTTATAAACAACTACAGAGATGCTCATAGATCACTTTTACCAGAAGTTTGTGCCAACAAAGTCGTCTAGAATGACGAGGAAGGCTCGGAAACTAAACATCCAGCTCAGAAAATTCGATTTCATCAAGATAACTTAATCAACATATCTTACAAAAGCATCCTTAGAATGCTTCTTATATTTTGGGTAATATTCGACTATCTAGCTCCATATTTAATTATGGAAGGGACTTAGAAATAACGATTCGTTCAAAAGCAGAATAAAAGAAACAGTGGAATTATTGAGAATAACCTTGAATTCTACAACAATACCGTGTAAGAATAAAAGGCAGGTCGTCAATTTTTTCTCGTCTTCGAAATGAAGCTTTAGGAAAAGATTTCTGTGTAGGCATATCAAACCACCAAATACTGAGCACCAGCCTTGTCAGCTTATACACATCACACCAGAGATATATTACCAGTGAAAATTTGAGCAGTTTATATGAGAACATTTTTTAGATATTATTGTTGAAGAACTTAGCAGACGAGTTCTAATAAATAAATTCGAAGAAAAAAAAGTATATTACCTTAGGTCACGGATTTGTCGTGTCATTTCATTAGATAAATTATCAGTGCTCTTCAGTTTCATTAATACGGTATTTAAATAAAGTTTAGCTAACAGATTATGATTTTCTGGATGCTAAAGTACAAAAGAAATCGGTGAAAATGATGTTAAGTGAAAGTAGGTATGTATGTTAAGGTGACGATGACAATAATACAATCGAAGACATATGTGAGTTCCAATAAATAGGAATTCCTAAAAATAAATTCACGCATCATAGCTACAACTCATATCCAGTTGTGCAAATCAAAATAGCAAAGCAATACAGTTCACCCAACTAAACAATACCGCATGCTTTCTTGGAAATCACATCAAAGTGAACTCATTTATCCGCACATCTTTATAGATTGCATTGTTTAGAAATGTAGTAAATTCAACACATAAATAAATAACATTTTATCTACAAAGGGTACTAAACACACTCTTCAAAACTAACCAAAACTAGGTCCCTAAAATTAGTTCCACAAGAAAAATGTTGTGAAAACTCATTGCAATGACGAATAAATTCAAAGTGCAGAGGATGTGTACAGCTAAGAGGGACATTAATTATATTGGACTAATAGAAGCGAATCATCACATCCTTCGTAAAACCAATATCCGAAAAAATCACTACAGGTTCGCAAAACCAATTGTAATTGGTAATGCTCACAAACTAATATATTCATTTTAAGCTATTTTGTAAAAAAGAAAGGATCCAATAGTGTAAGGAGACAGATACGACAAAATAGATTGAACTAGATTCTAAAATTAATAAATCAGAAATTCCTCACAAGTACGTACTCACAGATTTTGATTAGCAGGTTTGATAACACAACATCTGATTACTTAACTCGATATATACAAACAACTATAAATATGAATTTGATTTAGTGAATGCCGAAATTTCAAATAGGAAGAACTCTAAGAATCCTGAAAAATTTCTGGAAATCTGAAGCCTAGCTAAGTCAGTAGTCAAAAAAATCCCAGACGTCAAAACATCGGTATCACAGCCATTAGTGCAAGTTTTTAACTTTTAGAATAACGATTAACAGACGTGTCAAAAAGCATTATATCTGATAAAGAAACAACACAGTAAACAGTACGTAGATGTTAAATCATTTCGCATATCTTACATCTTATTAACTACTTATAATGAGTTGACAAAAAAAACTTACACAATTTGGTAGAGAAGAACACAAATGCTTCAAAATGTCATTGTCAAATTAGGATGAGACGAAATAAGATTTTCAATAATATGATTAGGTGATAAAATTTGAGATGGTGCTAGACTGCTTTCTATAGAAGTTTTGGGTGCATCCTTTTCAGTGTTAGATAATGCAGAAAGCGAATTAACATAACTTTCAGGGATAGGAAACCGTAGCATAAGTTGTTCAGCTATTTCCTCATGGTTACTAGTTAATGCATGCATGAAATGACTCCAAACTAGTTCAGCATAAACAGGAAATTCATAATTGAAATCGTTTAGTGAATGAGTAACTGACGTCATTTTATGTGGTGAATGATTCTGAGAATCATT
This sequence comes from Schistosoma mekongi, assembly GCA_034768735.1. NCBI lineage: Eukaryota > Metazoa > Platyhelminthes > Trematoda > Strigeidida > Schistosomatidae > Schistosoma > Schistosoma mekongi. The sequence goes on along the minus strand of CM068307.1, from coordinate 10,304,481 downwards.
TGATAAGTTACTCGCAGATAGGCTAAACAGTAGAAATACACATACAGTCAAAAGTGAAGATATAACATTATTAAATTACAAGTGTTTCTGTCGATTTTATTTTACTTACATTTTTTAAAATATCTATTCGATGTATGAGTACAATTTGTTTGATACAATACCAAAACTATTAAGGTGATAGAATGAACAACTTCACTGATGTAACTGATCATTCTAATACTCAAAATGACTAGTTATCATAATATAGAATTATAGTGTCTAGATACATAAAAATATTTCTATATAGAAATGGTAAGGTAAGAAAGATAATGACATATTTAATTAATGACTCCACGTTCCTACATATCGCATTCAGTCAGTCATTAACAACGTAGGATCTGGAACATAAACACATCGGTTTAAGTCGCCACATTCCATTAGCACATAACGAAGAATATCAAGACAATAGATGCTGTATTAACATCAGTTATCATAAAAATAATTAGATACACAGAGTATGATTCTAAAAGAAGGAATTAATTCGTGGAACGGTGAAATAATTTTGAAATTCAAGATCTAAAAAAGGAAGTTGAATAAATTTATGTGCACTACTGTAACCATCTGTGAACAATATCGCTCAAAATCTTCGACCAATGGTTACAACAACTGCGCGGACGCCAATCAGGTAGGTTGCGCTTGTTACACCAACCGGCAATCAATAAATGCATGAACTGATAGCTGTTTTGTTATGCCTGAATCATCCGCTCTTAATGTACAAGCAACCAGAAATAAATATATCTGTTAAGCTGGTACGACAATCAAACAAGGTTAGTCGTCTATTGATACCTTCGTAGGAATACACCATACCTTATCACTTTTAGCGGTAAAATAACATTTGATCATATGAACATTAAAACAAAAGCTAAACAATAAATGAGTTAAGATAAGATTCTTCATAATGAATATTAGATTGAAACAAAAAAAGTGTTGTAGGGATAAAATTCCCCCCCCGTTTACAGAGTACACAATACCTGATGTAAATAAATTCACAAACACAGCAACTTGTTGCAAAGCAGATGAAATATTACTGGATGCCTGATACATTAAATTAATGAGTATAATCTTCTCACTATGCTGTTTATTATCATTATTTTTTTCATTCATTCTTAATCAAACTAGAGACCGGAACAAATGTACCATGGCGCAAGTTGTCATATCATATCATCACAAAATGGAATCAACAAGATTAAAATCCAAATAACTGAAGTAATGTGTAGGCAATGATGATGACAAAGAGCAAACATTCAAAGTATAGTTTAAAATAAGTGGAAAAATACAGAAATCGAAGCTCTACAGAAAGCTAGAGAGTAAATATAATTGCGACACTAAGAGTGATTTTGAGAAAAGTCACCCAACAGATCCAACCAGTGATCGTAGTTAACCCAACCAAATATATCTGCATCAATAAATATAAAAATATTCCACGTCTTGTTTTGGCTTCCTTTAGATTTCTGCTAGCGTGCTCTTACTTTAGCCAGTACTGTACACCTAGGTGGTGGTTTTGTATTTGTAAGACATGTCTCTGCCACATTAAAAGATGAAGATCCATCAATTAACATTTTAAGAGACAAACTAAGAGTTATCTTTCTAAACCTATCAATTATCAAGTTATTGCTAATAAAATTCAGTGCAACACCCAAATCAATCCTAACTGTAACCTTGATCCCTAACCCGAAAATCTAACCGTGATCTCAAACCCTAACCCCTGACCTTAACTAGATCTTTTGACCTCTAAGTTTAACAATAAACTCCATTTAGAAACAAATTAAGAATGACTAAAAGATTATTTGAGTATCTATAAGGGTTTGAGAATGTGGATGCTATAAACTAGTCTATAAGGAAATAGATACGTCATTGTTTTCATTTTGAAACAGTACAATGTTTGAAAGATTCCACTGAATTGTTTGTGCATGTAAAATTATACTGATTACTGGTCGAGAACAGTTTAAGAATCGTTAAAACTCGTCGCTAAATTGAACTTTTACTATCTAATATCTACTATCCAAAGTATAACATTTACTGAAGCATAAATAAATAACGGAAAAGACTTATATATCGTTGCGAACAATTTGGCGAAGAAAATTTACGACGAAATAATTTACTGTAGCTGTATAATCGTAAATATAGTCATTTTTACATGATTTGTCTATTAGAAAATAGAAGGCGATTACACAATAAGTTGTTTAGAAACTTCAAGTATCAAAAGAATAACAAGTGTGTTACCTAATTGTCTAAATAATGAAGAAGAACTGGTCTAAAGTGGAATTAACTTACAAATTCGAAGAATGAGCAATAATTATCCACTTGAAAGGTATAACGAAACACATGCAGAAGATGGCAGTAGTATAAATGAAAAGATAGGAGAGGTTCATCAAATTGATTGCAAAGTATGCAGAGCCATGTTCTGAGATGTGTTTGGAAAGTGTTCGTTTTGTTTGGCCAATATAATAAGCCCCACAGCAACAAATAAATTACAACAGTTCCTCTTCATTATTTAGACAATTAAGTAACACATTTGTTATTCTCTCGATACTTGAAGTTTCTAAACAACTTATTACGTAATCGCTTCATTTATTTTTCGATGGACACACATCATGTAGAAGTGACAATATATATGATTGTATATATATGTATATGTATATATGATAGTAAATGATATACTTTTAAAAAATTTTTTTCTTCGCTGAATTGTCTTTATAGACAAATACGTGTACGAAGTATAAAGAAATATACAACAATACAATAGGCTTGTTGAAAGCCAAAACAGCAAACATCGGTTTGGGACTTACTTTGTTAGTATGGAAACATAAAATTCTAGGCCCGGAAAACTTGTATCGTTAAGTTCGCCATAAACTAATCTAAAAATAATAAAATATATGAATAGAGAACTCCTCCTAAATCTTAAGTTTTACTTAACTGGTTGATGTGAATAATGAATACAATTTAGTAAATTTGTGTATCAAATTGTTATAAACTGAGATTAATTCCAAACTACTCAAAAGTGTGTCACGATTACACTTTCGTGTAGAACTAAGTGAACTCTAGGAAGAATTTTTCAAAAATGTTAAAGTGAGCAAAACTGCAGCTTACACTTGCGTTAGGTGGTTGAAGGTAATCGATAGAAAACCCTGCTTTATATATGTCAGTTAATCAAGAGTGGCATATATTTCTTGTTATCTAGGACTCGCCAGAAGAACTTGTTCGTAACGTTAAGAGAAATGATGATCTCTGCAGGATTTCGAACGGCGTCGATCAGTTTCACAGTCTGGGACGTTAACACTGAACTATTCAGACGTCAACTGACGTCATGTAGGTCTTAGGTATTCACTATGATCAATAACTGAGTAGTGACCGATATCATGTTCGTCTAGTCATAAACTGCAAAAAAATAAGTGTTTATTATAGTTGAACCATATAGTTGTTCATATACCACCGATTATTTGCCTGTATAACAGTGAAGCTACTTATTGTTTTTGAGTAGTGCAAATTATGCAACCAGTTAATTAGTGGACAGACATGCTGACTTAACATAATAGCAGCTGAATACTGTAGCCTGAAAATTGAAGTCCTTACCTAAAAATGAAAACATTCATTGAATCACCACTCGCCCTAATATCAAATACACGGTGTTATATTTCAGTAATGATCGTACATTTAACCTTTTAGACGGTACCAACTCTGGTCAATATTAACATAGGAAGCACTGAATTCTACTAAATGTTAATCTGTCTCATCAGTTACATACCAACTAGCCCTACCTCAGTTACTTCACAAGTATTTGCAACAATTCACTAACAAGCATTCGCTGTATTCACGAAGGCTGACTTCTTATTGATTAGATGATTTAGGTACCATGTATGACACTCCACAGTGTCACGGTATTTTAGAAAGACGATGATAAGTACAAACTGACTGAGGTGGAAATAAATAGTTAGTTTTGAACAATGATTTGTGAATTTTGTCATCCGAAATACTGAAAAGCTACACTTACAGTATCACACACAGAAGATCAGATTATTGGACAGTAAATAAATAAATATACAGACTAACCAATAAAATAAATAAAGTATTACCATCACAAATAAGATCACTTACTTTCGCCAAATTTCTAATGCACCGGAAAGGTTACCTTGCCAACGATAAATAAGCGCCAAAGCATGGTATGCATTAATCTCTTCCAAGTAAACGGTTAAGTCATCAACGTCAATATGTATTAAGCTTGAAATTAAGTCGACTAAACCTTGATCATTATTGCTAGTTGACTTAGTAGGATGACCTTCACGTGATTGAGAATCGCGAGAAAACGATGTATCAACGATTAATTCATATAGATACGGTTGGATACCAGCCTGTTGTAACCGAACATATAATTTGACTAATGCAGTTTCTACAAACTGAAGAGATCAACAGAACATAGTGTATTGTTTCAAATAAAGGAACTTAGGACAACAAAACCAGTTGTTAGAAACGCTCAAGGAGTCGTAAGCGGGTGAGGTTTGAATCAATGACCCTAAACTAATGGCAATATCTGGATTACAATATCTGGATATCATATTCTCCTTTTACGCCTAAACTCAGCTGTTTAAAAGAAAATTCCATGGAAGATTTACTAGATAACCATTGTAGGAGATTCATTCAAAAAATGAATTCTACTAATGTTAATCTGGCTCATCAGTTACATACCAACTAGCCCTACCATCAGTTACTTCAACAAGTATTTGCAACAATTCACTAACAAGCATTCGCTAGTAACTTCACCAGAAGGCTGACTTCTTATTGATTAGATGATTTAGGTACCATGTAAATGACACCTCCACAGTGTCACGGTATTTTAGAAAGACGATGATAGTACAAACTGACCTGAGGTGGAAATAAATAGTTAGTGTTGAACAATGATTTGTGAATTTTGTCATCCGAAATACTGAAAAGCTACACTTACAGTATCACCACAGAAGATTCAGATTATTGGACAGTAATAAATAAATATACAGACTAACCAATAAATAAATAAAGTATTACCATCACAAATAAGATCACTTACTTTCGCCAAATTTCTAATGCACCGGAAAGGTTACCTTGCCAACGATAAATAAGCGCCAAAGCATGGTATGCATTAATCTCTTCCAAGTAAACGGTTAAGTCATCAACGTCAATATGTATTAAGCTTGAAATTAAGTCGACTAAACCTTGATCATTATTGCTAGTTGACTTAGTAGGATGACCTTCACGTGATTGAGAATCGCGAGAAAACGATGTATCAACGATTAATTCATATAGATACGGTTGGATACCAGCCTGTTGTAACCGAACATATAATTTGACTAATGCAGTTTCTACAAACTGAAGAGATCAACAGAACATAGTGTATTGTTTCAAATAAAGGAACTTAGGACAACAAAACCAGTTGTTAGAAACGCTCAAGGAGTCGTAAGCGGGTGAGGTTTGAATCAATGACCCTAAACTAATGGCAATATCTGGATTACAATATCTGGATATCATATTCTCCTTTTACGCCTAAACTCAGCTGTTTAAAAGAAAATTCCATGGAAGATTTACTAGATAACCATTGTAGGAGATTCATTCAAAAAAACGATACGAAAATGCAAAATATGTACAGTGACCTCAAAGATCGAGCACAGAACAACGGGTTGTCGATTACTGGCAGATAAGCGTCTTTAGTGCGGTGGAATCGACGAGTGGTTACAATGTAGAGGCCTAGCGCGAAGAAATATAAAGTCGAATTTATGAAATAAGAACAAAATAATCAGTCAATAAGTAGTTTTTTGAAATTTAACATCCCAACACTTCTCATAATTTAGTAAAAGACGTTTCTCGGATCTACTTGGAACTTATTATATCTTGCATATAATCGGGGTATCACAATGTATGGAAAATATAGCGTGACCTCGATAATTACCAATCAGTGCCCGACCACGTCTGTCTCGCGATTATTAGTCCTCAAGCCAGGATGAAGAACAAAAGATAATCAAACCGACCACCAGACAGACAGTCAATCAATCAGTCAGATTACATTTTACGCATCCATCTAAATATTACATAAAACCTGACCACGCATCACACCAATAGAGAGATTAATAATTATTCGAAACAGAAATAACAGTGACTAAGGACTGAGGGTACAGTACAGGTACATGATTAATCTAAAAAAGTTCCTGAATGACAAATAATATGACAACGGTTTATGAGTCTAATGTGAGGCTAAGGTTTTGGAAAAATAACAAGAATAGAAATAAAACAACCAATTTACATATACCCAGAATAAATGAAATAGTCTTCTGAAAACAGTTCAGAAAGTTAGCTACTCTCCTTGAATCACCTAATATAACAGAACTATGCTGTCTTCCTTGTAAATTCAACTTGGTTATCTGAGATGACTGGACCTCTTAGTGAACTGAGGAACCAAAAGTATCTACGAATGTGTCGACAGCATTGCATTGTGGATTTTATCTAACTTCCCATTGATTAGAGATTCTGATACCGATAAATTATTATGGTGCAATATACCAGCAAAAAGCCTTTTAGATTGTCTGTTGTTTTCTAAAGTGAAGATATTTAGTACAGAAAAAGAGGTTTTCGTAGTAACAATGTAACAGATGATTCCCAAAATGTTTGGATGAAGTTACAGATGACTAGTGGTGGAGAAGGCCAAATTCATAATAGCTAGTAACGAGTTCTAAATTTCAATATTATGATTTTAAATGAACTTATGATAAACATATTACTATTATACAACTCAAAGTACATTGTGTAATTCAAGTCGATGATCATGTAGCTCTGTGTTTATTTTCTAATTTTGATTGTTTTAAATAGTTAGAAAGCATTTAAAATATGATAATAATTACAGAAATCATTCAATTACAAACTCACATGCAAATACTTTTCAACAAATTTACTTTTATGATGTTTACGCAAAAAATTGAATAGAAATTCTTCATATTTTAATAACCATGATGAATTAAGCGTCAGATTGTCATTATCAATGTCTAAATTCTCTGCAGCTCTTAAAATACACAAATCACTGACTAGATTAATGCCAGAAGTTTGATCATAATTATCACTGTCACCAGTTTCTGGATTAGTCTGATGCAATCTATAGAACCAATTTGGCATAAAATAACAACCTTTTGGTAACAGGTCAGTATACCGAAATAAGATCTGATTACCGAAAAGAAAAAGCAAAAACATAAAAAAGTATTTTCATTTACATATGCAAAGCAGTAAACAAAGTGTAATGTAAACAAAATCGAATGGGTTCATGAAAACCTATTTATGAAACTATGCTTATATCATGGATACCGGTTAATTAGTAAAACATCATCTGTATTAAGTAATCCACTGCGTGTCAATGAATTATAATAAAGTATATCTGAATGATATATATATATATATATATATATATATATATATATATATATATATATATAACTGGGAATCAATAGTAGAAAACATACACTCAGGCCGCGATAACGAACTTGACTGACTAAACCTAGAGTGATTATATGCTCATTGAATTAAATGATATACCGAGACTGGCTTCCATGACCGTGTGTTTACTTGAAGACGAAGAGATAGAATTATTTAATCAAACTGAAAATTTAATGACACTTACTCGTTTATTAATTACGTGTGCACAAAACTGCTTTCAGCTATACTGTACATGTGAGTACTAATGATTGTACCCGTCTGTACGTTGGTAACCAAGTATCCTAACCACTAATTTGTCACTCCAAACAGAATAGGTTTTACTATAATTTGTCGTCTTTGACTAAATAATATATTTTTAACCAAAAGGGTAACAAATTTAAATGAACCTTTCTTTATTCATGCTACACAAATGCTCTGTGTCTTTAAAGATAGTTTTTAAAACGAACCGATGTTTTTGAGAACAAATGAAAATGAGAAAGAACGACAGTTGTTTTAACTAAGGATTTTTTTTCGCATATGTGTATTCCAACCTAGTAGTGCATATTAACAACCTCAACCAATCCTAAACACAGAATGATGATTATTCAATAGTGTTGACGATACCTGTCTCATTTCTAATATGATAACTTTATAAGTTCACAGATTCCATCAACCAGATGTCATTAATTCAGAATAAGAATCATTTTGGATATAACAATGACAATAACAGAGTAGTAGTATAAACTAACTTCACGTATATCTATAGTACTCTGTTCAAAATGAGTAGCTGCCTTTTCAAGTTCAGCTTTTTCGAAGTAGTAAAATCCTAAAAGTCCGAGCACTCGCTGACGTCTCTGAAAAAACCAAAAAATAAAGGATCGTATTATTAGTAAATTAATAAACCAGCATAATATCAAAAGATATGAAAGTAAGCGTAGGAAATAGTAGAAGACAACCGGCACAAAAATTATAAATTATGTCAAGCATAGTTTGCCACTCCCATCGATATTGTTAAAAAAACAGGTACCAGTAAAAACCAGTCCTGTATCATTATCTAATATGAACAGATTTAAACACTAAAGCAGAGTTACTTTAGTCACAATGTTAGTAGTAATAACATATCTAGGTTATGGGATGCAAACTCTGGGAAGCATAACAAAACTGGATGTAAATATAGAAAAAAACAGTGAAATATCTAACAATTTATTGATGCTTGATAAATAGCATAAATAAGTATCAATAATTGTGGCTAACTGAAAATTCACCATATCAAATAATTGCTGCTCATGTTTAAACTTTTCAGTTTGCACTTGCATAAGTTGAACAATACGATTACACTCTTGTTGTTGTACATTAAAAGCCTGCTTAAGACAACCAGTTAAAATGAATCTGCGTGCAATTAAATCCCAACGTTCTGGTCCCACGATTTGAATATTCTCAGTTCTTGTAATACTTGAATCCGATGTACCAGTAAAGTATAACAAATGCGTATCAGTAGAGAAACAAGCCACAGATGACTTTTGAAGATTTAATGTCTGTATTTGGGACTGTGTTATGATGCTAAAATAGAGAGTTAAATTGATGGGAACGATAATTCTACTATTAACAACTGTAAAAAGAAAATGTGAATACTCCTAACCTCATAGAATACTTATAGAACAGTTTCGTGTACAAATCAAAATCTTCGTCTGAAGTGTTCAAAAAAAAGTGAACAGAGTAACAAAATGGCATGGTTTTGGTAAAATAAATTAAGATTTTGTCAAATCCTCAAGCAAATGCTGATTAGTTCTGCTGTGTTTATATTCTTGCTTGCAGTAACATTTGGCGTACTCATTACAAATATAAAAGCCTTTATCTGAAGAAATAAACTACTTACTACAAAGGCCAGTACTTTATTGTGTTAGCACATAAAATAACCATAGCACAATTAGTTCAACAATAAGCATTACCTAGCAAAATAATATAGCCTGTTTAATCTCAGTGTTAAGTAACTCACTATATCTGAGGAAATGTTGGGGATTGAAGTCCTATCATTGGACGCTAGTTCGGTGATGATACCAAGAGACTAAGAAGACCTTGGGGTTAGAACATCCCAAGTATAGTTGTGAGTGCGAACTGCGATGGAATCTCATAACAAAGCAGAACAAATATCCAGTTTTCCTTGGTTTTTAATGGTACTCAACTGAGATCAACGTGTGACTAAAAGAAACAACAATTAAAGCTGCTCTCTACAAAACCGCATCAAATAGGGGAAATGCTTATCTCCTTTAAGAAAATCAAACGATGAGGTGACTTTATAGTAGGAAATAGATACAATATCTCCCGGTTCATGCGATGATCCTTAAAACATAAAATAAGTGCCAAATAGCTGAAATTACGTTTCTATCAAGTATTTCACAAAACGAAATCTTAGACGTTGACATCAATACTCGTGTTACAACACTAAAAAGTAATTTCATCCTTTTTTGCAGTGCACTTTTCAATTAACATCTCATCCAACTAATAATAAAATTGCAAGATCCGCTTACTTCCAATTTCCCTACCCATACTTTCAGTTTTATGAGGATAGGTCATCAATCAGGCCTACTACCAGGTATGCAACAGACTAATATGATAAATGAGTCATATTATTAGACGGAGCATTTGGGAATGTTTCTAACTTATATATTTTTAAAGCTGTAAAGTCCCGATTTGCATCAAAAAACAGCACACATGCGTAATTCTTGTTTGAAGTGGTGATATCATTTATCTGTCCAAACTGAATTACTTTAAAATTGATTACAGCTAGCAACTTGATTATCAAAAGTTTAATGCTCTAACCAAAATGCCATAACTACATTAAGCAGTTAAAAATAATATTTTTAAGCTACACGTTTCACACCAGTAAGTCATAACTTTTCTTAACAAACGAAACATACTAGGTATTTTTATTATTCTTTTGTGAAAAAGCTTAATTTTATGAACACATAACATGACATTATTTATTATAATATCACTGTTGCATGTTTGACACGAATTCTCCTTAGCCTTATAAAACAAATCCAAACTTTATACAAAAATTTAAAGTGATCTACGTCGAAGAAACTCTTTTTAATGGTCAACGTTTCTTCCAATCAGGAAACATTTACTGTATAATCACAGATTGCATAATGAAAGTCAAACTAACAGAGTAAGCTTGATGATGTCAATGATATGGGCAATGGTTTCTTGAACTAGCATCCATCGTCCAAATTATTGTTTTACTCTCAGGATCTGAAGTGACCAAGTAGATCGATGTGATAACAAATAATGTACTGCACTAGATAGATTGAATAGACAAAAAGTAAAACTAGTGCCAAACGTTTGTTGAACCACCTAGCCAAATGGAAGACCCTAAGTCTAAGTGGTTTTAGTAGATAATTATTAACCTGATAGATCATCGAAAGTAAAGATTCATACTGGTTGCATGGCTAGTTCGAATTAAATGGGTCAAGATGGAACTATCAACAATTTTGAAAACGCTTTTGCTTAGTTATGTTCGAAGGCACTCGTGAGTACAGAAAAATAGACTCCTAGAGCATTTTCCAACAGACTTTGCTGCATTAGTTGAATTGATTGACATAAAGAGGCTACAAATCAAGGTGACTTATCTTTCAAACTCAGTGTCGTTATCGCTTTTGACGAAAACATTAGTTGCGGATTCCCTTAGTTAAAAGTTCACTGGATTGTTTTATGAATCTTCAGCATTAACCCTTCGCTGAGTGCATCAATTTTAAATTGTAACCGCATACACAGCGAATGTTTGTTTACCATTTAAATCGGCTTTTGCTTTAATTTTGTGACTAAGTGTTCTATAAACCTTCGCGGTTAGACATTTTCCCTGGGCGTAATCTACACGGTTTTTCCTTTTTTCTTCAAGTGTATCAAAAAAACACACGATTATATAGTGAAGAGTTTCCACTAGATTTATTATATAGTGTAGAGAGATAAAGCTATGAACGTTTAGAAACTGTCAAGTCCAAGTAAATAGATAACTATTTATTTCATCAAGCAATAGCTAAAGTGGTAGCGAAGCCACCTATTTGAGTTAACTGTAATGACAAATAAGGCAAAGCACACTTAAATGACAATAATTTAGCCATAAATTGTGCTTACACACGTATTTACATGTTCACCTTCAATATTACCAGATCATTTTTCACATGTTTTAATAAATGACTGCTTTGTTATTTAAATCTTAAATGCATTTATTTCAGGCTACCTAAGTTAACTTTCGATTGATATGTTTACAAGAAACATACCAGATTAAATAATAAGTTTCAGTCAGTTATCTCTTAGACTTACAAATAAACTACTTGGGTTGATGATAAGCAAAGAGTTACGAAAATTACACATACTTGTGGATGGTAAAAAACTCATCAGTAATTGTGAAGAAATAGTTTCTCCATACAAAAGCTTCTACTACATTTGGTGATAATTGAAGTGGTGCACGGTGAGAAATACCATTCGCGTCAACGATAATAGCCAATGATCCTGGACCTGAAACAATGAATTCATTCTGAAAGCATTGAGTTGTTATAAAAATATATCTGTATTTGGACAAACCTGAGAAAAGTGGGCAACGAAACTTCGCATCGGTTCTCTTGCTGAGCGTAGTAACTCCGTAGTGCCACTCGTACTCAAATTTATTGATATATAACTATTGTTCAATGCAACACATAGAAATTGTGGAGAAATACACTAAAATATAATTCTAAATCAAGTAGGAGTAGCATGAGATTACAAGAGACTGCGATACTTCTGTTAGCTTGGTCTCAAAAACAAGCATACATGTTGACATGAAAATATGATGTACTTGAATTAGGCCCGACTTAAATCCTATGCACAGCTAAAGTGATGTAACGAATATACGTCAATAATTAGAATCCAAAAAACTTGAAATACCCTCTCTTTCTCATCATCGAAGGAACACAGGTGGAACGAGGAGACACCTTTGAAAGACGGAATAAAACTTATGATCTAGGAATAAAGTTCAATTGTTTTTAAAAGTGAATTTTCATACCTCTAGATTTTCAGCATTACATAGTGTGAGATTTTCATCGCTGAAAATAGCTAGTGTAGTTTTCCTAGAAGAAATTTCAAGTCTCGAAATTGGCTTAGTCTTATCAAGTCATAAGATATAAGTGAATTATAAGTTTACAAATATTCTCCTAGATAAAACATCACTGAGACAAAATGACGTTTTATCATCATATAGCTCTTGGACAATCAGCTGAGATACTAAACTTTAGTTTTAATTAAAATACAGCCGTATTTTGCAACATACCCTTTACTTGTTCCAATAAATAATAGGTCTGAAAATGAACACATGGCTGTTATCTGAGACGAGATATGGGAATAGGTATGCGTAATAAAAAAATACCTCTATCTCAGTTTCGAGAGCAGTACATGTACTTGAGCGTGACTGGAATAGTGAATACTTCGTATTCTCCGGTTCGATGTTAATAACATAATCACTCATCATTAGTTAGGACAGTCGATCACAAAAAAATTCAGTATGTCTGAAAATGACATAAGACAGACAAATGTTGTAAACAAGTAAACGAAAGCATTCATATAGTAACCTGATATGTATTATTAAAATAATTAATCGACTGTATAAAAACAACACCAAACCAGATAACAGAAGTGCATCACTGTTTATCACTAAAAGGCGCACTTCAAAAGTATATACAACTTAAAAAAGATATCTCATCGAAAGCGGGTGATAAGGTTAGAGCCTATAATGAAGTGTGATCAGAATCGACAATTACAAGAAGTGTTCGTTACAAATGCTGCTCATTATCCCTTTTATTTAATTTCGTCAAACATGTCCACCCAGTAATAATACTTACACCACATAACTATTAAGGAATCGACCACTTAACAGAAGGTCTACTTATCGACTTAAAACACAGATGAAACAGTCCTATTTAATGAAGGTACCGACTATTTTGAGTCTCTTAAACTACTAGAGTAACAATGCCAGTTTATTTGGGATGTCTTTCTACTTCTCCAAGATCAAAATATTAACTCAAGATATATGGGTTATCGCTTAGACTATTTATAAGGAGTAAAGTAATTTAGTATGTTGACAACCTCAACCCTAGTGCATCGACGTCTCGGCACGAATTCAGAAAGCTCGTTCGACCTTTACAAGTCTGCATCATACAGCCAAGGCGAGATATCTGTCTCCTAACAAAAGTTCAAGCATATTCCCCAACAATCCACTCTTTTAATTAATAAGGTGTGAAGCATTAGCTATGAAAACATAAGACTGTCTTTGATAAGTGTCACTGAAGCAATGCGTGAACATCACAGAATGATCGAGTAAGTAATACTGATGTTAGACATACAGTATTAAGAAAAACGGCAAATCGGTGGATGGGGTTGTGAATCTTCATTGGCCGAAGTGGTTGGGGATGAACCACCAGGCATTAATTCAACCTACAAATCAAATCCTTCATATTTTATGGATAAAACGGCAGACAATCAAAAGCCAACCTATCTTAGCGCTACAAGTAAGGATCAATTTGAAAGTAAACGCTTCAGTCAACGAAGCATCGAGAAGGATGAAATGTATGGCATACATATTCAGCATTAACATATACTAATATATAGGTCAAGTCTTAAACAATGTAGTCTATACAATTGTAGGTTGGCTCAAACTCCCTTATTAAATTAGCGTCATGAGACCGAAGTGTTAAGACAGATAATAAAAGAGTTAAAATAATGTATCAAGAATGATAATGAGATGGAGTAGACATTCATGACTTAATTGGATGATATGGAATAAAAAGGCATGCATGAAAAAATACTGGGACTCAACATCTAGAAAAAGATAAGGAGTGAACGCATCAATACAGGCTGGAAACGTCGATCAGTAACGATGCGACAGAATATTAGTTGGATGTATTTGAATCCCACTCTGGATGGCACCACTAGGCGGTAGATATGACTTTTACGGCCGAACTTGAGCAACTATAAAATGATCTTGGAAGTCTTAATCGAAATGAAACAATCACAGCCCTCTAAACCAGAACCGACGATTTCCTCTAAATTTTAGTGGTTCATTAGAGATTTCTAAACTCAAACTCCTTGCAATATGCCTCCCCTACAAAAATCTTTGGTAAATTACAAAATATTTATCCTCTTAAATTATATGCATATAATATCAAGACTTAACTATAACCGAAAATGCGATAAGAAATCCGTCATTTCTAACAAATTATTTATGATTGAAATTGATAAATTATGCAAGGTATAATGTTTTTATGTCATCTAAAAACTTATGTAAGTTATTTCCGAATTTCTCAGACTTTATATCACGATGCATTTTATATAAATATTCATCTAGATGGCTCCATAACATCCTTGCGATCCATAGTACGAATAGGCTTTCCAACTGTCAATATATATTATTGTTCCGGGCAATATGTATTTTTCTACCAGAAAAAGAAGTGTAGCGGCCGATCTGTCGCGAATCCTGTTACAATGTCCCTTGTTTAATGCTCTATTCCATATACGAAAGAGCCACATATTTTACGACAATATTCATACCACTGAATTGCCATCTTTTCAGAAGCATCTGCAAGTGAAGTGGCTGTCGTTACTTTAATGCCAATCACCCATCCGTTTATTAAAACGAGGATTTGTTTCAATTCTAGCCTGGAACGAGCAGAAAAGAATTCTTTCGGATGGACGTTTTGCACCAGCAATCAGTACTACGAAGTCAACAGCCATCTCGTGTCCCTTGTTTTTAGAAAACTGCCATTTCCTTGCCACATTGACAATTTAATCATTTTCTTAACAATCCCATAGTTTGCAAACGAAAAACGAGATTTTTATTATTAATAAGATCTCGAACACTCTCTATTGTTAGCACGATGCCATCAAGTGTCCGCCGTGACCTTGAAACGCTTCCTTCGTTCCTCATTGGTTCGGCCGTAAAAGTCATGTCCACCCACTAGGCTTCACAAAAGCAATTCAGTCGAAGAAATACGAAATCACGCAATTGACCAAAAAGTTATTTACGTATCAACAAAGGCCAAGGAGTCATCATCAGTGATCAATTTAGTTATTACTCAGGGTCGCTCTGATGCTTTAGACTACCTTATAACGGCGAATACTTTATTTGGTTCTGTAAAGCAACCAATGATGGCTACGCAAGTCTAGTCAATATAATTAGAAAAGAATAATAAACACGTCTAAACAAATTACATTTGATCTGCACTGAGCTTAAGCTCAATGTAATGGGTTAAAGTGGATTTGTTGTGACAGTGAATAAATGTAACCGATTTCGGCAAGATCGTTATCGTAATCTACCGTAATATTCTTAAAGTTTTTACTCGTATACAGGTCAGTAATATCATCATAATGCAGTGTAATGGGTTCTCAGAACATCTAAGCGCAAATTTACAGTTGTCTTCAGTTGTAACATCGCAGTATGTTGTCAACTGGAGCTGACTACATTAGCACGATTCTAATATCGAAAAATAGGGCGACTAATTACAAATGTCGTCATATTCTGTAAACTCCGTCAAAAAGGCCTCTAACATCTTCTATGTAACAGACAACGGTTTGATAAATATCAACTGACTGCATAAAGTCCCAAATGTTTGAGCAACAAGCATATTAAACTAAGGAGCTATAAAAAGCGAGGTATCAGTACAAAGGATTAAAATTCACAAGGCTTTTGAATGTGCATAGAAACAGACAGTTGCGTCGGTGCCTAAAATAAACTCTAAATATTCCACACAGAAACAGTAGTTACTAGCCAAACTAAAACAAAAAAGGGACAGTTAAAATAAGTAAACGAGAAATAAACGTGGTTAGTGACAACAATTTCGCTAACAACATAGCTCTAAACATATATTTCGCATATTTTAACTTCATTAAAAGGCTTAGAAACTGAAAATAATGGTCAGAATGACAAGTTTTTAATAGAAATTCTAAACAAGCTACCGTAGCGAAATTGTTAAAATTTGACATTTTCACAGTAACCTTCAACATTTGTACAATGAAAATTTGCAGGCATTAATTTTGGTTGAAAAAGGTTATTGGCATCATTCTCGTGCTAAACATTCAGTTATAAGTTTTAAATATCTGTATACTATTAATTTTGCTCCAATACATTAATGATACAGTTTTAATCTTTGTACTTTTCTTGGACTTTTCATGGACTTCTGCCTGTTTCTTTTCTCTGTCATTTACAAGTAAACGACATTACAGTACAATTTTCTCCTGGGTTAAGTTTTCTGTATTCATCTTGTGCATTAATAATTAATCTCTCTTATAGTTTTAATTAACAGGTCAATCCTACAGATCATTTTGTTATATCTACTGCAACGACTTCTTAGAGCTCATGTATTCCTAGCTTTAACTCTGGTTTCGATAGCCAAGTTATCGGGTCACGTAATGTAGTTTGTTACTAAAAATACAACGTTCTGAACAAAGTTGCTGCTCATTGAAGTAAACCATATTCACATAAACCCAGAACAATCATAATGCGCCAATTTTGTTGTTTTTATATTTGTATTTAATTTTTGACTGTTTCATAAAGTGTACAAGCGTTTTGCAATCCACGGGTAACGCAAACCAAATTTTATTGAGTCTATGTGAATAAAATATAATAAAAGATATTTATTCTTGATGATACTATTCACCAACCAACATGTGGTGTCATACATCATATTATGAAATGTGTTCCCTTCAAAACTTTGAATAATGCAAGAACGAAAACATTTTCAGAATACTTTGAATTCAATGTATTTCGTTTTATTCTCATTAGCTACATACATGCTATTGATTTTAATTCACTGAAATTATTATTAATAATACACATATTGATTTTGTCAATTGTATTGTTTATCTCGAAACAACGATCTATTGCTACCAGGGAAATCAAAGGTTAACTACTGATTCCATTTGAACACAAAGGTCAGGTTTAAATCTTCTAATTGCAATGTTCTCAGCAAATTTTAGCAGAATGGTTTTATGTTGCTTATTGATGATTTCATTAGCATTTGTTACATCGACCTCATGTTCCGTGTCTACCAAATGACGCATAATTGAACTTCTAAAAGTGGTTGCTTCTTCCAAATACAGGTTCTTCGGGATATGTTCAATAAGTCTTAAATTGGCCTGTCTTTCTGTCCTTCGAATGTACCTGCTGCTTTTGCAAGTACATGTGAACTGGTAAATACAACTGGAAGTGACATGAGACGGATATTTATCAACTTTTGTTTGACTTATTAAACATCATGTTTTGTAGAGCGTCAGTAGTTCGGCCTCAGGGAATGTTTGTTTGATGATTGTTCTAAGTCTTCGATTAAATAGTTTGGCTACTTGATCTCCGTAAAATACTAGTTGAATAAATACCTTTTTCTTTTCGGGTTTCTCAGCTTCGAATATTTGATTACATCTATTACTATACTTTTGAATAAATATTTCAGGGTACCTATTTTGAAGACATTTTTTTATGATTGCAATTTCATCGTCAAATTTATCAGCAGTGCACAGTCGTTCATCTCTGTAGTAGAGTGACCTGGCTAAGCCACGTTTATAGCTGATTGGACAAAAGCTATGAAAATAGAGGTATTGTCCATTCCATGTATCTTTCCAGGATATATATCTCTGGCATGTTCCATCATCTCTGAGTGAAATTCCTAGATCCAGAAATCGGAGGATATTGTTCTTTTCGTACTCCATTGTGCATTTGATATTAGGATAAACTTCATTGAAGATTCGAGGTAGTTTTTCTCCTCGGTTTATGTCGTCGCACATAATAAATGTACCATTAACGTACCTACTGATGAGTAACATTTGGCTTATTGAAGCCTTTAAATTTGTTTTTTCCAAATTGGCGATAAATATGTCAGCGAGTACTGGTCCTAAAAGTGCTTTTCATAGTTACACCATCTGCTTGGCAGTATAATTTATTGTTGAATCGAAAGTGGACGTTTATTGTGCCTGGCCGTATAAGTTGCTTAAATTGTGCTTTCGGCAAGGATAACTTTTCGGAATGTTGACTTATTATGTCAATAGTTTCTACCAGGGAAATATTGTTAAATAATGCTGATATATCATAGGATACCATTATTTTATTAGATATATTTATTTGAATTACTAGTTCAACGAAATCAAATGTATCTTTTAAACTGAATACAGACAGCTCCTTAAGAATCTGTCCTAATTTGTTGGCTAGCCCGCGAGCAAGCTTATGACATGTTAAATTGATCACGGAAAATATTGGTCTGATTGGTACCTCAAATTTATTTAGTTTGGCTTGCCCATACATGAATGGTAGGCGCGAACCGTGTGGTTTCAATTCGTTGTATGTCGTGCTGTCAATTATCTTTCGCTTTAGTAGTTCTCTTAGATTTATAGTTACTCGGTTTTCCAGTGCTGCTAATTTTTTGTCTTCGCTTGATTTTTCTGGTTTGAATTTACTTGTGTCTTACAGAATCAATAGCATTTTGTGTGCATTCGGATTTATTCATACTACTTCTTAATTTTTATCTGGGTTAGGTAAGAGTATGCTGTTATCGTTTCGTAGTTGTTTTATTGCATCATAATGGGCTCTAGTCATGACACTGGATTGTATGTTTGTGTTTTCCATAATTCATCAAATTAATAGACAACAACACCTTCACTATTGCCTAAACTTAAATAGTCTGTAGGTTGCATTCGTTTACCTGATTAATGGAACTTTTGAAGTAGGTCTACACCCACGAACACGCTTAGGAAGTGCTAAAAGGTATCCCAATCGTAGAGGATTGAGTTCGGTTCAAAGTAGTGCCACACTTCAGCACGCCTAATGAGCGTCATTTTATAAACAGGCTTAGTATCCAAAGCTTACAAAGTAACCTCAATGAGCGTGACTCAGGTACACTGTTCACCGAAAGCATAAATATTGGTTCCAACAATTCTGGAGCCATTTCGAATCCTAACGCTGCTTCTCGTCTCATTTGTGAACGACTATACGGGCTGACACAAAACCTTACATGGTCATACTAAAAAATATACGATGAACTGCTGAAACCTTGCTCTATGGTTGAACCTTCCCTCATTTTAGCGACACAGAGTATTGATAGAAGAAACCAACGGGGCTGTAGTAAACCATACAAGGATGTACTCAGAAGGTTGCTGTAACATTCTTCACGGTACAGGAAACTCCAAATGATCCAATAGAAGCCCACAGCTTACTTAAAATTTGAGAGACAATAACGAGTCAATGAAATCCAATGTTATTTTAATCCGAGGAACCACTGCAGAACATTTATACACCAGAAAGTGGCGACACAAGTGTAATCTGGCTTACTAAAGGTAAAATTCTGAATGGTTAAAATTTTGATTCGATTGATGTTTAGAGAAAATGAATTTGATATCGTATACGGCTACTCTCAAAAACGCCCATGTTGCAATTACTAACTATTATATCAAGCGATTCTTTAAACTACACTCAAAAGTCATCTTGTGGATATTTTGTAGCCATTAAAGCCCATGTATTTCTGTGTAGAACTGGTATTCTGTTTAACAGTTCACTGATTTTTAGTATGTAGATGCCTGACTAACGTCGATCTACTGTCCAAATTTACGCTATTTGATCCGGATGATTGTAAGACATGCACGACATACTGAAGCTCCAACTTAGATCTTGCACGTGATGAGTCTAGATGATCTTAGTGGGCTTTTGGTTTTGGTTGTTTAGTTCTCCATTTTTCCTTGTAGACTGTTCACCTCTGATCCCAAGATCGTTATGTTTAGTTGCTGACCAAATATATGCGAATAAAACTAATTCGGCGGAGCTAACATGGTGTAGCTACTTAACGTAAGTGCAGTCTGCATAGAGCCTCCCCATGTAGTAACTCCGTAACCTGGTGGTGGCCATAAATTCCCGTTCCTTTAATGCTTTTTATATAACAGGCAATTTTATGATGCTGAGTATACTGAAAAATATGCACAAAGAGAATCACTGTAAGTGGGTTATCTCAACACTGCACAATTTGTCGTACCTGCATTTAACGTTGATTTGTCACATAATTAAAACTGGTCATGAAGAGTTCGAATGCTTCACTCAACGTTTAGTGACCAGTACATGCAGTGTTACTTGATTTCGTACATTACAAGATGCCTTGAAAGAATTGACTTTAGATCGCGGTAGCTCGAAAAAAATATTGCTTTTTTGGAACATGCTCAAAGAGGAGCACTTAGAAAGTTAACGATATTGTTATATGAACATTAAGTCACACCTTGTTTATCACTGTTTTTAACTCCGAATTTAGACATTTTATTGTTAGATTCAGATGTGATATTACTTGTGGTGTACTGTCTAAGGCCGAAAACGCACTTTTTTTCCCTTGACCTTTATTTCAGAGAAAGTCAGTTTGATAATTCTGCCAAATAAAGTTTAAGTTAATAATAGACAATAATATATAGTAGCAAGTTACTCGCCTCCAGGTTTATTAAGGTGCATTAGTTGCAAGTATATTCAACTTTTATCGAATTAACATAGACGAACTTGTTTTTTGTTATCTCTACGCATTGATATTGGATATTGGAAGCGGAAGTTATGGTCTCAAGGACAGATGGCATTATGATTGAGTCAGAGCCGTCTCTTTTTGGCTTCATCGACTGCTTAATTTCGAAGTCAACATCTCAACTAAAAGATCATAAAATTAGTGTTAAAAAGTTGAGACGTGTTTTGCGAATTCAATCGTACAACTTAAATTTCGTTTTTCAAAAAGGACCACACAAGTCTGTTGCTTTTTTTCTGTACATACTATGCAGATATTCAGGTGGAAAAGATGTTCCCTCAAGAGCCAGTCTCTGCGAAAAGTTGTTTGAGATCATAAAGTGTGAAGTTGAGAGATTTGGGGGATGACAAAAGGGCTTACAGATTGGAAGGTTTAGTCAATAGTCTTCCGAAAAATAAAGGTAATTTGGTACTTAACACTGATTTCCCTCAGTTTTAACTAGTGCACTTATTTTTCTATATCTTATTGCGGAGACACCTGATAAATCTAGTGATTTTGTGGCGTACGACCAGTGCGAGGTTGTCAACTTCTTCTCATATTTATCTTTAGGCTTATTTAAATCCTGAATCATCTGTTTCGTACAGTAAACTCACAAGGTAACCTATGAGTATCCCTTTTAAACTTCTCCAGCCTTAGTAGATTTGGTTGCATCAGTCCTTTCTCATCTGTAAAATTACAACATTCAAGGATTCCTATCAATGTAGATTCATACTTTTGTTTTTTTGTAAACTTATTAATCAGACCTGTGTTTTTCAATCAAAAAACATAATGCCCAGTAGACATTACGCATCGGAGTGTTTTTTGCCTAATATTAACCGCATAACTCCTTACTCGAGTAACCCGTTCAACATCGATCCTTCTAGTGTTTTTGGTAGCATTCTTGGAAATAATCTCATGAGACCCAACATTCCTGATGCTTCGCGATGCTCACCAATTTATAGGTAAGTAGATGCTTTAAATTGCCCCACACCGGCTTCATTAGCTACGTTTTTGATGTTACACAAAAGCTGTTGGTATTATAGTAAGTTCGTGTTTATGATATAGAACCGAATTTCGGTAACAGACAATTCTAGTTAGTGTTTAACACTGGGCATCTTGTAAACTGTGTTTTATTTTTATAAAAAGCATACATATTTGATCTAACATGTATGTATTCTCGTGCTCTTCACCTTTAACGTTAGACATTTAGGTTATATTAACAAGGTTGTTGACTGATATATCTACTTGTGAAGTCGTGATCGATGAATGAGAGCGGAGACAAATGGTAGTAAATTTGGATAAACAAGGAATCGCAACCTACGTATTATCCTTTTTTATGTAGGTGATTTTCCACTCATAGCTGCTTATTTTTGTGCTAACATAATCTTGTTGGATTTAATTGTTTCTCGATCGTGTTAAACGATTCGACATTACTACGCTGCAAAGTGTAATTTTCTTTAATTAGTTGCGTACTGTCTGTCACTGTAATTACACTTGTTACTTCAAATAAATGAACGATAACTTACTATTATTAGCAGCATTCGACTATTTGAATCCCAATGTATTCAAGATGGTTTCGTTTACGAACCTCTGACATCACAGTTGATACCAGAGTTCACTAACTAGTCTTGTCGAAGTCCGTTCAGTGTACGATGTTATACTTTTGTGAAGAAGGTTTAGTCCTGTTTCTTATCGTAACATAAATTTTGAATACACTTTAGGCTTTTTGAATTTACTTGTTAATAATAATGTTAGGGTAATCACTCAAACTTATAATATTTCTTACAAAGTAGTTGTTTTATTCCTTGCTTAAATATTTTATTTTTGTATCATTCTTGGTTTTTTATTTTCAGTGATGTAGACTGTTCCGGCCCTTCGGTAGGTGTTGTGTTTACTAATTAACTACATCTTTATTAGCCAAGAACATTAGATGAAGACGAAGGATATTGTGAGTCATTCGTTAGGACAGATTACCATTTACTAAATAATGATAATATTCAGAATACCATACTTCGTCTCTTCTCTCAATTCTCAACGGCTGTTGGTCAATTATTAGTCAATGAGATTTTCTACTCATCTTTTAATCCTTATTTCAAATGGATTTCGAATGATAAAACTATGCTCGCTAACAAAAGTTTGGATACTATTTTGCCTTTAATATCTCAAAGTTGTACTCAGAGCTTTTCTTGGGAATCTAGAGGCATGTAAGATTTTGCTTCAAGTCCATAAATTTGGAGGTTTTAAAACTGACTATCTCTTTGTTATCGAAAACCGAATTCGGAACTAAGATACTGTCATGCATATTAGTCTGATGAAAAAAGCCACAGACTTAAGTACACGCACCTACTTCGGCGTTCTTTTTATTTCAGTCGTCCTGTCATTTTAAATTTTGTTTTAATTCCATCACTTGGTCTATTGTTGATAAATATTGACAAATGATTTTATTATTTCTTGTGGGGATAATTTGTCTTATTAGCAAGTCCATGAGACTTCTGTTTCAGAAAAATTCCGAAACCTATAAAATATGTACTCGTAATTGGTCTATGGAATAACTAAATAATGGTAAACTACAAAAGTTAAAGCAGGTTGATATGGCAAGCTATTTATAAAATTTCAAATTACCTAATTAATAACATTATTGCTGAATTTATTTATCACGATGAATAGCTGTATCTGAAAGACTGTGATTTGCATTCACTGGACCACGTCTTCGAGTTCCGTCCCATCTACAGAGTTTTAGTTAATCTAGCAATAGATGTCACTTAGTAGATGTGTCTTACAACGTAGTACACAAATCTGTACCTTTTGAAAAATTTGCTGAAACCAACGGTCAGTTTTATTTTTTATATTATTACAGGTATTTGATAGGTTGCTACAGGTGTTAAAACACTAAACCGACCCTCAACACATTCAATTACACCTACGCTTGCACTAAGCTTAGTACCACCTGTTGCGTAGAAATTAATTATGCTAGTAGCCAAAATAAAGCATAATAAGTGATCACCTGAAATCGAGCATATTTTCTGACTCTCAGTCGTAGATGAACATAGTAGTTAATGCACTCCTTTTTAGGTTAAAAAATTCAATAGTTATTTGTTCTCCCGTACATCCATTTTAATTTTATAGTGGATACGTAAACAAGGAACTGCCGTATTTAAGCGAGACTGGTCCAGTTTCTGCTGAAGCTGTTCTGGCTGCTAAAAAGTGGAGGTTTGGTTTTTTGTCAAGTGGTCACGAAGCAGATGATACTCAGTCAACTGTACAGTTCCGTAGCACTACACTGAAATCAGTACTTACATACAATGATGACTTTCTACATGATCTTCTTTTAATGAGGATAGGTATTCAGTCTAGTAGATTTCGGTTTTTGGGAGCTTCCAGATCAACAGAAAGTCAACAGAAGTGTACCACTAATCCCTTTTCTTATCCGTTATCTGATCACTTCTTGTGGGTACGGAACAAGTGTGATCCTCTTACGTTAGGCGTTTCGTCCGAGTGCTTATCTCATTTCATAAACTACCATATTCAAGCTGGAACAAAATACAGACAACTGTGCTGGTTCGCTCACCATTCCATCTCACTCATTCCAACTTCCGCATCTGATAATTCTATTTGGCTGGGACAAATATGGGCATGTTTTATCCATGGATTAAAAACTTGGCTACGTTTGTATGAATACTCAGTTCAGTCGATCTTGTCGAAGTTGTCAAATAGTAACGAGTCGCGACTTCTTCTATTTACGGAGAGCTTACGGAATCTCTCAAATCAGATAGAGTAAGTTATGCCAAATAGTGTCATCCAGTTTCTTAAATTTTGAAGCCTTAGTGATAATAACAATATCATCAAATATTAGTCAGTTCGCATAAAACAATTGTTTCATTTTTATTGCCTTGAATAAATTCCACTATTTTTGTACGTATGATTCATTGACTAACTGTCAAGTTCTGAAACTAGTGGTTCGTAGCCACTACACCTAAACTGCAATAGTCCATGAACCTCTTAACAGCCGATCGTTCATTAACGCACCATTTTATGTTAATCAGTTATGGATAATGTCTTGAAATTAATCAAGTTTTTCCTATTGTAACATTTTAAATTTATAAGGGAGAGCGACGCATCTTAACTATACTTGCGTTGCTACTCAAGACATGCAGTAGATTGCATATTGTCAAGATCTTCACCCAATGAACTATGTCGTTTTTCTAATATAACTTGATAAGTGGGTGCTGTAATGCTTGTTGAGCCCCGTCCATTTGTCAGCCTGGTATTGCATTACTCTCACCAATGACGTTCAGTGATAAGTATGCTAAACTATAAAGTTTTTGCTCAAATCGAATGGAACACATGTCACTACTTCTGCAGATATTGACCTCAAATGAGGTCTAGTTTTCTAATTGTTTAAAGGTTTGCGAGTGAAATTCGGTGCTACATAATTTCCAGCGATTCTCTGGTTAATATTAATCTAATAAAAAATTATTCACGATAAAGTAGTAAATGAATACAAAAATTGTGCAATCAAGTAAATATTGATTTATGTTTATATTTTGTCTTCGTAGGTTCGTCTCTGACTTATGTATGCTCAATTACAAACAATCAGATATTTCTATGTATCCACTAACTAAACTTCATGGTGTGGAATTATTGGCTTACTTAATGTCGAAGGCAGATGGCTCTGTGTGCCATCCATCTGAACACATTGTAAGATTCCTGTTTAAAGAAGCTGCTTTACCACTTATCAAGTAAGTACTGTATATTTAAACATTTTATTTGCAAATTTATGTAAATTTGCTCTATTGTCTTGTTGTTTGCAGTTGATACGAAATGCGTATTTATCCTATATGATCCGGTTAATTCATAGTTCACTGGTTTCGATGCTGTAACACAACGTCGAATATTATAGATGTCACCCACTAATGTTTTGTAACTGGTTTTTATCCCAAACTGTGTGTGATTATGTTTACAGACGAAGTCTTACAACCAAGAAATTTCGTTGAACCATCAAATATCTTAACATAATTATCCTTCATTACACAACGCTGTATAATATATTGACTATCTCTCGATTCATTTAGTTTTTAGAGCAACAAATAATGAGCGGCTTGGAATCCACTGAGACGCGATGCATGATATCTGTCCATGATACTAAAGCATGTTTTAATATAGTGAAACTTGCTTAATTACTTCAATTATAAATGAAAATGTATTAATATATCTCATCACTAATTACATTTGACTGAAGCATGTGGTAAATGTTATGAATTTGTACGTCGGAAAGATACCACTCTGTAGATAATTTTAATCACTATAAAATTACGATGAAAAAGGATTAAATAGTTGATGTTGATTGATCTAGCAACAGAATAGATTGTCTAATAAGATTGTTCTTGACTACTTAGCATCACTAATCAAAATCTACAGTTAAAATATTCCCACTTCACAGAACAATGGTCTAAAATTGTGATTTCTACTTCAACTTATTCCCATCAATAAATTTCTGATTTAGTAAGGTTCAGTTGATGTAGCTAGCTCTAACGTCATAGGGTGCTTCTCATAATTTAGTTTGGGAACTTGTATGGGTTAAGTGGACTCAATGTTCTTTTTCTTTGTGTTACATATTGTTTTCCTACTTAGAGTTTTGATAAGCGTATTAAGTAGATGCAATACACATATCTCCTTTCAAGCTAACTAACACCTTATGCTTACATTTTAGATTTCTTGAAGTATTTGTTTTAGACGGGATTTATGATGATATTGGCAATGAATTTAATTTGATTGTCTCAAATGAACATTTATTCAAACAAGGTCAGTATAAGTAACTTTTTTCTTTCCTCAAATACTATTTTCAGCTCTTTAATTCAATCAAGACATTCATTATAATTAGTTTCCATCCTTATCTGTATATATTTGTTTTTGAGCAGATTAATTTCAGAATCTGCCTTCTGTTTAGGTGGTACTTCGACTTTTAAATTTTGTTAATGGTGATGATGTTTGTATATATGTAACGTAGAACCAGGCACATGTGTGCATCAGTCCAAGTCACCACACCCCATCAGTGCAGTAAGATGAACACTTTATTAGTAGAAGTAATAGTTACATCAATAGTAGTGAAAGAAAAGTGTGGGCACACACGAATAAATAATTAATCCGTTGAAATTAAGGTATAAAGTAGTTTTAGGAGGGAGGGGACAAGGGTGGATACACTTGCCCCACTATGACCAATTCTCAGCCATGTCACTTGGAGTCTCCATCCAATGGTTATGACAGTCAGACAGACCCCAACCAATTAGTCTGTATCTGCCAGCATGTCTCTGACTATCAGTCATAGATCTTATGGGCAGATGCTACGTTTTTGTTTGGCTGCCCCTAATTTTCTGCTATCCTTTATCGGCGTCAGCCAGCATTGTACGTCGAGGTAGTCGGTAGTTAGGCATATGTAATACATGTCCTAACTACCTCAGTTGATAAAGATTCACAACTTGATTAATTGCATTGCCATCTTTTGGCTTTGCCTTGAGTCTGACCTTATTATAATTTTCCCAGTAGTCCCAGCAAACGCATTCGATGTTTCGAAGACATCAAATACCAATAACATGCGGATGTCATCTCTTAATGTCTCTGTCTTGCATCTATACACTTGTGGGGTACTGGGTACTGCGCAGCATACTTGTCCTTTACTTGGTTTACAGATATCTCACCTACTTCATAGATGATGTAAGTTGGTGAAAGCCAAACAAGCTTTGTTAATCTGCGCTAAGATTTCGTCAGATACTAACCCACTAAACTAATCAGACCTCCGAAATAATTTGAGTAGTTGTTGCATCCAACTATTACACTCCTTACCTTTGGTTCAAGTGCTAATAGTAAAGTAGCAATTTGCTTTTAGATTATTTTCTACAAAAACGACATGTTAGAAAATTTAGTCTGATAGTCATGTTTTAATTTTGTTGTAACTTCATTGACTTACGATACATGTATCTTTCGATAGCTTAGTTTAACCACCGCCTACCTTGACGAGCAATACTATCTGACATAGGTGTAGGCTAGAATAAAGCTAGGGGCGAGCAAACCAAAACATGGCACCAGTCCATGAAGCCATTGGTAATTGAATTATGCCCTGTTAGTAGGTGCAGATTACCTGGTTGGGGTCCGCTTGATTGTCGTAACACATTTGGTTAGAGACTTTGGGTGACATAGCTCAAAATCATTCGCAATGGCGCAGGTGCATCTATTCTCTGTCTTCCTACAAATCCTAAGCTTCTGAATTCATCAAATTTTCTTCTTACTGAGTTATATTTTCTTAAACTTCATCTCCGATCTCTAATCCTCTCCATTAATGCTAACTCTATTTCTTCCTCCACTATTTTGGGATTGGATCCGACAATTTGATCTCTATCTGTTAATTGAAGCATGGTCTCTTGAACACCTTGAGTAACAATGCTGGCATATTTGGGATGCGCTTCTCCCCTCCCATATGCAAAATGTTACTCCAGGATTGGCCTGCTTCTTCTCCTAAATTAGTTATAGGGTGTGAAGTAATTGAATGCGTTGATCGCTTTACTTATCTCGGAAGTCTCATTACCCCTGATGGGTCGGTGTCTGACGAAATCTCAGCGCGGATTCAGAAATCCCGATTGGCATTTGCCAATTTACGTCACCTGTGATGCAGACGAGATATCCGTGTCTCAACGAAAAGCCGGGTGTACTGCTCAGCAGTCCGCGCCATTTTAACATATGGCTGCGAAACGTGGGCGTTGTAAACTTAAGATATGCGTCGACTCCAGATATTTGACCATAGAAATCTTCGTAACATCGCTCGTATATCATGGAATAGCCGGATTAGTAATAGTGAGGTTAGACAAAAGGTTCTTGGGAAACATGGTAAATCAGTCGAAGAAGTCATTAACCTTCATCGACTGAGATGGCTGGGACATGTATTGCGCATGCCCGACCACCGTCTACCCCGTCGCGCGATGTTGGCTAGGGCTGAAGTAGGATGGAAGAAGGGTAGGGGCAGCCAAACCAAAACATGGCATCAGTCCATGACGTCCTTCACTACTGGTCTAAGCCGTATAGGTAAATGTAGATTACCTGGTTGGGGTTCGTGTGATGATCGTAATAAATGGCTGGAGACACTAGGTGATATGGCTCAAAATCGGTCACAGTGGCACAAGTGTATTCACTCCTTAACCTCATCTAGATCTTCCATTCTATTATTATTTTCTGCACATCTTTACGTTACTCTCCTTTCTTATGTTCTGTTATTATAGTACATCTGTAATCTCGTAGTGCTAATGTGGTATGGCAACTTGAACTGATGTACGCACGTACCTAGTTCTACGTTGTTACTAACTGACTGACTGATAGCCTGGTTTCAATATTCTTTTAGTCGTGCTTATTCTTATTTAATATTTTAAATGTAAGTGTGCTGTTTTATTAGAGAAAAGCTGTTCTTCTGGTCAGGGGTTCTATTTATTATTGGGTCCCAGTTAATAATCCGGTCTTGAAGGGAGCCATCACTCGATCTTATCGTATTATCACGTTCATTTGTCGACCAGAATTCTATTTATTCATTTTAATAGTTCTCGCACTGTGTATTATTTATCAAATCAGAATCCACTGTCGGTTAGCGATTCGTAAGTAACGCCGAACTTATCGCATATGTACATCGATCCAATTTGCAAATATCACACAAGCCATAACAACTGTATGGACATAAACCGGTTTGTACCAATCAGTCTTCTGTATATATATATCACACGTAAATTTTTTATTCATTATCCAGTCAAATGAATTCCAGTAAATTTGTTTAATTTTTACTTCCTTCCTTCTTCATGAATGATTACTTTTAGATAGCTCATTCTGGACTAAAAGCTTTCGTTTTTCTACCTATGATCAAATATTGAACATTGATATTGGCACTGAAAATCTAATACGTGTTTCACTGAGTCAACTTTTACCCTCAGGTTTTGAGAAAGAAATTTTGTGCTGTGCCAAATCAGTATTACTGTTGAAATCAATCTGTCCTAAGGTTAGAACGCTTTGTTATTTTGAAAAGCTGTTTTTCATGTATCAAGGTTTTCACCATTTAAAATATTCATAAAACTGTTAAATTAACATGTTAAGCTAACTTTTTTCTTAATATTTTTAAAAATCTCCCGATTTAGCACTTTCTATTTCAAACTCGCTCACAATTCCCATCACTCTGTTTTCTGGAAACTGTTGAAGAGATATCTAATCATAAAGATATATTTGAAAAATATCAAAAATTATTACAAGATACAGCTATTGAACATTCAGCTACAAGGTTAGTAATAGTCCTATTATTTCCCACATGTTCATTACTTTAATTCAACTGTAGTCTTATCGTAGCTTAACTATCTTCTGAATCTTTTAAATCAGTAAAAGTATATTGTAGAGATGAAGTAGTCAGTTTTGGAAAAATTCAGATTTTTCTTCTCGAAATTCATTTATTTATTCATGTACAACGTAGAACCCGACGAGTATGCTCATGAGTTCAAAGTACCATACCATATCACGATGTGATCAAATCCGTAATATTAACATAACAGTATAATGCAGCAGGAAGAAATAAAACAAACGAAGGTACGAAAGAGTACTGGGGCTTAGAGTCTTGCAGTACATAAAAAGTGAATACAGTAACGTCACTGTGACCGATCTTGAGCCATGCCACTTATTGTATTGAATGTGTGATAAAAAGATGTCTTTGTAACGCACTGAAAACGGTTAAAATTATCACAGTGATTTATTTTGTCATCATTGAGTAAAAATAATAGTACTAAACAATGTTCTCTTTTCACGTTGATTGTTCATAATGCTCAAATCTACCTGATCCCTGAACCTAAAATCCTATTCATAATCTTAATTCCTATCTCTAAATCGCTATTATGAGCAATTTGTGAATGTTTTAAGAAAAAACTGTTTGCGTTCCCATAAGAATTCAAAAAGACGAATGTTGTATGATCTGGTAGATGTTGTTAAAGGATTTCTACTTTTGATTTACAGACATAGAAATGCATATAAAACTGCATTATATTTCCCGGTCGTGTAAATTCTATACATCACCTCTAACATTATCATTATTTTCTTCTAAACTATTGATTTACAGCAGCTACTTTTTGATTGGCAAACGCTGGATAAATTTTGAAAGGAGCAGAGGGGGGAGTTCTCGAAATTACTCGAGCTCGTATCTATTACATACTTCTACATTTTAGGCTTTATTATGCTAATTATTTTTCGTATCAGTTGTACGTATTCTAGTTATCCTGGTGCCCATGAAACAATCTATGAAGCTGATGACACCCGGTTTAAACTACTTACCGCCCCCCCGTTTTTTAAAGATGGTGGCGAACTTTTACTCACAGAACTGAGGAAGTTGTTTAGAAATGTTTGGGAAACAGTTTGTTCAATCTTCTGAAGAGAAAGCGATCATTGACCTCATCTTTAAAGTAACTGTCGGGGATAAGTCTACCTTTGACTGATTTCAGCTTAATGCCCCAGCTATACTTTACAGGTTATGCAAAACTCGTGGAAGAGTGGCTCGTATGGAGCAAGCTGATTTTTGATCTGGTAGCGAATGTGTTGATCATATCTTCACTCTTCATTAAATGTCGGGTCAGCGTCACACATATTACAACCCTACAGTCGTTGTTTCTCCCTACATTAAGGCCGCCATTGGCTCGTTGAACACGATTGCTTTCTGGAATTATTAGTTGGAAATTAGTATAGCTTAGGAGTTCATACACATCTTAAGGGCTGCACACACAAGCAGCCTAAAATAAAATGTGGGTATGCAACCATTTTTCTCCATCATTTCAATCCAGGGGGTTTATGCAGGGCTATCCAATCTCACCATTCCTTTCAATCTTTGTCATCGATATCACTCTAAAAGCAACTCTTAGAAAGTGTGT
This sequence comes from Schistosoma mekongi, assembly GCA_034768735.1. Lineage (NCBI taxonomy): Eukaryota > Metazoa > Platyhelminthes > Trematoda > Strigeidida > Schistosomatidae > Schistosoma > Schistosoma mekongi. The sequence goes on along the minus strand of CM068307.1, from coordinate 10,272,554 downwards.
GATGGTGGTGTTGATAGCTACCTAGGGAAAGACTTTTTGACCACAAGCCTTGTTCTTCTGTACGATAACACGTAATCCATCCAAATCGTACTTATTCAGTTGACAATTATTACACGTAGGTATGGCATGTACTTTGCACCTTCCAACTGCAAATTACTTTAGCTTAACTGGCAGTAGTCTATGTCTATTATCATTCTTTATGGTCGGCATTTAGAAGTAGTCTGATGGCAGCACCATGTTAGTACTGCTGACGTTAATCAAAATGTGTTTGAGTCCGGTGATGATATTTTAATGTCACAATCTTGGAACATTGGCTTCGGTAACTTGGTTATGTCTTACATTTGTAGTCCCGGCGGCTTCCATGTTGTACGTTATTTGAAAACTCTGTGACTAGATGGAAAAATGGGGTGGTGGACAGCTTATGATTTAGCGTTTTAGTAGAAAAGGCTGGTCTCTGTCGGTCCATCATAACTCCTTGGTTGAGGTCCTAAAAATAAGTTTAGTTAGTATCTTGCTACTAACAGATATTATAACTCAGAATGGAAACCAGTAACGATTCTGTTGCAGTTTTCTTTTGAACTCTTCTTAATAGTGGAACGGTCAGGTGCTTTCATCATCGACTTCATTATTCAAGTCTGCTTTCAAAATGTTTGTTACTTATTCGTTACTTATCTCGTTTGAACATTAATCATTCGATTTATTGTTATGCCAAAGGTTTAGTAGAGATCCTTTCTTGTGGATACTTCTGATATGTGATTTTTTTCTTTATTTGAGTAATTCTGCCTATCTTGTGTTTAATTTGTTGGTTCAGTATCGATTTTTCTTGACATGTAATTTTTAATTGAAATGCCGGGAAGCTTCATTTTTGCTGGTTGGCTTTTATTTTTCATTTTGCTGGCCAGTTAGGTGATTATGTTTAAACTGAATGACAGTTCTCATTTCATGTGAATTTGTACAGATTGTGATACATATAGTGTCAATGAATGGTTTGCGATAAATAATTTCAACCCAACTGTATAATCTTTTCTGAATATTTGCCTATTATAAGTTAGGGTTGTTATCAGTGTCTGTAGTTTTTATGGTGCGATAGTGATATGAAGATACATTTGTAATCTTATAAATTTGCGTTGATAATAGGATATTAAATAATAAAGTATAACAAATTGTCATCAAATATCTGAAAATGTATTATTTTGGCGTTACTAAACTGACTACGTAGATAATCTATTCTCAAGGATAGTTCAAATATTCTATAAATGTCACATTTTTCTTACTATATTATTATCAGCTTAAGCTTAGTTTAACCTATTCCTGTCTGCTGTTGTTTTATTCCTTGGGACTGATCCATGAATTATTGGGGGGGGGGAGGGATGGAGAGTACAATCTAAGTTTATTTAAACAGTATTTACTTTGTGTTCGCTATTACTTTGATACTCCTATTTATGTACCCAGTAATACTATACTTATCACGTTATAAACAATACCATTAGTTTAGTCAAGTTTATTTATCCCTTATCAGATCAGGATAATTTGTTTTTATACATAGTCAAGATTTAATCCTACAATATTTTAATTGAATAGTTAACTTCTGCATTATTGAATTTATGTCGAATTTCTTTAGTTTCATAAACTAAATTTATCTCAAGTCATGAACTGACGATTTGATTATTTCTGTAACAAATTTTCATTTTTTTCTTTAAGAAAGCAGAAAATTGCCCAAATGACTATTGAACGACAAAATTTCTTGAAATTTGTAAATCAGGTTCGATCAGCAAGATTAGCTGCAATTGAAGGTAATCCATATATATATATATATATATATATATATATATATATATATATATATATATAAATTTTGAACTAATACTGGGGATTTACATCTCAGCTTCTTGTTTCGTTAATTTTTATTCCTCTTAGTTATGAAGCATTTGTTATCATCTTAGCCCAGCATTATCAGTGTATATTTCCAGTAGAAGTGTGATTTTTGATTATTGCACGAACATGAAATCTGTCCATTCTAATTGTCTTTATTTCTTGTCGATTGTTTTCCGTAGTCCTATTATCGTCATGTGAATAATGCGATTCCTGAAAACAACAAATTGTTAATAAATACATTAGAATGAACTGATTTCGTACTTGTCGACTAACCCAAATTCTCGTTCCTTCCTGAAGTAAACCAATTATGCTTTTGTTTAGTATGAAAATGAGAACTTCACAATTAAACCATCTAATTCAGGGAACATGATGTTAAGAAACATGCACTTGAGATACAAATCTACTATATCTACTCATTATATCTGTAGTCTACCTTTCATGGGGTTATTTATGCGAATTGAAAATTAGGATTTAATTCGCATCTATTACTTGGTTTGATTTAGCGACCAACTGTTTACAATTATACTCTGTTTATTTGTAATGATATGGTCTCTGGTAAGTAAACATGTACTATTAAATAATTTAGCTATCATCATTATTCCTAGCTTCTATGCTAAATTATCATCCGATTCTTATATAAGTTCAGTGTTTCATGTTACGGAGTGATTATTGGAAACTACTGAAAACTAAGTAGCATTGGGTATCTGTTCCGTTCTAGTATGAGACTACTCATCAGTGCCCACTTAGTCCCACTAAGGATCAAACCCTTTGCCTCCAGACATTGCGGTTACCCCTTAACTATTTGACCACTGAGCAGGCACTTGATGCTTATTAATAACAATCATGTGCTTACTAGTGACTGACTTCAGAATGTAATTTCGGAACTCTAGTAGCAAGAGGTGGTGTGGAGCTCGACTATATTTGGCGTGAAGCGGTCATCCTCTAGTAATGCAATGTTGCGAACCGGCTCACATTAGAAATGTAAACCCATTGCATGCTGTCTCTGTGGTTTCAAATTCAACACATCCTACAATGTTAATTTGATATAACGAATTGGTCTGAATTAGACAACCATTAACCACCAGGAACTAATCACTTCTGACAATTCTTATACTAAGATGAAACAACTGTTCAATGCTTAATACTAATCAATGGTTTTCTAATTCAGAACAATTAGTGATACTAAATTAACTTTCAGCAATCTCCACTATATCTAATTAAAATCTCATAATACTTATTAATATCTTATTTATGTGTATATTACTTATTTCGCTACTTTTCTCAATTTTCATTTTAATCTATACATACATATAAATTTATATGCAGCTAAACGACGTGAACAGTTAGAAGCGTATTTAACTAAACAACAAGCTGAATTCGCTGATTTAAAGTTAGCAGCTGAAAATGCGGCTAAACAACGTCATGAAGCAATAGAAGCTGAAAAGAAAGTTGACCAAATGTTGTTAGAATCAATTTCTTTGTCTGATAAATATCGAAAAGAGGTGATTGCTGAAGTGAAGTAAGTTTGTAACATATTGATTACTTTACCATTCAATAAGGTTTTACTAAATATGTGCACAGTGTGATTATGGTTGAACTATTAAACTACTTACTTTTCAATCAGTAGGTCAAATGTAATAATGAGTCAGTGATAAGATGTAGGATAATTTTATCATTTATAATTTTGTCATTTTTACACATCTGAAAGTTTGTGCTGATATCCATTGAAGACCCTATAGTGTCATAGATTTTAAATCAGTTACTTAACGTATATGACTAAAATCATTATTCTGTTTGTAGATATTTATAAGTGTGAATATTTTTAATCGGCATTTTGGAAGCAGTGCACTCAGTTGTCTGCTTAGCTTTTGTATTTATTGAAGATGTTTAATGCTATCTGGTTGCTCAATGATATGTAAGTAAATTGGGATTTAGGTATATTATATTGCATTAAGTATCTGAATTTTTAGGAAACAGAGCAGCTCATGAGAATTGACTTTAACTAGCATTAAATTGAAGCTGAATAGTGTAGTACAATAGTTATGATATTTCGTTTATTTGTGTGTATGCAAACTGAGAACGGCTATCGTCATTCAGCTATAGAATGTATCTAACATTACAAATAACTGTTTAGTGCCTCATACCTAATTAGTCAGACTAAATCTGATCGGAAACCAATCAGAATGGTGTCTACATTATTTTATTTTAAATATTATGCATCAAAATTTGGAAAATTGTGTTTACTATGTACTTGAAGCGAATTTAGTAGGTGATGATTGTAATTTTCACCTTATGTGAAATATCAATAAACCGTTTTTCTAAATGCCTTACACAAGATACCCTTCGGTTTTTCAGAGAATCCGTTTATATTCTCAGGGTTTGGAGCCACAACTTATTGGTCAAAATTCGAATGCCTTAACCACTTAGTCAACGCTTCACGTTACTTATATATAATCCATTTACTGTATTTGCATTCGTTATCTATATGCATCATTTTCATGCTCTGATTTTTCTCACAGAACTGAATTGGAATCATATTACGGGAAATTAATGCAGGAGGCTGATAAACGTAGAATAAATCTGGAAAAGCGCATTAAAGATGATCTTATTCTTATTGAGACATTGGAACCAGATGCCAGTAAAGCATTGGAGTTTAAGGCAAATCGTGTAGTTTTCGTTAATGAGTGTAAATCGAATGAAAGTTCAGATAAAGAGGAACCTTTGGTTAAAATTGATTCAATTATGTCTAAGCAATTGGCTGAAACAAGTGTCATTCCATCTGAGCTGATTCACAAAGAAACAATTAAAAGTCAACTAGAGTATCATACTATGCAAAATGAAGGCGATAAAATCGTAGATAAATACGATGATTTATTAATCGATGATGACCCTTTAACAATTTTGCGCGTTAAATTTCGTCAACGTAATAAAAGTGGATGTATATTTAAAGATCAAATGTCGGAGATAATCTACGGCGATCGTGACAAACGTTCGATTGCTGTAAGTGTTGTGTACTTTTATTATCAAACTGTGGCTGTAGATATTTCATCTTTCAGTGTGTGGCATATTCCTTTTTCGTGAGTATTTGTTAAATCATTACTGTGTTTTACTGGCTTTCTACAGTAATGTTTACTGCCACCTCTTGTGACAGTTAACATGATAATTTAGCCATACTTAACAATTAACTCATTATCATATATTTTGTTTTAATTGAAACTTTCCCGGTAGTTTTACTAGCTTTCCAATGATTGTTGATGTTTATATTACTTTAAAAAATGTTAACAATCTGTTTGTGATAAAATAAATTTTACTGATTGGCCCGAAAACCAAGTAAATTGCCAAACAAAGTTATTTAGACTACGTAACAGTATGAATTAGAATCTTAAGTGGAGAAATTTCAATGTTTAGTACGTTGGCTTCTAATTCAGCAACTTTTTATCAGCAATAAATGTTAAGCACAAACTATATTTTTAGATTCATCTCTTTATATCTGTTGATTTGTCCCAATATTTCTAATAATTTTTATTCTTCTATCTTGCGTCAGAAATCGGTTACGCCCGAATCTGCGAAATCTGTTGATGCACACAATGTAAATACTATAGGGACATCTGTAGAATCGTTCCGACAACGAAATACATTTGGCCATTCTTCTGATTCAACTATTCAACACATACTCTATGGCAAAGGTCTCGGTCCATCATCTAGGCCATCAGGTTAGTTAAAACGCACTATAATATACATTATGCACGAAAATATACGCATTTAAAACATACTTCCCGATATTAGATTAGATACAGAAAACTCGTTTAGCTACGGCTAACATGCATCAATTGTTGCTTAGTTTAGATATACGTCTACCAACATGCGCTTTGAAGATAGAGAATCTTCACAGATTGCATATCTATGATCTCATATGTTTGTTCGAAGTAGCTCACACATATCATATCAAGATCTAGCAAAGAATGATGAGGTTAGACACAGAGTGTTATACACCGGTTTTCAATTGGTAGTTTTTTAATTGATAGTGTTGTGAATATTCACTGACTGAAGTGGTTGGCAAATGAATTCCCAACGTATGTCCAACCAACACCTACCTGGACACACAATGTTAGATGATGAAGGAGTAATAGGATGGGAGTAGATTAGAGGCGGCGAAAATCAGACGTGTTATCCGTATATGCAGTGATAGATTGTATTAGTTGATTGTTATTATTTGTCGTGTTGATAGGTGTAGACTACTTGATTGGGGTCCATGTGATGATGGTGATCAGTCGTCGGAGGGAATGGGTGACATGATCGACAATCAGTCAGTCATAGTGGCGTAGTTGCATTCACTTTTTGTCATATTTTAGGTCTGGTGTTGAGTTATTATTTCATTCACATCTTTCTGTTTTCTATTGTTGGACTGTGTTGTGTTATGGTGTAGTATGTTGATGGTTTGATGTTGTTGTGGTAATGTGATATGAAAATTTGAGCTAATGGGCATATATACTAGATTCAGTTATGTTTTTGACTGACTGCGTCAATAGTTATGTAGAATGAATATTTGAATTAATTGATATTTAAGGGTGTTGATTAGGGTTACTATCTGTTTTTTATTGATATTTAAACCAAAACATGACACCTGTCCATGAAGTCATTGGCAGTTGGGCTGTGCCATGTTAATAGGTGCAGACTACCTGGTTGGGGTCCGCGTAACGCTCGTAATAAATGGCTAGAGACCTTGGGTGATATGGCTCAAAATCGTTGGCAAAGGTGCATATGCATCCACTCCTTGTCTTCCTCCAAATTCTAAGTTTCTGGACTTATCATAATTTTCTCTTTACTGAATCATATTTTCTTAAATCTTATCTCCGATCTCTATTCCCTTCCATTAATACTAACTCTGTCACTACCTCCCCTACTCCGGGATTTGATCCGATAATTTAATCTCTATCTGCTAATTGAGGCATGGCAACCTGAATTGATGTACGCATGTACCAAGTTCTACGTTGTAACTGTCTGTCTGTCTATTGATATTTAGCAATCACTACTTATTTTCTGTATTGTTGTTCATATATTCTTTGTCGCGTTAACTAATTGACTTTCAGTTTTTAATTAAGAGATTTGATTCGTGTTGTATCTTTGCCATCTTGGGTAAATAGAGGTACTACTATCTCTGATACCTAGTTTGCAACTCGATATCAATAATTCAGATTTCTATCCATAGTAAATTCTAAAATCTAAGGAGACAACACACAAGTCTTGCTGAAAATCTGTTGGCTATCATTCGTTTCTTTGTCTTATATGTCATGCTGTCTAGTCGTCAAGATTATCGGTTATCATTAGTGTTAATATGAATCCTCGTTTTTGTTTGAGTTACATATGTTTCTTTATTATTATTGTTAAGCAAAACATCGTGGTCATTATTTTATCGCTATTTCCCGTGGTTGTGAGTTTTAGACCCTGTTCAATTTTGAGATATTTTGTTATTTCTTGCACGAATGTAGTATTCACATTTTTGAAAATGGAGCCACTCTTTTTCCTGGGTGATCGATCATTTGGATGGCGGAATCTGGTATATACGTCTGCTCAACATGAAGATTAATTGTAGTCCGCTATAATACTAAGCTGTACTTGTTAAGAGACTGTATAATCTCTAGTCCTGTTTCAAATTAATCTCAAATTATTCACTTTCAGGGCATACCTTTGGTTGTGAATACCCTGTTTCTAAAAGCGTGTGAATCACTACCGTCAAATAAATATTTGTATATAATCATTTGACTCATTGATAATTTGTTAATCTCCTTTATTTATATTTGTTTAAAGTTTGGGAAGCACAACGTAATAAAGAGGATGCAGTTCGCTTAGCCACAGAACCACCTGAACCTGACGCAGTAACGTTTTATAAAGAAGTTCTAGAATCCTCTGAGAACATGCTAACAGTAAAGCCATTTACTAAAGAATTCCCGTCACTTGGTATGTTTGTCATCATTTAGTTTAGAATATAGTATATTTTTCATTTGATTAAAGTGCAACTGATACTTCAACTTAATGGCAACTGATTTGTGTTTGCTTACTCTTGACTTTTGTTACTAGATCATTGTCACGAAATCTAATGAAATACATCAAGTCTGAGTTACTGAAGTCGGTCTGTGCTCTCTAAAACGTCCTGTGTCATGGTTTATCTTTATTTCACCTGAAATCTGTTACTTTTCTGGGATAATAATAACCAATGTTACAACTGAATATTTGACAAAGCTTTCTGATAAGTGCTAGCATATATGAAAACTAGGTGTAGGGCTCCGTCTTTTCCAATATTTAACCTTAATGGTCATGTAATATGCCTTGAATTGGCTAGGTTATAGCTCTTTCGTTTAGTTTTGAATCATAGATTTGGAGATCCAATTCTATACTTACCTCTCTACTTAGTATCTTCAACCTTCAAAAAATAACTGTGGTTCTTAACGTAATAGATATACCTCTACTTAATTACTAACTTTCGGTTTCTCGAATACGTTTTTCACGTATTTACTAGCTGGTAGATGAAACGAAATGATGCGATATGACGATATGAGACCAGATCATTGATACCGACTCTCAAACGATGTAATATCAGCTACTCAAAAGCATATATATCGTTTTTATTGAGATAAAATATACGTATATAACATATTTGAAAGGATAAGAATAATTAAGAGTTCAATTGAAATGGTTATTTTTGTGGAGATTGGTATTTTAATTGATTGAATATGTCACAGATCGTCGCGCTATATATCACTAATTGATGGAAGTGGGAATTCTACCATTGGATGCCGATTCAATGGTACATAGGGTTAGGTGTTCGCCAACCTGAAGCCCCTGGTGCGGGATCTGGGGTGCACAATGTTGTGGAGTTCCACACTAGAACGAAACAACTGTCCCTGGTTGTCAGTAGCACCTTGCCAACACCAATCTGTGATATATTCAATCAATTATAATTAAGAGTTGTAAATGACTATATATAGTCAGTTTTGTAGATCTGTTGTTAGACAATGAATTAAGACCGAACTTTTAATCTTAATTCTTGTTCATGTCAAGTTCTTTGACATTCCGTCCTCTGCTAACCTCAGAAAAAAGTTGAGTAGTTTCTTATAGCTTATAGTTAGCACCAAACTTAGTACATAATTTAATAAACATATAGTATCCCATCATTTTTGTTAAATTTGGCAAACCGAAAGTCATAATAACATCACCGAATCAAAGCTGTTAGTCATGATCCCCTAACCTATAATACTTGAAAACGATTCTAGTTTTGATATTAAAAGACCCTACAGAAATAAAGTTATTATTTTTGCATGTTTTTTAACAAGTTAGTCCCTTCTGCTTTGATATTTTCTTTATTACCGTAGATCAAAATTGCTGTATTCCTGTTTCTTCCTATGTCTTTACGAATTATGAATCATCTGTAAAATCATTTGACAAATTGACTAAGGATACAAATAATTCAATGCCAATACCTTTACGTTTACTAATCAATCGTTCATTGATTTGGCCTCTCAGCATTCAGTATGTTTGCATTTATTACTTTATTTACAAATTAGCTATTTTTACTTTTGATATTATTTACGTACATCTAATGTTACCAGTTTCTGGAAGTTTTCTAATGAACTGTACAGTTACATTTTTGAGTCGAACAAATTACCAATATGTACAAATTCATGTTGTGATCAATCGGGAAGTACAAGTCTTTATCACATTCATTATGTGTATAAATACTCGTACATACTTTGATACGGATTGTCAGTAACTAAACTTGTGTCCACATCACCTAAAATGTGGTCAGTTAACTAATGAGGACATGCACAACTAAACACATCACATATATAAACTAATTTATATTATAAGATGCTTCTGTCTACTGACTCATTATCTTTTGTGAATATACTCTTGTTATTGTTGCCATCTAGTTGTCAGTCGGACAGTCAGACTTGTATAATTGTGTACCACTTGATTTAATAAACCCACAAACATAAAATAACTTGCATCTTAATGATATTTTACTGATCGCTGCTTACTTCCCAAAATAAATAATACAGTTACCTGAATCAATGAGGTATCAACGAAACTGTCATTTATGTCCGAAGATTATCAACAGTAAGTAAGCACTTGACACCGCCAAATAAAATTCAGTTATATTTATGTGACACCCAATCTTCTTATAAACAATAATCCTATTATTATCAAAATTGTACATAAAATCTTTTGAAGGCTCAAATTATTTGCATTTAGCGATATAATATCCTTGTTATGGATTACCTAGTCAGTTAACAGTACACAACATAGAACGTGGCATAAATGCCCATTAGCTCAAGTTTTCATATCACATTACCACAACAATATCAAAACAACAACGTACTACACCATAACACAACACAGTCCAACAATAGAAAACAGAAAGATGTGAATGAAATAATAACTCAACACCAGACCTAAAATATGACAAAAAGTGAATGCAACTACGCCACTATGACTGACTGATTGTCGATCATGTCACCCATTCCCTCCGACGACTGATCACCATCATCACATGGACCCCAATCAAGTAGTCTACACCTATCAACACGACAAATAATAACAATCAACTAATACAATCTACCACTGCATATACGGATAACACGTCTGATTTTCGCCGCCTCTAATCTACTCCCATCCTATTACTCCTTCATCATCTAACATTGTGTGTCCAGGTAGGTGTTGGTTGGACATACGTTGGGAATTCATTTGCCAACCACTTCAGTCAGTGAATATTCACAACACTATCAATTAAAAAACTACCAATTGAAAACCGGTGTATAACACTCTGTGTCTAACCTCATCATTCTTTACTAGATCTTGATATGATATGTGTGAGCTACTTCGAACAAACATATGAGATCATAGATATGCAATCTGTGAAGATTCTCTATTTTCGTAATCCAAGTTTCACATCTATATGTTACTACAGATTAAACTGTTGGGTATTATACTCGTTCTTTGTTTGGGACATGTGTATCTCAAGTACACGGCAAGAGTGGTTACCCAGTTGAAACTTAACTTCTGTAGGTGACATTTTGATTTTTCTCACTGTTTCTGATGTGGTATCGTTGTTAATTTGCTTCACATATATAGACTGATACCTTTTCATGCGGTATAAACATTCACTCCAATATGATTTATATAATAGAGAACTGGATACTTGTTAAAATTTACTTATTTGAGAGCATTCATTAAGATTATCAACAGTGACATACAAGAGTAGTGAATTTCACTGCATACATATTTCATTTGCGTGTTTAATACGTAGGTATGTATCGTCTATCATCGAACAATTTTAGATAACTTTAGTGGACATATGTATTTTTGAATATACCCTTATTTCCTTATTTTTTTAAAATGTTTTTCAGCATGAAACATGTTAATAATACACTGTGTAATTACTTCATATTTGATCTTCGTGTGTGTGATCACTTTTATTGTTTATATGAAACATATTTCCTAACTAATGGTTGTTTTGCTCAATCTTTATTAAGCGTCCTATTTCACAAGGTTAGTATTATTTTCTTTGTTATATTACGTTTCATATGAAGCATACTACTGAAAATAGATTTTTTCAACACGACAAATAATAACAATCAACTAATACAATCTACCACTGCATATACGGATAACACGTCTGATTTTCGCCGCCTCTAATCTACTCCCATCCTATTACTCCTTCATCATCTAACATTGTGTGTCCAGGTAGGTGTGGTTGGACATACGTTGGGAATTCATTTCCCAACCACTTCAGTCAGTGACTTCATGGACTGGTGCCATGTTTTGGTTTGGCCACCTCTAACTCTCTTCCATCCTATTCCTATATCAGCCAACATTGCGCGTCGAAGCAGACGGTGGTTGGGCATTGTTATATTTCCTAGATATAACGACCCAAATACTCCTATTGCTTAGTATTCTTAGACACCTAACACTCGACAAGATCCCAAATCAGAACAGGAACGAATTATATTCCAAATAACAAGGGTAGACAAAAGTAGGAATCGTTAGTTAGAGAAACGCTAATGTATTTATGGTATTTACATAAGAAGCTTCAAGAATCCTCTGCAACAATCCGCTAGTTCGTTTGTGCTTTTATGGGGGGGGGAGCGTTTCTCCACCTTTTCACATTATAAAGAAATTTATTGTGATAAGTTTTTTAATGATTTTTCAAAATGAAATTATCTTTAAGGAATAATTTAATAGTTTATCTCTACGTACCTGTATCATTCTACGTTGTACATAACTAACTAACTGTTTCAGAAAGTACTGGCTTTTATGTAAATTATCCTCAATGCTAAAAATGCATTCTCACTTCAAAAGTATACAGTTCAAGTAATATGCATCCACCAAACATCTAACACGTTACCATTCGTAAGCATTTTATTGATTTTTTTCTAAAACCGCTATACCCTAATCCGTTTCAATACTTTTCACACAAATTTCTTGATTTATACAAACTCTACTCATTGATATGTATTTGTATGTATGATCAACATAGAACCTGACACGTGTGCATCAGCCCAAGTTGCCATGCCTTTAAAGCACAGTAAGATGAACATCACACAGTAGAAGTAGAAGTTACTTCAATGATGATAATAATAATACAAACAAAGAAAAGTGAATATATAGAACATATATGGTTCAGAGAGTAAAGGGATGGAGCGTGACAGGGTAGTTATTAAATAATTTTAAGCTTCCATTTTAAGGGAGGATAATGAGTGGATACATCTGCGCCACTGTAACCGATTCTGAGCCATGTCATCCAAAGTTTCCAACCACTGGTTACAGTATTCATGAGGACCCCATCCAGGTAGTCTGCAGCTACCGACACGACTCAAATCGTCAGTCAGTGACTTCATGGACTGGTGCCATGTTTTGGTTTGGCCACCTCTAACTCTCTTCCATCCTATTCCTATATCAGCCAACATTGCGCGTCGAAGCAGACGGTGGTTGGGCATTGTTATATTTCCTAGATATAACGACCCAAATACTCCTATTGCTTAGTATTCTTAGACACCTAACACTCGACAAGATCCCAAATCAGAACAGGAACGAATTATATTCCAAATAACAAGGGTAGACAAAAGTAGGAATCGTTAGTTAGAGAAACGCTAATGTATTTATGGTATTTACATAAGAAGCTTCAAGAATCCTCTGCAACAATCCGCTAGAACTGATTGGTTTAGAAATAGCGAATCAGCGTGCGCCATCACGAACATGCACTGAGCATGCTTAATCCGGTCTATATCCTACTAACAGGCATACGCAACACATGTCCCAACCACCTTAGTCGATGAAGATTCATAACCTCATCGACTGATTTATCACATTTGCCTAATACCCGTGATCTAACCTCGTTATTACATACTCGGTGATCCCAGCTAACTCGAGTGATATCTCGAAGACATTGATGTTCAGTAATTAATAACCTTCGAGTATGGTTTACCTTTAATGGCCATGTTCCATATCCATACAGCGAACTCTTGCGCAGTACACTCTTCCTTTCGTTGAGAGACGAATATCTTGTCTACGCCATAGGTGACGTAAGTTGGCAAAAGCCAAACGAGCTTTCTGAATTCGTACTGAGATTTCGTCAGAGATTAACCTATTAGGGCTAATCAGACTTCCAAGATAAGTGAAGTGGTCGACATGCCTAACTACTTCTTTCCCTATTTTTAGCCCAGGTGTTTTCGATGACCAGTCCTGGAGCAATAGTTTGCATTTTGATGGGGGGGGGAGAAACACATTCCGAACATGGTTGCATTGGTGCTTATTGCTGTTAAGAGTTTCTGCATCGTATCAGCGTCTTCGCCAAACAGAACTATGTCATCTGCATATTCTAAGTCAATAAGTTGATCTCCTGGTAGGAGACCAACTCCTGAAAAGTTAAACGATGAGAATGTAATTTGCAACAGTAAATCGACTTTAAAATTTAGCAAAAATTTAGACAGCAGGCTGCCTCGACGGACACCAATTGAGGTTACAAATTCGGTGGACGATTCACCATTAGCTCTGACACGATTAATAGTGCTTAAGTAAAGAGCCTTAACAAGACTTATGTACTTCTGCAATACGCCTTTCAATGAAGGACATTGCCATATAACTTCTCGGTTTACACAGTTAAATAACGCTTTCAAGCCAAGAAGTGCCACCATTGTCGAGAGCCGAAAAGTATTTCTGGTTTATATCTGGTTTATACAACCGCGACCAGGTCTGAAATCACCTGGTTTTCTCTTCACTTCTCATTGTGTTTAGAGTCTGACGGGGTAAGTTTTCGAGAGTCCATCAACTCAGCAGAAGCCATAGAGATCTACTAACTTTTCTTGACCTGTTGATTTAAGTCCTTGATCGATGTCACTGTAGATGTTGCAGCTGCCTGGACATCTTTATAGTTGCCTTAGTAATTCTTTAGTAGTTCCCGGAATCCAATTTTGGCTGTCTCGATGCTGAAGTCAATTCTAATAGGTTTTCCTGTAGTATTTTTTCTCCACCTAGAAAGATGCAAGCAAATGGGTGCTCGTACTAGAGCATGAGTTGAATCTATACATATACACCTGAAAGATCGGCAGTCTTCTATCGAGCCCCTCCAACTGTGACATGGCGATATGGTCTGAGTCCACCTTTCATTAATTTCAGAAGGTTGTCATAATAGACGTTGTCGCTCTTTATGCTTAAAGTTTGTGTTTACTAGAAGTAAACGATTGTCTTAGCTTAGCTTGTAATGGACGCTCATCGTTATCCGTTCTCTGAACTGGAACATTGAAGCATCTACCCACATATCTTTTAGATCGATTCAAGATACCTATTTGGGCGTTAAAATCACCAGCCAAGAGTACCGAATCTGAGTGTTTGGCCCTATGAGGAAGTTCAAAAAGATTTTTATGAAATTCATCTTCTACATCATCCAGGCTTCAGTCAGTGGGAGCGTGAGAAGAAACAACAAAAATTCAATGGCGTGTGTTCCTATCCTTCCAAGTTCTCACTAAACCATTTAGTCTGACGGCACATAGGCGACTGTTAACAGAAATCCACTCGAGAAACGCCTGTTCTGCTCTCATACTTAACTCAATACCTACACCGGATAGCCCACGCGAAGTTGCTGTTGAGTCGCTAGATAAACAAAGAGTGTATCGCGAAGGTTGTTCACTCTGACTAGGTGAGGTCAAGTGAATGACTACGCTAAGATCCTATATTTATGTTTCGGAGACACTATATTCATCAATGTCGCGGGATTCTAATATCTTAGCTAGGGAGGCTCGTTGCCCTATTTGACACAGTGTTCGTACATTGAATGCACCAATGTGAAGTTTGGAGCGTGGCTTCAGTAGACTCGGGACTTTATTTTGTGGGCTAGGATCGTTAGCACTGATGGCATAGGAGGAAGTTGGAGATAGGGATTTAGGCTTGAAGGCAGGGGAGGATAAATATTAGGAATGGAAGAAAGAATCTGACTAATATGACGGTGATCTTGAATGTTATTTAGAGGTATGAGGGCGGTTGTCTCTTCCAAGTTGCTCACACTGTGGAAGGGTTTTTTTAGATGTACCTGAAAAGTAAAATGGGTTAGAGTTGGTCTGAAAGACCTGGGAGCGTGACCGCAATGGTCAAGGAACAACTGCTTCAGGTCGGTCACACACGGCTTTTTTGAGAGATTTTTTCTTTGTTGTAGCTCCGTACTTGTTGGGGCCTTACTGCTGCAGAAGGAAATCCGTGGAGTAAGGTGAAGTGTGCATTTTTAAGGTCGACCTTTTCTTACCCTGCCCTACCTTTGTGGGGAGGCAGCATCGCTGCTATGCTGGTTGTCCGAAGAAAACACCTTTTGGCCGTCACGCCTCTGTACAGCCGGCAGTACGACTTCGTCCTCGGACCTTATATTTGCTGTTTTTGGTCTCACCGCTCTTCAACCGACCTGCCTGGCATGGTAGGACCTTGAGGAACGATTGTTCCAGACAGTATAGCCCGATTGAGTCATCACGATAGGTAAGCCTGTCCACCACATCAAGGTAACAACACGGTCGGGTTACTTATTGATAGAACAGTAACCTCAATGTTGCATGTTAATTTTGGCTTTACTGTTGACTCGTCCCCACAAACCTTTTACACCTCATGATTATTGTTATTACAAATATTCACTTTTGATTTAGAATAGAGAAGTTCTAGCTTCTTTTAATTTTATATTTTGTATTCACCGATTCAATTTTAGTAGTTTATAACCTTTTATAGTAGATGGTAATTAGATGTTTGTTTGAATGGAATGAATAGATTTGTGGATTGAGGTCATAATGTAAGATAACATTTAAATGTTTGGAAGTAACTACTGCTATTTTCGAGTTTTAATGTTAACGTGTACACTTAATATTATACGGGTTATATTTGATTCACTCAGGAGGCTTACGTCATTATACTTGTATGTTTTAACGGCGAATCCGGTATAACAACATTTGATCATGTGTTGCCTAGTTACTTAAATCCAACCTTAGAATGAGAACTAAATGCTACGATTAGGGAGTTTACTGACATGAAATACAAACCGGTATTCTAACTCAAAGTGGAATGAAATTTACATGTAACACTTATACATTTAACATAAATGATTATATATATATATATATATATATATATATATATATATATATATAATTATTGATTTTTAGGCTGCT
Organism: Schistosoma mekongi; assembly: GCA_034768735.1. Classification (NCBI taxonomy): domain Eukaryota; kingdom Metazoa; phylum Platyhelminthes; class Trematoda; order Strigeidida; family Schistosomatidae; genus Schistosoma; species Schistosoma mekongi. Next base: position 10,255,983 of record CM068307.1, on the reverse strand, counting down.
GGACCAGTTCATGATCGTGCCAGCCTGTATGATACAAATTATCTTCAGCAGCTTTTAAAATCCGTAATTACGGAAATGTCAAGTCAACAATTATTATCGGATTTAAATTCGGATGATGCTTACAATAATGATCAAAGTATAACCACTATTTCTCCACTGTTAAACACTACACATTTAATAAAGAATTACTTAGATGTAATTTCATTGTCGACATTGCCAATTACAGCATCCACTACTTCGAGAAGACAATCCCCAATTGATTCAGTAAACGATGATTTCGACATCGAATCCATTTATTCAATTGATAATGGTTCATCTCTTATCGATCAGAATGAATATATGTCTTTTAAAAATTTGCGTTTAGTGTATAAAGCTCCATGGCCAATAAGTCTTTGTTTTAATTCAAATATAATGAAGAAATATAATTGTATATTTCAGCGTCTAGTTCAGTGCCAATTTGCTTTATGGGCACTGAATTCATGTATCATACAATTGAAACATGATCGTAATTATTGTTTAAATCATTTATTAAGTGCAAAAAGCATGTCATCATCTACAACTACAACAGTCATGTGGATATCATCAGCTTCATCAACTACCTTAGTTGAAAAACTATCTAAAACATTTCATTGTATCTACTTATGGCTATATGAATTGCATCAAGTTATTCATAATTTAAATATGCATCTATATAATCATATTAATGCATCTTGGAGTAAGTTTATTCGACATTTAGGATTATCTAACACACGTTATGATTTTACATCAGAAGGCAATTCATTGAAAGCTTGTGAACGTATGGAAAATGTCGTAGACAGTGAGGAATATGTCAAAAGTGAACAACAAATTAATAGTTTGGACTCACTATTTAAGGTGCATGAAAACTACCTGAATGAAATTATATCTGGGTGAGTTTTTCTGTTATATGACTGTTTGCGTATGTCGAGTCACTACATTGACAATTTGCATCGCATAGTCTACCATCTAAGGCATTAGGTTAGTTAAAACGCACTGTAATATACATTATACGTGAATATGTACGCATTTAAAACATATTTCCCGATATTAGTTTAGATACAGAAAACTCGTTTAACTACGGCTAACATGCACCAATTGTTGCTTAGTTTAGATATACGTCTGCCAACATGCGCTTTGAAGATAGAGAATCTTCACAGATTGCATATCTATGATCTCATATGTTTGTTCGAAGTAGCTCACACATATCATATCAAGATCTAGTAAAGAATGATGAGGTTAGACACATAGTGTTATACACCGGTTTTCAATTGGTAGTTTTTTAATTGATAGTGTTGTGAATATTCACTGACTGAAGTGGTTGGGAAATGAATTCCCAACGTATGTCCAACCAACACCTACCTGGACACACAATGTTAGATGATGAAGGAGTAATAGGATGGGAGTAGATTAGAGGCGGCGAAAATCAGACGTGTTATCCGTATATGCAGTGATAGATTGTATTAGTTGATTGTTATTATTTGTCGTGTTGATAGGTATAGACTACTTGATTGGGGTCCATGTGATGATGGTGATCAGTCGTCGGAGGGAATGGGTGACATGATCGACAATCAGTCAGTCATAGTGGCGTAGTTGCATTCACTTTTTGTCATATTTTAGGTCTGGTGTTGAGTTATTATTTCATTCACATCTTTCTGTTCTCTATTGTTGGACTGTGTTGTGTTATGGTGTAGTATGTTGATGGTTTGATATTGTTGTGGTAATGTGATATGAAAATTTGAGCTAATGGGCATATATACTAGATTCAATTATGTTTTTGACTGACTGCGTCAATAGTTATGTAGAATGAATATTTGAATTAATTGATATTTAAGGGTGTTGATTAGGGTTACTATCTCTTTTTTTTTGAAATGTCGAAATCACACATGTCCATTGTGAATTAATGCTTATTTTCTGAAGGGTTGTATCTTGTTCAAATATCCTTTGTCTTGCTTATATATGATAAGATCTTCTAATGTTCATGTTTTAATTTTATTTGTTTATGTTATTACATTTGGCAAATTATCTATTATTAATTTCTAGGTTTCTGTTAGATGCATCGGATAATGAATTGAATCTACTATTACAAGGTTTACTTACCTGTGCACATCAGTTTCATCGTGCTTTATTAACGGGAAGATGGATTGTTAAACCTTCGTTACATTCAAAATTTGGTGGTGGTAGTTATGAACAGATTGAGCATACAGAATGGAGGCAGTTACATGCAGTTCATGCAAGTTTTCGAAGCTATAGTCAATTTCTAAGACGCCGTGTTAATCGTTTACTTGTTTACAATTCCAGTGATGGAGAATATAGTAGTAGCGTTAAAAATTCATGGTCAAAGTTAGCTCAGTTAACTTTAATATTTGGTTTAAACGACTTTTATACTTCATCAAATGCTGAACCAAATATTACTTAATTTTACTTTTTATATTCAATGGCCATTAATTTATTCAACGAACAAAGAGTTATTGTAAAGCTATATTTTTGTTTTATCTTCCAGACATTTTTAGATTACCATACACACAGGAGTAAGACATATCAAATCCCCTTATATTCCTGTATATATTTAATAATATATTTTGCTTACTCTCAATGTTTATACTTATCCTTTTGACTTCTAATGTATAGTTTTATGATTTTTCATTGCGTTCTAACTACCATTCACAATGGAGGTTAACTAGATAGTTGTTACGTTCTAGCTTACAGGTTTATTAGGGTGTATGCAAACTCAAGGTTTTGATGGTCAAACACTCCACCGTCCTTGGCGGTCCTGGATTTCATGTCTATTGTGGTCGTAAATTCTCAAGTTTGTGGGGTCTCTTATATGAATAAGGAATCTGTCCGGCTCTGTCTGATTTTAATTAGTTATCCAGCTGCAGTCAATCAGTGATATATACTAAAATATTCAATAATTTTCATAACAGTGTCCAGTCGAACTGTGTATATTATATTTATTTGTTTAAAATCTGAAGGGATTGATATTCACTTCATTTCTAAAATGTCCACTTTCATAAGCACTGGTTTATAGTCGTTTGTGTAATATTAAACTGAACGTTTTGATTAAGAGCTAATAAGTAAGAAGTGCAATATCCTTTTGCAATTTCACATATTACAACCTGGATGTAATTAGTACTTCGAATGAAGAACATTCACTAGATGTTCTTGTACTAACTACAGATTCGAGCTAACTGGTTGAATGTTATGCCGTAGTAGAAACTCGTTGATCCCAGGTCGAATAATAAGGAAGTCTTCTATTACTTCACTATTATCTTTTTCCAGTTAGGCAGTTATTACTAATGTAACTGGTATAGTGTTTCTGCTATTGGAGTATAGGGCCAGTCAACTTATATTTAAGTGTACATATGAGTGATCACTCTTCTAGATAACCTACATAAATTATTGGGGTACTTCAGTGTGCATTAAAATAATCTGTAGTTTCATGGTCAATTAAAGTGCCAACTTTAAAGTAACGGTGTAAGCTTATCGATGATACCTAATTGAAAATCAACTTTACTAGATTTAAAGTTAGAAGTTATTGCATAAAAATATATAGTATATTAGTTACACTTGCGTAAGTTTGGTCAATTTTAATCTACTGAATTGCTTCTTATATGGGTACTAAGATTCCTTGAATTTCTTACATCGCCTTAATTCTCATCTATGTGCTCCTAGTTATGTCTCATTATCTGTTGAACTCATTTTTAATTTAGTTGCGACAGGAATTTCTACCATATGTTTGACTAATTTATTTCAAATTACCTGTAAATCCAAATTGAAATAGGACGTTGGGAATGTTTATTGACTTTATAAATTACGTATGAATCGTCAATGAATATCTTATTATTTATCAACAAGAATTTAAATCTATAGGTAATCCTTTCATCTGAAATATTTTCAGCTGTAAATTTTTAGTACAGTTGTACACAATGTTTTCCAGTTTTCTAATATATCGGATATTTCTGCTGTTCAAAATATGATTCAACCGACCAGTGACTTAATTCTTAGATGATGCATACTTTATGAGCAGTAGGTATTTATCAATCGATTTAAAAGGAAACAGTTACATTGCAAGTTTGAAAACCAACTAAACCTACGTTGATTGTATCATTCAGGCACGCCTTTTAATGACAGATATTGTCACATAACTTCACGATCGATAGAGTCAGACGCCGCCTTAAGGTCATGGAATACAGCTATCGTTGGACGTCAAAAAATGTGTCTATGTTCTAGAATCCGCCGAAGTATGAGTATTTGATCTTTACAACCATTTCCAGATCAGAAACTATTTTGGTTTTCTAATCTAATCAAATAAACTTAAAGGAATTTTATTTTTAACCTATGAATTTTATTCAATATTATTGTTTTTATGGTTTGTGATAATTTTATTGATAAGAATTCATTACTTATCTGTCTTTTAAATGTTTTCTAACGTAATGAGTAACAACTCGGCGGCCTGTTTGAAATCATGGGCTACCATTTGTTCAAATATTTCGACAAATTGCTTTTTCGTATTTTTATTGTTTCAATTGATTAATCGTATCTCAAAATTGCATTATTTACTCATGCGCCTAAAAAGTCTACAACCTATCATGAGTAATACAGCGAAATCTAAGCGAAGACATCATAGGGGCTGGCAACATGCTTTAAAAAGGATCAATATTTATTAGATGTCTATTCCTGAAATTCTTAGTGTTAGCTACAGATTTATTATTGGAAAATTGGACTACCTACAATTTCTCCTTAGTTTAAACATATACCGGAACAGTGGTTTAACCACAGTTCAAGAATGTTAGCTACATGACCTGTACGATGACAATTTGATACGACTAAAAGGTTTCCATATTTTTCATCAGGATCATTCTATTATCACGAAAACGTGTGGTGGTGGTGTAGCTATTTTCGTGAACACGAACTAGGCGTAAACCCAATTATGTATGCTTTAAGATTTCAAATGATTATATTGATTGTCTAATGTTAACATGGTGTCTAGACCATCTTAATAAATATAGATACATAAATATATTACCAGTGCTTATGTAATTGCGGATTGCACGTCATTGATCCCATCCTACTTTGTTGATGAGTCCAGTGAGTTTGATACTGTTACGCCGGGCGATTAAAGAAAAGTAGCAAATTTTTAGAACTGTATTTTGGAGGACTATTCTTATTATTTTATTCATGAGTAATGTAATCATTTTATTTCTATGACTGTTACGTTCCTCTTGCCCGGTTCCCTCGTTTAGTGTATTTACTCTTAGTATATTGTTCATTACTATGAACAACGCTTACTTAATTGTTTACAAGTTGTACCTATTCACTACCACTCTTTTCTTTGTTCTGTATCAATGTTAGATTTGTGATTGGTTTACCGTGTGGTCTGTTTTTATGTATATATAAAGGCATGATTAAAATATAGTACGATCTCGGTTCTTAGTTCTGCGTTTTCCGGTTCCCAATTCTGGTCGGCCTGGGGGGTGAGTGGGATTAAGTCAGTTGCGCAGTATCAACTAGGTACACTCCACTGGAGCTCACGTTTACCAATCAAAACCCTCTCTTGCTTCGCGTCATAACAAATACAAATGCTCACAATGTATACATGAAAAAAGAGTAACTTGTTGTATTAAACATACTATTGAATAATGCTATTATTATTACATTTATTATATAATTGTTTTCTTCTTGTAATTGTATTTCTTTATCAGTGTTCATTCAAATCTATTCTATTAAATATTTCTTTTATTTCATCAAATTTTATATGCCTATCATAATTGTGTTATGAAATCGGAACTATGCTGTCTTTATAATACGAGAATATTTGTAATTTACTTTGAACTAATTTGAAGTAAATCTTGTTCAGCAGCTTAATATAATGGTGTATTGAATTGTATTAGACGTTTTTTTGATAGATAACGTTGATTTCTTTTACGTATCAATTGATTATTTTCATTAGTACTAGATACTATACTAAGTGATTTGTTAATTACATTAGATTGTAACATGAATAGATCTTTTTGTTTCTTATTATTTTCATTATTTACTATTTGTGTTTTCATAACGGATAAATCAATTGTTGTGTCGATATTTTTTTGATTTTCTATTTGTTCTCTACTGTCTTCATTAGATTGTCTAAGAGATTTCCATTCATAAAAAGAAGAATACTTTGTTTTCTTATAATTTACAGCTTGTTTCAATGCATTTTCTACTCTAGATATATACTCTTGTATCCAACCTTGATTTTCATTTGATTGAAGTTGCATTATTATTTCTTTAGTTAATTCTATGATATTTTCATTTGATACTTTAAATGTCATTGTTGATAATCTTCTTATATGATATGGTAGATAGGCGGTTAAAGGAACAACTAAATCTTCTTTAGTTGTCAAATTTTCTGTATTTGTTTTAATATGTTCTTTATATTGTTTATATATATATTCCAACTCTTCTATACACTGTTCTGATTCATTCTGATTGATATTATTTAGTTCATTTTTAATCATAACTAGATTATAATATACATTCATATTATTTTCTAATATTTCTAAAGCAGATAAATATTCCCATAAATTATCTACTATACATTGTATACATTCAATATCTGATAAATAAAGAAGTAATAAATTTAGTATTGATTTTTTTTCTTTTCTTAATTTATAACAATCAATAAATATACGATAATTAATTACTGTTCTAAATGATTTTTTACATACTTTTTGTTGCCATAGTAAATAATCTTCATATTTCATTTGTTGCCATTTATTAATAATTTTAATTTTTTGATATAATCTATTTATACATTCATAAATATTAATTAATATAAAAAATAATAATAATATGAAAATTATTAAACATAAATTTAATATAAATGAATAATTTTCTACATAAAACATTAAAGTCATTACAATATAATTATTTATAATTAATTTCCATATTGATATTGTTGATACACCGTATAAATCATAATCATAATCATGTTTATATTCATTGATATTTTTATAAGTTGGATCAATAATATAATTAGGCAATAAATAGTTACTAGGCATCATTTTATTGATTTGATACTATTAATGTGATAATTAATAAGAAAATAATTATGTTATGTTATGTTTATAAAGTATTATTCATTATAGTTTATATTTGATTAATTTATTACTATACAAAATTATTTTGATGAAAGTTTATTGATAAAAAAAGTAGATATTTTATTTTGAATTTAGTCACATTACACTTTCAAGGTCAAGTGATATAAATAATAAGTATATTATGTAATAGGTAAAATTGATAATTTGATAATCACTACAATGAATACACTTAAATAATATGTATATTTCATATAGTTTGTTCCCTTTATTAATTTCAAGAAAGTAAGAATAAATATTTATGCAGAATAAGATGATGATTCATTTTATTTCATTGGTTTCTCATCAGCTGCATACAACCTAGGATAATATTTTACAGAAATTAATATTTAATACAAAGTTTACACGTACTCATGAGAATGTTTGAACTTGGTTGAAATCAAACATGTTAGACATGTGAACAATACTAAAATGTCGGAGAAAATATTCTAAATATATATATCTAATACAAAAGAAAGTACCAGAAGGCGAAATAGAGATCTGAGTTCAAATGATTACATAATAAAAGGTGGTTGGAAGTGTTTGAGAATAACGTGAACTATACTCAGTTGTTAAACTTAAAATGACCTAATTAAACACAAAAGTTGAACTTAAATATCTAAAAATACAAGTGTTGATGTAACGAAAAATGTGATCCAATAAAGAAGTAATAAATGAATTAGGCAATGAAAATAACGACACATAGGTCAGGTTACCAGGATAAAGAAAGGCTTATAACAGTTTCTTTTTAGACATAAGTTTGGTTTCATTCGTTTAATGGCAATCGCTTCAGCATATTTTAGAATTTTTGAAGTTTTTTCAAGTTAATTTAAAAACGTGTTTTTGTTCTATTTGGAATATATCAGATAGTTGTATTTACATTCTACGAGTGGTGCTTACATATATACTGATCTACAGAGTCTAGATAGTTAATAGCGGAAGGTTGTAGTTTTGGTATGAAAATGAACCCTAAGAAGCAGGTATATCATAATTATAAATTCTAAATAGAATGCAATACGTGTCTTGAATCCAATTGATAGCCAAAATTTAACCCTATTAACACTCAATGCCATGTTACAGAACAAAGTAATAAACAAAATAAAGCAAATTTAAACCGCATGTACTAAAGAGGCTTTAGGTATTCACCAATTAGAGACAGAACAGAAGTAACATGTTCAAACTTAACCACCTCTATTGTTTTCCTTACATACCGCTCAACTCCGCCTGAAGCCCCCACAGGGTTTCTGCCGGTCCCAAGCCCGGATAAAGGAGGAGGGTTGGGCATGGGGTTAGCAACCCCATCCCGTAAAACAACTACCATGCTAAAAAACAGCTTACGAGTAAAAATCTTTATAACCATTCTAACTCTGCCCTGGAAGTTGGAAGGACTAATATGACGCTTCATGGCGAAAGCCGAGTTCCTTCGGAAGCCATGAGGCCGATGCCCCCCCTTCCGACAACCGGAGCAACAATTGATGTACTCGACCGACCTCAAACAGCTGTCCCCTGGACACTGCGGTCACACTCTCAGGTCATCACGACCTCTTCTAATCCTCTTTCTCTTTCAGGTTCCTCAAGAATGACCCTTTCACGGTGTGGGCAACCGGGAAGTGATAACCGCCCTCATACCTCCAATAGCACTCGAGTTCACCTTGTTCATGATCAAACACGTTCTCCCTTCTCTGGTCCCCACTTGTAACACTTCTACCACATTTTGTATGCGTGCCACTTGTACTGGTTACCCGAGTTCCCGAAATGTCATACCAGGTCTCCTGAAGCCACGCTCTAAACTTCATGTTGGAGCTTTTAATGTGCGTACGCTGTGTCAAATCGGTCAACAGGCTGCCTTAGCTAAAACATTAGAACCTCTTGCAATTGATGTATACTGTGTCTCCGAAACACGCATACAGGATCCCACCATGGTCATCCATTTGACGTCACCTAGTCAATGCAATGGAACAGCACACTTCACCCTTCGTTTACCTGGATACCCTACAGCTAGCTCACGTGGCCTTGCTGGTGTAGGTATAGCACTAAGCTTACGGGCAGAACAGGCTCTTCTAGAGTGGATTCCTGTAGACAGTCGTCTATGTGCTGTCCGTCTAAATGGCACAGTACGAACTCGGAAAGATAGGGACACACGCCGATGCCTTTTTGTCGTCTCAGTTTATGCCCCCACTGATTGCAGCACAGATGAAGTGAAAGACGACTTCTATATGAAGTTCTCTAGCCTCCTTCAGAAAGCTAAGCACTCAGACATAGTAATTATTGCAGGAGATTTTAATGCCCAAGTAGGTAGACTAAATCAGGCTGAAAAGCACCTAGGTGGGTTACTCGGCATCCCAGCCCAGAGAACAGACAACGGAGATCGTCTGTTGCAGTTATGTTCAGACTACAGTTTATTCTTAGCTAGCACAAACTTTAAGCATAAGGCGAGACACTGTTTAACCTGGCGACCTCCAACATCTACGCAACGATGGACACAAATCGATCACATCGGCATCAGCTACCGTTGGAGAGGTTGTATAGAGGACTGCCGCTCTTTCTGGGGCACTTGCCTAGACTCTGACCATGCCCTAGTGAGAGCACGTATCTCTATGCGTTTTACTGGTCGCAGAAAGGTTACATCGGGCAAACCCTTTAGATATCACTTTGAGTCTGAGAATGCTAAGATTGCATTTAGGAATGGTTTGGCTAAGCATTTAGTCGCCCATGACCAACAGGTTTCCCCCGAAGTAGCTTGGAATGATTTTAAAGCAGGTGTATACGCAGCAGCGCTATCAGTATCTAATCTAAATGCAATAGTTATGAAAGACCATTGGATCTCTATAACTTCTAAGGAACTGATGGAGCCTCGAAAACTCATTCCAGCAGGCTCGGAGTATGATGAAGAGCGACGACAACTGAAACGTAGACTGACAAAGAGTTTGCGTAAGGATCGTGAACAGTGGTGGGCAACAAAAGCAAAAGCGATAGAAGCATCAGCAGCGGCAGGCAATAGTAGACAGCTGTTCCGACTTATTAAGGACACCGGTATCAAAAAATCGGCAGTTAGTGAAATCATCTCCGAAAAAGATGGGTCGTTGATCTACTCTCAATCTAGAAGATTAGAACGATGGGCATAACACTTTCAGGAACAGTTCAACTGGCCCCCAGCCACTCTTAGCTTACCCACAATCTCCAAGCTACCCGAATGGAAAACTGACACAGGTCCCCCAACTCTCAGTGAAGTTGAAAACGTCATAAGTAAATTGAAACGAGGGAAAGCAGCAGGGCCTGATATGTTGTCTACCGATATTTTCAAGGATGGTGGTCTAGTTTTATCGTGCAGGTTAACTGATATATTAGCCAAAGTCTGGGAACTAAACTCCTTCCCATCTGACTGGTCTCGATCGCTGATTGTTCCAGTCTACAAAAAGGGAAAGAAATCCTCTTGTGATAACCACAGAAGAATCAGTTTGACTAATATAGTATCTAAAATATTAGCCACTATAATCATCCGACGTTTAACCAACACTAGGGAACAACAGACTCGAGAAAACCAGGCTGGTTTTAGACCTTGCCGAGGTTGCATTGATCACATATTCAACCTGCGCCAGGTCCTCGAACACAGACATATGTACCAACGCCCAACTATAGTTGTATTTCTTGACTTGAAAGCAGCGTTCGACTTTGTTGACCGTGAAGTCATGTGGCAATGTTTGTCATTAAAAGGCTTACCTCAAAAGTACATTAACCTTATAAAGGCTCTCTACTCGGTCACCACTGGTCGAGTCAGAGCATATGGCGAATTGTCACGAGAAACTTCATCCTCAAGTGGAGTCCGTCAGGGTTGCCCCTTATCCTCATTTTTATTTAATTTCATCATAGACGTACTGTTAGAAATCTCTCTCACTTCTTTTAAGTCCTCTGGGATTAGTCTCCTTCCAGGAGGCTCTCTTCGTCGACTTAGAATATGCAGATGATATAGTCATATTTGGTGAAGACGCACACAACATTCAGGGTCTCTTGAACACGTTGAGTAACAATGCAGGTATATTTGGGATGCGCTTCTCCCCTCTAAAATGCAAAATGTTACTCCAGGACTGGTCTGCTTCTTCCCCCAAATTATTTATAGGGAGTGAAGTAATTGAATGCGTTGATCGCTTCACTTATCTCGGAAGTCTCATTACCCCTGGTGGGTCGGTGTCTGATGAAATCTCAGCGCGGATCCAGAAAGCTCGATTAGCATTTGCCAATCTACGGCACTTGTGGCGCAGACGAGATATCCGTGTCTCAACGAAAGGCCGGGTGTACTGCGCAGCAATCCGCGCCATTTTAACATATGGCTGCGAAACGTGGGCCATGGAAACTCAAGATATGCGTCGTCTCCAGATATTTGACCATAGGAATCTTCGTAACATCGCTCGTATATCATGGAATAGCCGGATTAGTAACAGTGAGGTTAGACAAAAGGTTCTTGGGAAACACGGTAAATCAGTCGAAGAGGTCATTAACCTTCATCGACTGAGATGGCTAGGATATGTATTGCGCATGCCCGACCACCGTCTACCCCGTCGCGCGATGTTAGGCTAGGGCTGAAGTAGGATGGAAGAAAGTTAGGGGCGACCAAACCAAAACATGGCATCAGTCCATGAAGACCTTGACTACTGGTCTAAGCCGTATAGGTAGATGTAGACTACCTGGTTGGGGTCCGCGTGATGGTCGCAACAAATGGCTGGAGACACTAGGTGATATGGCTCAGAACCGGTCACAGTCGCGCAAGTGTATTCACTCTTTAACCTCATCTAGATCTTAAATTCTATTGTTATTTTCTGGACATCTTTACTTACTCTTCTCTCTTGTATTCTGTTTATACGTTACCTCAATATTCTCGTAGTGCTATTGTGGTATGGCAACTTGAACCTACGGGCATAAGTGCCCGGTTCTACGTTGCTGCTGCTGACGATGATGATATACCTCTCAACTGTTTCCATACATTTTTCATAAATATTAATTGGTAACTGTCAAAACATACAGTTATTCGCTTCTTCATATTTATTAAGTGGACAGTTATTTCGTGAAGTTACATCTTTGTCTTAAAGAAGTTTCAATAGCTACTTTTAAGACTATTACACAATGTGTAATTGGTAACTGAAATCAATTATCGTTTTTTTTTCAGTTCGTACATCTTTGATTCAATTGTAGAATCGAGTGTGCGGTACTGAAGGGTCCAATACTAGAATCAAACAGTTTTTGAGAGCTCCATGATTTTCAGTAGTACACAAGGAATATCAGCGTGGAACAAATACAAACAACTTAATTTAATACTTATCTTTACAAAACAATTTCATTCCAATTACTTCTACATTACTATAGACTACTACATGTTCAATTGTACAAGTGAAGTAATTGATAACGTCAGAAAGAAATTTTCCTTCGCTACATTGAAAATAATTTGTAACAAAATTATCATTTTATGTTTCAATTTAGTATTGACAAATTAGTATTCAACTGCTACTTGTGAAGACGAGTCACAGACTAAAAAACGTACTCAGCTCAATAACATGAATATAAAATTATACTGATCACCAACGACTAAACTGATGAGAAGTCTAACTTAACACGTAGGTTTCCGGTCTGGCAATGTAGCATGTATTAGAATATATTGAGCTGACAGATTTTCATAAAGTTCTGAGGGTAAAGTGTTTCCTTGTAATATATTTAGTTGGCAATTAGATCTTTTATATTATCACAGGATGAACTTATTCTCTTTGCTTTATCAAATGATAAACATTAAAATAAGGTAGAAAGTTCTCTCTTATAATGATTTGACAAATGAATGTTATAGTTGTAAGCCATAATAAAGTTTAGTATTAAACTGCCGGTAAACTCGACATACACCCAATACGAATGACAATAATAGGAATAAATATTAAGCTTCTTTCTGTAGAATCCCCATTCGAAGACCAACATTTTTGTGGTTGTTTGTGCTCGTCACAGACTGATATAGATTGAATACCGCTGAAAAGTAACGGGCTGTTTTATCCTCAGCAGTGCACACCCTAGATCACGCCAGCCAGTCTGACGCAGAGCCTTCGTATCTCACGATGGACGCTTAGCTACTTGTACCACTGGGTTGGCTTTCAATCGTAGGATTCCTACTTCCATTTATAGTATAGCTAGACGTTTATTCATTACAGTTAGTAATAATTGTCTTACTTCCGACAAATCACATTGATAAAAGAAGAAATCACACTACTGGATACTTGCCCAGTCATGTAAATGCCTAGGCGTTCGCCGAGAGAGCTGAACGCCCTAGGTTCGATCACTTGCCAGGATTGGGGGTAGGCATTCCTGACGAGTCCCACACTAGAACGGGACGGCTATCCAGTACTTCGTAGATTTCAGGGGTTCTTTAACCAACATCATTCTATGACGATTATAAGCAAATAAACTTAATAACTATCTCCATAAAACTACATCACTTCAATTACTCATTTTTGTGCCTATGCAAAACGTTTAGTGTAGTTTTCATAATATTATAAAAATTAAAACTACTTTTTATTCATTACACTGCTGTTTATATGACTGAAAATAGTTTACATTTATAGATAACGTCAAGTGGTGGAACAACTTAACATTAAGTATTTTTTTTTCACAAACTTGCGATACTGCTAAAATAAGAAGCTAAACTTGACTAACTAGTATGATTCATTTATTGTTTCTGTGTGCTTAGTCTGCTTATATGTGCCTACATTGTAGCTAGCAATAGATTTCAGGATGTGCTTATCGTTCTATTTAGGACTTATCAACTAGATAACTTGTATATTGATGTTCACACCAAGAAGAAATGCCTGTCCTGTATTCTACTGAGAGTTATATTCTATGTATTGTAAAAATAATACTTTATGTAAAATGGTGCATCATGGTAACTTCCTCATTCTATGCATATATCAACAACAAGTGGTTGAAATTCAATCTTGAATATCATCAAATTAGAATAATATAATCCCTTATGAATAGAATAAAGAATAACTATTGTATGAATTTCATACTTATATAATAGTAAGAACATCATCTTCAATTATCTATTTATTTAAAGTTTAACATTAAACAAAAGAACATTTTCATACACTGTTACAATTACAAAGTTAACAATGAAAATATGCATTACATAATTAACAAATTCAACTTTAAGTCACTCTCTATCATATCTAACCTGCTTACATTATTATAATTTTAATCCTATTTAAACAATTAGTTTGTTTATATCACTTAACAATATTTAAAATGAACATTCATTGAAAATGAACATTCATTGAAAAAAAAGAGAAAATTTATAAACTGTTCTTTTTTTTTTTTTCAAGTAAGTAATCATAATGCAACATATTTACTTTTATATTCTGTTTACAGTTATATGAATGTTACATTATAATTTTGATTTGATCAAAAGAGTTTTAATCTTTACAGTGATGAATTTTTTTTTTCAAAATTGTTTATTTACAATTGATTTTGTTTATCATAGAAATAGAACAAAGAACATTTGAACGAAGAATATTCTTTTTGAAAAATGCTCTGATCAGGTTCTACATTTATAAGTTCAAAATTATTACTGATAAAAATAGCCAGTTCTGAGGCAGATATAACATCATTTAGGTATCAGGGATAATTCGATATGAAATTTTTCTCTTCGGTTTATTTATAAAATATGAATGTTAATGTTGAAATCATCATCATCATCATCATGTAACTTGTGAAACGTAAACGACAATTGAAATAAACAACATTGTTAACCAAATATATATAAGTATCTATGTATCTGGGTGATGTAGGAGATAGGGTGGTAACAAATTACGATTAGATTAAGTGTTTGTAGACAAAGACTGGATCATAGTTAAAGTGAAACTGAACAGGTAGGAGGTTGTAAAATGGGCTGAATGATAATCAAAATTCGTCAAATAGTAACAATAGAAATAACACTATTATTGTCCGTTACTATAACTTACATGTAACTGTTAAGCGTTTTTTCTTCTAAATTCCTGACAGATTGATTATCATCAACTTTGATGTATCTATCAATTACATTATTCACTTGATGATATAATAGTTTTTCAGTCAAACTATTTCAAGTTTACATTACATAACTGTTGATAATTTATATTGTCCTTCCATACAGCCTCTAATACAAAACGTATTATTTCATATTCAATTAAATCTTCCGGTATTATTTTATTTTCAGTTTTTTCAAATAATTCATAATAACTTATTAATACAGTAAATATTGCTTTAGCATATAATTCATTATAATTCATGTGTAAATTTTCATTTTTAATTATTTTCAATTGTAATTTTACACTATTGAATTCATTAATAAGTAGTTTAATCAATCTAATGTAATGAATCAACCTTTTTATGATGGTAAATAGAAAAAACACAATGAGAAATATACTAAAACATAATAGACTAGTACATAAAAACTCTATAATATGTTGTTCAATAATCTTATTTAAATAGGCAAATGGATTACGAAAAAATAAACCATATTCACTAATAACATTACCATTTAGATCATAATCATAATCTTTACGAAATTGTGACAAATTTTCATAAATTGGATCAATGATAATCATTTGATCTTCCATGTAATGCAGTAGTGTGAGTTTGGTAGTAAAAGCTAAATATGTATGTGATAATTCAATAGTTTTGTGGTTCAGCGTTCTTAAACAACTTTATATCTTGAATAAATGAATGTGATTGATGACTGAATTATGAAATCAATTTATCAATCGATAGTATTATACTTACATTAATTAAATTCAGTCAGTTGCAATTTAGTGCCGTAGAGCCTAATGTCGTAAATAGTATGCTATTGTTGTGATGTAACAGACCTCCTGAATTTGTAATTCCAGGGCTGATACTATAATATCTGCATTAAATGAATGTAAAGCGAAAAAATCTGTTCTAGTTTACTACTCATCAACAGTTTCTAATAAAATGAAGACACTTCAACTACAGTGATCAGAACTATATCATTGGTGCTTAGTAAGTTGGTATTTTAGTAGCTTACTCTTTATTTTAAACTATAATGCATCTTAGTATTATTTCTATTAAGATATATATGCTTCATAATCATTGAAGCAATAAATAGAGTAATGGGATTCTTGTACTAAATGTAACCGATTTATTCCAAATAATGATATCGAACATTATATGTCAAGTATAATAACTAGACATGTTCAATAATACTTCGTTGTTAAATGAAATGAACAAATGAATGAATATATGACTGCTCAGCTATATATGGCATATTGTTTTATTCCATATAATGAAAGTTCAACTTGACAACCACAATCGACACGAATTCACGAGTAGACCATCTGCTCTATCGGGAATCGAACAAATATATAAAATTTGAATAATCTAAGAACGAAAACATTTTCGGACTACTTTAAATGTATTGACTTTAGATAATTCACACTAATAATATACATGTTAATTAAATTGTTTAATAGATAACTCGAGATTGCTTAGATGATCAAACTGTCAAGAAGTTGAATTATTGAGTACTTATAACTAGACTAGATGAATATTCCAAGGTTTAATTATGCCACATGGAAAAATGTCCCAAAAATAATGAGTTATCTAGTAAATAGTCTAAAGGGCTCGATTATGTAATTGTGAGTACGTATTTATTATATGTAGAAAAGGAGTAAAGTAGAAATGTAAGAATATAAGTTACCGACTTCCTGTAATCAACAATTTAAAAAGGAGACTGGGTCATCGATGTAATGTTACCAAGACAGACGAAGGTTAACTACTGATTCTTTTTGAATACAAAGTTAGAGTGCAACAAAGTAACACAACTTTAATTTATATTTTATTCAAAGGTATATACCAATTCGGTGAAATGATAATAGGTAGGAAAAGACAACGTCTCATCAACAAGTAGCAACTGGATTGCATGCCAGTCATAATTAAATTCACTTTCATCTAGTTTTCAATTTGTCTACATTATGACTTCAATTATATCGAAGTAGATATTACAAAATTAATTAGCAACTAGTTTAGCTAAAACGACACTTATTTTTCCTTAATAAAATATTATGTCATATTAGTGTTCACTGATTCATGTATTTGCCAGCAGTGCAGTCAGTTAAGAATTTTTCGTACACAAATATTATTTGAATCAGTCATTATTAACGTTGAACTTTGTACGAGCGTATATTGGTCCAGGTGGGAACTTATAATGAAACAACCACTGTATATGGACGTGGGTGGTCATCAATACCGCTAAACTAATTATCTCAGTCTATGAAAGTTGACAACTTTATCATCTGTCTTGTCCATTTCTACCAAGTACCTGACGCTTAGAATAATACTCTCCAATAGTCTATCAAAAAAAGAACATTTGAACATATGTGAATGCATAATATTCTAATAGGCGTTTAAGAGAGTAACGTACAGCTATTATTTCAGGCAAATATCACACATACACACTTATACTAACATATTTCATCGCAAATGAAATATCCAGTTGTACGAAACGAAATAGTAAAATATTTAATTCGAGATTGTTGACATCATGAACTAAATTTAACTCAACAACTAATAAAAAAACGTTGGACAGTAAAGCGGCTCCACGACATCGTCATTGATTGAACCCAAGATTTTCAGGTTTAAGATGTCTATGTAACATGGAGAAGTGTGGTTTTCAAACGAAAAAGAGGCAAACATTTAAGTAAACAAAACAAAAGAGCAGATTGTTTGAGACAAAGTTTTATATTATTCGACGGTATGCACTCTTTTAACAAAAACAAAATAAAAAAATGATTATTCAGGAAACTGTATGTTTATACTTATTTTATTTCAGTAGGCATCCTTGTATTGTGGCCACTACTTTACGTGGAGCTGAAATAGCATAAATAACCATAATATTAGTAATGAGTACATAATCGACAATAATTTTTAACAGTTTATTTAAACCAGTGATCTCGTGGTTAAAGCACTTGGCTTATATTCGTTAGGTAGAAAGTTCGAGGCCCACTCCACCTAACTATGCTACGGTAACTGACTATCAATAAAAGTGTTCACACAACTAAAGTGTGGCTATAAATGGAGTATATAAATTCCTATTTGAGTAAAACAGTCAATCTTCCAAAATGAAGAAATATCAATTTGGAATTTGACAAAAGACGAGATATGACTGAAGTCGATGAATCATTCGGCAAATTAAACATTCAATCCCCGAATATTAACGTTACTGGTAAGAATGCAGAGTTACTGTGATACCTTAATTGGTTGTTAGAATACAAAAACATAAGTCGATACGACTAGCCAACAAAAAGTTAAACACAGTTGAAGCTCGAAATCATGCAAACAGGATGGTTGGTGAATGTAGACTATGAGAAGAATACTGATACAGAATTATATTAATATAATTGAAGGACTATTTTATTAGTCATTTGACCAGGCCTTAGATCATAGCTGTTTTATAACAAATACATATCAGAACATAAAATAAGTGATATATATTTTTAAAATTCCAATGAGTAGAAATTAAAATTTCTGACGTTTCGCGGCTTAGTGCAAGTCGCTTCTTCAAGGAAATGAATAACCGAATTTAATTAACACAAGATTAAATAATACACTGGAACAAATCAAAAACGAAATAAACTCGTACATTCAAAATGCGAGTTTGATCGTGTCATGATATCAAGTCGTATGGGTCAATGTGGTTTGAAATGAGACATGTTTACAAATGTTAGTGCGATGTGAAAGGAAAATATGTGAATATATGAGAATAAAATTGTATGTATGTTCATGTGTATGAAATTCGATGTACTTTAATCGTGGATAGTTAGATAGAAAGTCCATGTTGTGTGGATAGAAAGGTCTTCCCTATTGTTAAGTGCAGTTGGATTTAACTAAACGTGAAGCGCCTCAGCTATTCGTCTTTCCTTATAATTGGAAAACCTTTTTGAATAATTTGAATATTCTTATTATCGACTTTATGGTTTTGATAGATAGCATATACTGCTATTGCTGATTTAATTTGTAATTTTTCAAGTTCGACAGGGTTATTAGGAGGTTGTTTAGTGTAGCTTTTATATTTTTTGGCACGAGTTTTGATTTCTCTTGAAGACTCTCCAATATAGAAAGCGTCACAATCAACACAACCTAGCCTGTAGACACAATTCTGTGTAGAGGTGAAAGGGATCTTGTCCCTTATTTTAACTAATGCACTTCGAACAGTGTCGGTAGTTTTGTAGAAAGTTTGAATTCCATGTTGTTTTAGAATTCTTTGTAATCCATCTGTTGTGTCTTGGTGGTAAGGTAGAACGGCTGTACCAATCCAAGATGTTTTGACTAATTTACTATTAGTTAGTAATAAGTCATTTCATTTTTGCAAATTTTTAATAATATTCATTGAAAAATTATTAAGCCGTAGGATGTTGACTATATTTTTGTATTCGTATTGCTTGTCGTCTTCAGATGTAATGAGTCCACTGGCTCTTCTGAATAAGTTTAGAGCCAGCGATATCTTTGCACTGAATGGGTGTGCTGAGTTGAAATCGATATATCGATCTGAATGTGTGGGCTTGCGGTTTTAAAATGCTGCTTAGATGTCTAGCAAGCGCATAAGTTGGAGTGTTGGTGAAATCAACTACTGGTCTCAGTGGGACACCCGATTTATGAATTTTTGGTAAACCATAGAAACGAGAAGTTGTGCATGATTTAGGATATAAAGTAAACCAAAGAGAGGTACTAATGAAAGGTTTTAAAACCGCTACAACAAGATTTACACAATGTTGTCAAAGACAAATATGATTTCAAATAAAAAATATCAGGTTTGATAATTGTGTTAATTCAATTCGGTTATTCATTTCTCTGAAGAAGTGACTTGCACTAAGCCGCGAAACGTCAGAAATTTTAATTTCTAGTCATTGGAATTTTACAAATATATATCACTTATTTTATAAACAATCTATCCAATGCTCAATTTATTTGAAATTATCAAAGTTAACCTTGGTAATGATATGTACTTATCAGAATAGTTTAATGTGCAAAAATTAGAAGTCCATGGTCTTCAAGAAAAATAGAGGCTTTAGGTAAATTATGATTATTTTGAGTGACTGGAAGTAGTCGACAGAAAACCATGAGGTTGTTTTTTGCTCGTTGAACTCGTCAAAGGGGCGCGCCTGAAGTTTTGAGGTAAATTATGGTCTCTGAATAATTCAAGCTCATGCTACATAGTATTCAAACATAAAGTACTACCACTGAGCTATTCAGGCAGTAGTTAATATCCTGAAAGACTGAGGTATTTACACTATATGATAACTGAATAGTGATCGATGGTATGTATGTTTAGTTCTGTTTAGTGCTTAACGGGTCCAATCAGTTAGGTTGCGATTTGTCCGCTAGTCTAAGTGATTAAACAAGGCGTATATTATGTTTTGATACTAGACTACTGATCAGCACCTAACGTTAAACAAATATAAAACTGGTTACCAATAAGTAATCCACTAAATTACAGTATACAAAAACCAGTGTCGATTAGCACATAGATAGGAGGATATGTAGGTGAACAAAAAAACGTACAACCAGAATTCCGATGTTCACAAAGCCATATTCCTTGCCAAGTTCCTAACGCCAACTGACCATTTGTAATAGGTACGGTAATACTCGGTCCACCAAGTAATGCATGTTTTGCATGTGCAGGCTAAATAACGATTCGACGTTGAAAAGAGACACATAAATAATGATTATTAATTTTAAAGTTACATCTCATAAGAGAAAATTATTAAAGTGAGAAAGTTATGTATGTAAAAAACAAACATTGGATATTGAGAAAGTGGAAACTCAACTGCAACTTAAGTGGTAGGATGTGATCAGTACTGAAAAGCATTAAACCGGTCGCCATCCAGTGCTTCATCAGTGTAAATATATTAGACTAACAGGAAATCAGCTACAACCCAAATAACGTAATGTTAATGCCTTAGATTGTAAAGAAAGGTTGTGTAGTTCGAAATTCTAGAGATAGCATCAGTTGTTTCACGATTCCAAATACGTCTTACCATTGAGTGCCAAATAGAACAAAACATCAGAAAGCAAGGTTCTCTACCAACTACTTACTCAACGTCAACAATACAATGCAGGAGATGTTGAGTCACTTAGAATAATGGGAGAATTGAAATGTGATTGATTTATTTCCGATAAGCACCAAACAAGACCAGGAAAGAATGATAATGGTCACCATTAAAAGACCATTAATGCGAAAAGTGAATCAAACAGCCGTCTAAAAATGTCAACTTGAATTCTGTGCTGTGAGAATTTGTATTGGTTGAATGACTGATTGAGTAATTTAGGTGGATGGTGTGGAAAATTTATGAATTGAATTAATACGAGAAAGCTTATTACAGAAGATAAAATCTGAATGAATGGATACATACGATAGTTACATTCTCGACTAAAATAACATGATTATATGAGTAGTTACTTATTAACACTTGAATGCTTGGTACTGACTTGTTGGTTTGCAAAAATATTTTAATGTTGAACCCCGAAGAGAAAAACAAAAGATGGTGAGTATGGATACAGCTCTACTTCTATGATAAGCTGATGTACAAGAAATGAAGGTATTTATGGGTTAATATGCAAACTGGGGGATAAAGAAGCATGTGACATCATTCCATAGCGAGCTCCCAAGACATAACAGATACTGGTCACCTAATGAAAGTTATAAAACGACCACTATAAATCTGAAGAAGGTTATTCACACTGCAATCATGACCAGCAAGTAAGTAATCAGTAAATTACTGATACGTGAGTGATATGTACAAAGTGAAAACCAAACAGATGAAGTTGATAACCTTAAGGTTTTCCATTATGACTCTAGATTAAAAGTTGTTAAACAATTCTATCCCTTAAACTTAATCCAATCATCAACATCAATTATGAAGTTTTCAGTACATTATTATAAATTCATAGAATTAAACTATAATATTAGGGAAGCCAAACGTTTTCTACTTTACTTTGAAATTCATAAAAACTCACCATGTCATCGGAACCTTCACAAGTGTGTTTGTAACTAAGCGACTACAATAAATAGGAAGATAAAAATAGAGAGAAACGTCCAAGTGAAAGAAATTACCACTAAATGCATAGATGTATTTAAACAAAAATAAAATCGCTGTGGATTCTAGGTGTACCTAAATCCGACTTTTGATGTTCACACTGGGTTCGAGACTGTAACCTGTTTCAAGATGGTTATGTCCAGTGCACAGATGGAGAACAGAGGTGATCAAAACTCAGTCCTGAGCACCAACAAGAGGGTTATACAAAATATTCATTTATTTCTTATTATTTAGCACTATGAATGTGTCGTCAATGTAGAGGCATTAAAATAGTAGGTGGTTAGTCGTTTCTTTTAATGGTCTATCCTCCAGTTTCGAAAGAAAGAAGTCATCAAACATAGCACCGAATGGTGACTCCATTACTAAGCCATCTGAGAGATCCGCTACTGACCAACATTCCATTCGTAGAAATAGATTATATTTGCAATGAACTTATAGAGAGAGATATAGAAACTGGAATTACTGTTTCGACATACTGAGTGTACATAGAAAATACACTCATCCTGGAACTCTGTACTACCTGAAATTCAAGAAAATTCAGTTTTCAGACTAAGTACAGTAAAAACAGTTGTCCACTGCTCACTGGATTAGTAATAGTTCCTCAGTTAGTGTGTCCATGATGAAAACTATATTCTACAGTTTGACATCACGGAATAACTTTAGTTAGACAACCACTGCAAACTACTAAGTACGTGATACTTATTTCTATCAGGAATAGGACACTACAACACTGATTATTCACGACACCATGAGAGATTGAACAGATGACCTGTGGGTCCAATTTTTAGACCACTAAGTTAGGGTCCAATTATTTCTATTTCGAACATAATAATAATTATTATTTATTTATCAAATGAGTGGGGAAATGGCGAAAAATACTGAGTACATCACAATTATTGAACATTATCAACGTTGCAGATAGTTATAGTCTATTTAATGTTAGTCATAAAAAGATGAATTAAAACATACCTCCGGTACGAGATGATTAAGAACCATTTCCATATCAACTCTAAAAATTAAGTAGTGAAATGATATCTCAATTTCTTTTGATAAGTAAATATTATACTTAACTATGAAGAATTGATATAAAAGAAGATTGAATGTTATAGACTGGAACATGATTACTACTATAGAGAACTCTGAAATATTGTCAACACTGTGGTTAACTTCTTAAAACACTAGACATTGAACGAATAAAGAAGCAATTAGAATCTTACCAACTAAAATTTAGGATGTTAAGTAGTACCAGTATTAGGGATATTCGTGAACTAAATATTAGAGGTTTCCTTAACAGCTTGAAGCTCGGGCTCAAAAGTGACTAACAAGACGAAAGATCGCTAATAAAACAATATTAAAATCTGAATTTGATGTCGCAAATTCACATGGATTTGAAACCACGGACTGGACGGCTGTTTCTTCTCAGTATGGAAATCCCCAGAGTGCTCATTCATAACTCTACCAACGGATCGAGCCCACAAACCCCCAGGTTCACTTAACATTGACTTAACATTTAGATCACTGACCTGGAATCCAATGGTTGATATTTCTAATTTTAGTTAATTTGGGTTAGATTTAGTCGACTTCACCTATAGCTATTAGTAAGTAACTGCCTTATATATGACATGAATGAACTTGATTGATCATTTCTTTCTTGAGCTTCAGAAATTACCACCTGAAGTCAGTTACTAGTGAGCTCATACTGAGTTTAACTTGGTTGTGAAGATGAATTCTAAAGGCAAGTTGATGGTCTGGAAATAGGATTACCGCTGGTCCTTTCCTAGAGGTCTTTCTCATGGATAATTTAGAAAAAACAATTTTTCGAAAAGCGAAAGATAAACTTTATTTCTATAACAGACATATGGACGATAACTTCATCGTATGTGACGAAAACAGGAATCTTGACAAGATTCTACATGAATTCAACTATTTCCACCATTCGATCATGTTCACAGCAGAATCTGAGATGAACTCTGAATTCCATTTTCTTGAAGTTCTGTTGAAACGAAAAGCAGATAGCTCTTTGCAAAGATCGATTTATAGAAAACCAACATGAAATAGGTGGAATACTAACTTTTAAGTTGTGTGTCACTAAGTAGGAAGGGAAATTTAATTCACTCGTAATCTTCAATGGCTTGAAGGATATTCACAGAGGACACAATAGATGATGAATTGAATAAAATCCGCAGAACATTTATGGAGAATGGTTTTCCTGATAAATTCATTAACAGGGACCTAAAACAAAAGCAACAAACTGGATCTATCACCACAGTGCCAAAGAAAAGTTATTCGAGGAACATTGACTTCGAAGGAGATATGTGTTATATTGGGCGATTCAAGAAGAATAACTAACTTTCGGAACTGTCTTCAAAAGGATTTCCATTTATTTTGAGCACATGTACACCGATTATTTTATTTCTATTATTGTCATTATCACATTTCCATGACCTTCCACTAGATTTATAAATTGTTATCATATTATTTTCCAAACAGTAATAATAACTTTTTAACTGTGTATATATCCCCTCAGTTCCTAGTCATAATTGCCCTCATTTTGTATAACTGCTAGTTTTTCTTTTGGTCCGCAGTGTGGTCAAGTTTTGTGAAAATATAAATTAATGACTGAAATATAATGTGAATGGTTGGTCTGTAACTCGTCTATCTTGTGTTCTTCTATCCAGTTTACGAACTAAGAATCACGGAGCAGACATGAGGGTATAGAATTTACAAGTGAGACTTACGTAACAGATGGATCCCAACTCTGTGGATTAATAAAAAAAGATGATAAGAAATGTTAGGAGCAATATTGATACATATTCCACTAAACGAAATAAAAATGTCTTCTTGGCAGTTGTAAAATTGGTCCATGGACAGGAAGTCTATCTGCTAGTAAAAAAGTGTACACTGTTGCTTTTTTATGTTTCAAACCATGGAGTACTTAGGAGATAAAGTTAAACGCCTTTATCGACCAAGATAGTTACTAGTGTCGTAAAGTGTTAGTTTCAGGCATATTGGTAAGCGGATACTTCCTAGTTAGGGCCGGCACAATACTCGTACTCAATGGTTATAAGCATTCAATTACATAGTGAAAAAACCAGTCACACTGGCGCTACTTTTATTAACTCTCCATTCATCAATCTCATTTGTTCCTTGAAGACCGTAGTTCTCATTTTTAGCCTTCCGTTGTGGTTTATATTGTACTTCATTCGAAGTTTCTCAACCTATTAATACACTCTCTCAAAAATGACGTAAGGACTGCCAATCGGGACCAGTATACACTCGTACCATGTCATACATAAGTACTGACTAGACACCTACATAATTTCGGTCATGTTTTATGTTGGCTCATCATTTTTTTCATAATGATGAAATTTTTTTATCACTATGTTCAGTTCATTCTACGTGTTTTAATAAGTGCTACTGATCCCATAGTTCATAATGTGAGATGAAGAATTTGAAGATTATTATCATCAATGAATGAAGGTGACCATTGGTCGTATCTAATTTATAAACAAAATACATCAAAGATTGGATACAAATGAATTACCGGTTTACATTTTTATCAAATAGTTACATTCGAAGATAAGGGATGAAAGCTATGTGTGTTTCATATGTCTTGTGAAACAAATTAATGGGTTGGTCTTGAAACGAAATCTCAGTACGAATTCAAAAAGCTCGTTTGACTTTTGCCAACTTACATCACCTACGGCGTAGATAAGATATTCGTCTCTCAACGAAGGGAAGAGTGTACTGTGCAACAGTTCGCTCTGTCTTACTGTATGGATATGAGACATGGCCATCAAAGGTAGACCACACTCGAAGGTTATTAATTATTTATCGTCAAGGTCTTCGAAACATCGCTCGCGTTAGCTGGGATCACCAAATAATAACGAGGTTTGATCACGGGTGTTAGGCAAATGTGGTAAATCAGTCGACGACGTTGTGGGTCCTCATCGACTGAGGTTGTTGGGACATGTCTTACGCATTCTCAATCACCGTCTGCTCTGATGCACGACGTTAACTGATATAGGAGAAGGATGGAAGAGAGTTGGGGCGGTCAAACGAAAACATGGCATCAGTCCATGAAGTCAATGACTGCCGATTTGAGTCGTGTCGGTAGCTGCAGACTACCTGGATGGGGTCCTCGTGAATACCGTAACCAGTGGCTAGAAACATTGAGTGATATGGCCCAGAATCCGTCACAATTGTGCAGATGTATTCACTTATTGTCTTCCCTTAAATTATGAGCTTTAAATTATTCCATAACTTTCTTTTTACGCTTCCTAAACCATATTCTATATGTTCACACTCCTTGTTACTATTATTATTTTATTTTATTGAAGTAACTCCTACTAATGGTGATGGTGTTAATCTTGCGGTGCCATGGAGGTATGGAAACTTAAACTGATGCACACATATGCCAGGTTCTACGTTGATGATACATACATACATATGAAACTAATAAAAAATATTTTGGCTTAGTGTTCTCTGATACTTTATGGTTCCCCAATTGGTGAAAATAAGCAATAAAACAAATTATCAGATCAAATAATAATAATAATAATAATAATAATAATAATAATAATAATAAATCTCCAGTGTACAATATCTACAAATAATTAACACTAATGAATAATATTACAATAAACATACTTCATTTATTGTTAAGGTAGCTGATGTATGCTGAACTGTTGGAAAATATAACAATAAAGAAGGAATATAAAAGAAGAGGAGGAAAATTAGTTCATATTGAAGAACAGTTTACAGAAAACAGAAAATCAAAAATTTGAAATATCAAATGTAGTCGGTAACAGTTTAATTAGAAGTTTGCGGTGAAAACTAACAAAGGTGTCTTACATCATACAATTTATTCAATGAATATATATAAAAAATTACCATAAGACTTAAATTAAAAGATTTTTGAGTACATGCATCTCATCTCATTCAACATACTGCTCATTTATATATGTTTGCTATATTTGTTCAAGACATCTTTAGAATTTCTCTGAAGTTAGGCTTTTTGAAAGCTGAGGTTTATGATGTTTTGTGAGTACAGAAGTTGATCTAGCGTGACAAATGATTCCTCTTGAAATTTGTGTGATTACATAACATATACATTTTTTTAAATGACATTATTTCTAAAATTGATATTCAATATGCAGTGATATTTATACGTGCAGAGAGAAAACATGCACTAGCAACATTTCAGGATAGTAAACCTTGAAAAGAGGCTCATTCATTTTTTTAAAGATTAATCAGTAAGGTATGAAACTCAATATCAAATTGAAGGTACAGGGTGGATGCTTCCGTGCCACTGCAATCAATTCTCACAAATTACAACTACTGATCGCAACTAACACCTGAGCAACATAAATAAACACTGATAAATATCTGGAAACTCTATAGAAAATGACTACAAATATGCTGTCTTCCGTACAATTGATTGACTCAAATATACCGAAAAATGAATTTGAATTTTGTATACATTTTTAATAAACAATTATACTAAAACAATACTTACTAAAAAGATGTAGAATACCCATTTTTAGTTGAGAGATTTCTGGTAAAGCTTTTCTAATTTCATCTGTAACGTAATGACAACCACGTGACTGCTTTTTCAAAGTAATAATCCGTTGAAGCCAATAACTGCCACTTGTAGAAGTCATCGCCTGTATGAAATATGAATAACAGGGTAAATCTAAGACATTAGTTAACAAAAAACTGACTGATTTATTCGTGTATTTAGTAGAAATATGTGTTTACCTTTGAGTAGCATATTAGTTGCATGAGGGATAGCAATACTATGAGGTTGATCATAACACAGTAAGCAAAGTAGGATTCTAGTATATGACCTGCAGATTGAGAGTCAAGTACTATAACTATCTGGTTACACTAGTTCTTGAATCAATGATAACTTGAATACTTTACTACTAATTGACAGTATGTGTATGAGGAGTGGGGTTTAAGTATCATCAAACGGAAAAAGTAGCCCCACAAATTACAAAATTGATGAATTGTGATTTATGCATCTGAAAGTTTACGTAATTGCAGAGACGAATAGACGAAGCTTAGAGCACAAATTATGTTTCCAAATAGACAGCAAGGAAATAGTTAAACAACAAGATTTCCATTGAGCGTTAGCGTAGTTTCATTAAGACTCAAGTGTTACCTGTTTCAATAATTACTATTAGCCAATATATCAGATACAGACAAATGTGCGTTGCTTAAAGTCACATCCTAAGTAAAACCAGGTGGTACCACAAGAACGCTTAAACGGATGAGAGATGGATAAAGCAGAAGTTCATGTCATTATACTACTATTTCAAATGCTAACTTGTTAGAAGATTTTAAACACATAAGAAATAAGTCATGAATTACTGTCAGAATGACTATAATGGTAATAAAACTGTACGGTTTTATAATGACGGTGGTAAAGTCTATACAGTCACTGATAATAGAGGCAAAAAAATTTTCACTGTAATGAAATAAGGAAACCACGCAATCAATTTGAATGTAAATTTCATTTAAAAAAAACTATGAGTACCAAATCAGTCACAATGAAGTTTACACTGGTAGTAGTTCACGTTCTGAAGTCAACATGACACCGATTCTAGATTGAACGGAACGTCTAGACTCGTAATCTGTAATCAAAATAATGCAGATCTACTTTACTTGGATGAGGAACAATTTACAACGATTAATTATTCTGTGGTGACCAGTGAAATATTTGTAGTGTCGTTTAGTTCTGATCGAATTATGTCTCCTAAGTGATAATGTGATCACCCCAAAAGGTGATTCGCCACCACATGCACTATGTTGTTACTCAAAGTGGATAGACTTAGTTGGGAGAAAACCATACACTTGGGTTTTATGATAGTTACCACCAATGGTTTCTCCTGCCAGAAAAGTAAAGTTGCAGTTGTGAATCTGGGCGGTGTAGGTCTAAATTCTTCGGAGCATTGACTCCCTAAATAATACAGGTATGTCTTCTTGATGAGTGCTAGGCAGTATGAAACCTGGAGCCATTTCTTACTGAACAACTCCCTCCACCTTACATACAGCGAGATGGATTAAATGTGAACAACTGTTTTTCAAAATGTCATCAAAAATATTTCAGAAACTTAGAACACCAAAAATCCATAATATACGAGTAATTAGACTTCAGTATAAAAGGGTATAAAGTAAGTTAAGTTTAAGTGAACACAAAACTAAAGTGAATCTAAGAAAATAAAGCCCTTCACTATATTGTATTCGCGTGAAAGATTGAATGCTGCAAACCTTCTACAAACTTGAAAATAGCGAATGTGCTATAATGATATAAAGACACCATATCTGATGTGACGGTACAGCATCCTGTCATTATAATACAGAACCTGATCACAATCAACCATCTGCTGGCAAATACACCGCTTCAATTGAAAACAAAATTCATTAATCGGGTTTTGGAAGTTAAGATAAGTGGATAGAAAATTATTTTCGGAAAACAGACATTTCTTAATGATACTTATTGCTTTCCATTTATCAAAGGTTGCTAAGTGCCATCCCATCTTACAAACAGCTTAAGGGCTCCTAATAGCACACTGAGGTGTCCTTATTGCACTGAATAGAACCTGAGCACACACGACTATAAATTAATACATGCCAAGAATTGATTTAATTACTCTAAAAGTTGGCAATCCTCCAATGACAGTATGGCTTAAATATTGGCTTGTATCAGTAACAAGCTGTTATTAGGAAGACGAACTTGTCGACAGAGAATTCAGAAAGCACTCATAAATATATCTTTTCTACTACGTCAGCACCCATACTTTTCATCGGTCACGTGTTGATGTCTGAGTAGCGGCATCCCGTAGCGCACTTAATATTCACCTAAACATGGACTTCGATGGGTCATTATACAATTCTGCTACTCGAAAACTACATCATTGTAGCTACCGACTAATATACCAAAAGAATAGTCTTCACAGTATCCTACCGAACGACGCCACATTTTTTACTACCTAAAACATCAAAGTCTGATGCAATATACATTATAGTGAATCGTGAACTTTGAAAGTAAAAATATTGTAATTCGGTTAGATTCAAATAGTAATTTTTAAAAACATTTCGTATTATTAAATATCATTTCAAATACTGTGTAAGTTAAACACTGACAGTTAGGAAACAAACTTATAAGAACAATAGAGTTTCCGTGAAACTATTTCCAAACACTATAAGTTATAACTGAAATAATATTTTCTGAGTTTTGCAAAAGGTAATAATAATAATTAAAAACTTAGCGGAATCAACTAACCAAATTACGATATATGGAGTTGGTGCTAAGCTAGCTGATCTAAAACGTAATTCTCTGAATTTAAGCAAAGCTCTAAGAATATCGTAAGGATGTGGTTGTGATCCTGGTAGTGAAAATCAAACGATTAGAAATAATGCTTTATTATAATCAGTAAGGAATAACATTTGGTCGTATTATAGCATAGTACAGACTGATATCTAGTTGGAAGGAATAGTATTGGATTTTATCTAAACTAATAAATCCTATAATAGAATCTTCTGAAAGTTGCAGTGAGGGTTTTAGTGAGTCTTCTGGATACCATCATACTTTACCAGAACAATCACAACATGACCACTTATCACATCCGAAACTAAAGACTTCGATGTATATAAAGTTAACAATTAAAGAAATTCCAAGAGAAGTGTTAAAACTATGATGAAAAACTTAGCGAAAAGTAAGTACTTCGGTGGTTGAAGCACTTAGCTTTCATCCATTAGATAGTAAGTGCAAACTCCCACCCGCCTACTACTTCAATCTGACCATTCGAGTAGTATTGTTAGCTGTTACATAAAGCGTGTAGTTGAAAGTTACACTTCGGAAATGAATTGAAATAATATTATAAATAAATATAGAAGTATTGTCTCATCAACAGTCGGAACAGTACATTTCTACAGAAAACAGACGAATCTCAAATGAGTATTGAAAAGAAACAAACAGAAAACAGAATAAAATCTGTTTAAATGCATTTTACAAAACAACTCAATGAAACATTTTCTTACACATCAAAGATAAAGGGTATTTACAAGAGAAACAATAATAGAGCACAGCTTTAGAAAGGTCATTTCATGTAATAAATAAGCATTATTTGATTATAAATAAAGTTATCTCAATAAAATTAATTGATTAAAAATATTTCAAAACACCTAAACGATCCTTTAATGTTTTAGGTGTACGGAATTCTTTAATTATTCGTGAAACACTATAATTAGGAATATTATCTTCAATGTCAGTTGAAGACGAAGAAGGAGAACAACTGGAAAAGATTGACGGTGAAAAAAGATTGGAATGTGAGGTATCATATCTTTCAGATTTCATTGAATTCGATAAAAGAGAGGTTTGTAATCGTAAACGTCGATTAAGTAGGTTAGACAATGAAGAAGAACGACATTTAGTCCAATTCGGAAATATTGGTTTAACATCATTTAATGGAGACGAAAGGGAGAATATGTTAGAAGTTGAAGCGAAGGATGACAATTTACGACTGACATGATTGTGGGATTCACTGTCACTTTTATGACCATTATTTATTTCTGAATTAGTAGATATATGCAACATGTGCTTTTGATCTCTGGTTACGACATCACTATCAGCAACAAAAAAAACAAAAAGATTCAGAGATGTAAAAGGGTAGTTAGTAGCAATAAGAGAAATTAATTGCAAATAGCATAAATGTATGTGCAACTAATACATAGATTACAGGTTATACTGAATTAGGTAGTTGAGTCTCAAGTCAAATGACTATGAATCTGGTTAATAAGTATAAAGACTCTCACTACTTAAACTAGATTACACATCATGAAGCTTTGGACCACTTCATTTACTTCAGTTTTGGATACCAAGTATCCGTAAAATGAGGAATACAAAAACGTGTAACGCCATTCATTCGCTTTCAACCGTTTTTCTTATGTCTACATCTTTACTTCAATAAATAATAATATTTCCCCTTTCTCTACTGTTAATCATGTTCATTTCTTTTACAGCTGTGATGATATGAGGAATAGAAACTTAGGCTGAAAAACATTTGTGCAAAGTCGAGGTTTTACTGAGTGACTTATTATAGGAAAATTGTTACATCTGAACTGGTTAAACTTTAATGGAAATGATCTCGATCAAACGGTTCTTGAATAAGTAACGCCCAACAGTGAACGGATATTAACTAGAAAGTCCGTAAGTTCTTACTGAACTATGCTTATCAGTTTCACTCATGTTAAGGCTATTCAAACTTCATTTATAGTTCAGTATTTCAATCATCATTCACACTGATTTTATGCGATACTTATTTATAACTCTACCAATAGATCCAATTTTATAAATCAAAATCGTAGGCTTAATTTTGAAAATATGTGCCAATTCAACCAGAAAATATATAGAATGGATTGGCAATTAAACTACAAAGGCTCTGTCTTATGGCCTGTTATTAAGACTTGATAGCAATTAGGTAAAACATGTCATGGTTTTATAGTATAGTAGTGTAAACAATGGATTGATTTTTAAATAAATTCCCGTTGTAAAGTTTAAACTTACACAGATTCATTTTCATCAATACTTGAAACGTCTGATTCCCAAACTGGACGCCTGATAGAACTAGTAAGTAAATTCAAAGCATCAGGACAGTGAGCTTTATCTGACTCATTTTGATTGAGTTTGTTGGTTGATATGCTTAAACCTTTGAACGCTTCATCTATAGCAAGTTGATTTTTGTCAATCTTCGACGATTTAGATTTTGTCTTCTTTTTTGCAAGTTTAGTGTGATGTATAGAATTTTCAAAAGTAGAACAAATGCCACTATGAACTCTACGAAATTCTACTTGCGGTACACAAAAGTAGTAATTACTGTTATTGTTAGAAGTATTTGTATTCTGAGCGTTTGCATCATTGATGCGCATATCATCTTTTTGTCCAGACCATTTATCAAATGCTGGATGTAGAAAGGCATAGAATAAAAATAAGTAGAAAAAAATTAGCAATACGATAGAAGTAGATACTAGATTATCATTTAATAACAATCATTATGAATTTGTTCATTCGCTGGTGCTGATCGAACTATGTAGATAAAGTTGAAATGTAGCTATAATACTATGTAATGTCACAGTATAGAAAACATTGTAATTTATGTTATGTGATGCAAAAAGTCTTAGACTTAAGCGCTATACATTTGTCAGCAAGACATCTGTAAATCTTGAAGTAACTGATTTTTTACATGGGACTCGAACTCATGCCACAATTACCGAGTCATGAATATAGAAGTCAGCCAAGTAAGCGATTACAGTATGAAAGTGAAAATCATTAAACTTAACAAACAGACTAAATAATATAGACCAAATATCGCATTTAAACAGCAATTCATTTAAACATTTAAACAACAATTCATATTCCATCCTTTAAAGACAATCAACTTTCAATCAAACGCCTTCAAACATTTGGTAAGTAAATGACTATAACAAATTGACTGATCTCTTCTAAAGCAATCAGTTTACATAAGGAATTGATCTTTTGGGAATTTTTAAAAAGACTTAAGTCAGCTGATCGCCAAATTAAAAATTGATTTAGATAAGCTATATTTGGTGTTTCAGTGTTTTTTGATGCTCACAGTTTAACAAAGTCAATAGGTCATTAATATACTGTAAAAACTGGTTGACATCGAGCTATTTGAAGTTTGTCATTCATTTGCAAACAAAGAGTTATGAGATTAAATACAGACGATGTTTATTTTTTTGTCTCACTTATTATTTAATGCTTAGAAAATAAGTTCTACATGATGATTTTAGTTACTTCATATATATTTAAGATATAGAAGGTATAGAATTGATGTGGTTTTTTTAGAAACAGGCATTAAGTTTAGTTTGTATTCTTTGCAAATTGATGTTGGTTGAGAACCACTAAAAAACAGGGAACACTGAGTAGCTGTTTCGTCCTAGTATGAGACTCCGCAGCAGTATGTACCTCCCCGATTCCTCTAGAGAGTTGAACCGAGGGCGTTCAGGTCTCACATCTGTGCCGTTGGGACGGTCGGCGTTCAAAGATAAAGTTGTCACTTTTATCGGTCAATACCATTGATGAAAACTGTCTCACTCCGAACATGCTTGAACTCCACTAGTCACGACTATTTACTGGGACTTCAGGAACACCCTGAAGTTAGTCACTAATAAGCCAATCATTGTAATTGAAATGAAGTGGTTTTCTGGAGATAAATAAGTAGTAAGTTAAGCCGTGAGGCTTGAAGGCCGTGGGTTTGATTCCCTGGTGGAATAGAGGGTGAACACTACTAAGGAGTCGTACACAGCTGTCTACTGCTCTCTGGTTTTCAGTAGTACCCAACCAGCATTGAATTGTGAGGAATACAAACAGCTTAATATAGAAGGCCTGTTTACGAATCAGTTCGACGTTATAACAACAGTTAAATGTTAGCGCTATACATACTTATTGTAATTAATAAGCAGATAGCGTAATTTTATAAATGCATTATCTAAATATCATTTCCTGCACTATGTTACTGTAATGATTTCATAAACTATCACATTCAAAAAAGACTGGTATTCCCCTAATTTAGCCTACGATTCAAAAATAAAAGTACAGGCACAATAATGAATAACGTATCTTTATCAACCAATTGACAATCAGTTATGCATACACACACATTCATCAGCTCGAAATAAAAATATTACAATGACTAAAGTCTTTGATTGTTTTACTATTAGGAAATATATTTTATAGAACATTTATTATTTGCTATTTAATCAAACTAAGCGGGAGACTAATAAACAGATAAGAATGTAGCACTATATTACTGATACCGTTGGAAAAAAAAAACTTTATACAGTTTATAGAAATGTATAAAAACAATAGGCTAATTATACTGATTAAAGTTGACTTTAATGCAGAATTATGTTAGTCCGATGTATGTTTAAAGCGAACTAACAGAACAAATTCAATTCATCATTAAAATTTAAAGTCAATGTTTGAAAAGCTATTTATACCGAAACTATTTATGATACTCAAAAATTATATTGAACCATACAATCGCTTCGTTTATTAATCATGCCCATAATTTTGGTAAGAAAACAATAGTGACCAACATAATGAGCCGAATCATCGACTGAGGAGGTTGGGACATGTGTTGCGTATGCCCAACCACCGCCTTCCTCGACGCTCAATGCTGGCTGATACAGGAATAGGATGGAAGAGAGTTAGAGGCGGCCAAACCAAAACATGGCATCAGTCCATGAAATCACTGACTGCCGGTTTAAGTCGTGTCGGTAGACGCAGACTACCTGGACGGGGTCCTCGCGATTACCGTAACCAGTGGCTAGAAACATTGAGTGACATGGACCAGAATCGGTCACATTAGCGCAGATGTATTCACTCATTATCCTCCCTTAAATCACGAGCTTTAAATTATTCCATAACTTTCTTCGCTTCCTAAACCATATTCTATATGTTCACACTCCTTGTTACTATTATTATTTTATTTTATTGAAGTAACTCCTACTAATGGTGGTGGTGTTAATCTTGCGGTGCCATGGAGGTATGGCAACTTGAACCGATGCACACATGTGCCAGGTTCTATGTTGATTATACATACATACAATGAGCCGAATCGGTGTTACAAAAAACAGTGAGCACTTAGATTCTGTTACCAATGAATAAAATTGTATCTTACTAACCAGAACATACAATTTCAAACAAATTGTAATGCCATCATTTTAACAGTTGAAGTAAGTACTACACAACTATAGCTAAGCGTTTATCAGAACGCAGAACTTAACCATATCCAGTTGGGAAATTTCAACTTACTTAATCTTTCCCATTCAACTTCAAAAGAGTCAACGTAGTTGACAACACGTTTCTTTACTACCCTATGAGGAAAAAAGTGAAGATTCTAGAGAGGAAATGTTCAGAGAAACAAATATATAGTTAGCGAACAAAACTGACAAGAATTGGGACTCAAGTGACAGAGTGAAATGTTAGTAGGCTTAATAAACTAAATAATTAACATGATTTATCGGGGATACTTAAATGAATTCTGAATAGACTTGTCACAAAATAGACTGATACTTGATTTAATCACTTATAATTTAAATACATTAGAGGTACATCTCGCCTACAGAGACTATCTTAATTATTGAAGTAATTATATTGGGAAATCCTTTTTCGATGAGGAAAACTCAGAACATATCCTGGTAAGAATATTTATTGGTTACGATTCCGATTGTTTCTCCATTGTGAGAGGAAAATAAACAAGATAAATAACGTGCATTTTTAATGCAATCGATTGTTAAAATCTTATTGTTTCGACTTTAATAATCCCCCAGCATGATCAAATTAGCAAGAATCGAAACCCTTAATCTGACATTTAAGCAATGTTAACTGTGTTGTACACGAGTAACTATTAGTTTACCGCCTTTTTTCTAAGGATTCTAACTAAGGATTCAACGTTTGATTAGAAGCATGATCCTTATTACTAGTCAGTGTATTTATTATTTTTTCAGCTATATTGTCTTGACATTTTTCCTTCTCTTCTGTGCTGATTGTGGCTGGGTTCCTTACCTTTATTAGTAATTAAAACAAATTATATGTGCACATAATAAAATTTTACAAGTACAACGACAATCTCACGACCATACATATATAATTGAACTGTTTAATCATACCTTAAAGGTTTCAAAATAAGAGAATCATCAATCTGATAACCAATCAACGACTTGATAGATGAAGGTGTATTATAAATTTGAGGATGCCTTAAATCCCATAAAGCCATAATCGGTAAAAAGTGTTCAAGAGTATAGACTGGATCCCAATTTAAATGCATCTGACAGAAAGGTACAACTTTTCTTGGGTCTGGTCGTTTCCATTGAGAAATAGATTCACGTTTAGGTAAGGTCCAGTTGCGTTTTTCAAAATGAGTTAGGAATTCCGCAAATATCTAAAAAATAAATCGCAAGACGAGACAAAATGAAATAGACAATGGAATATTGAAAAGTAACGGTAACTTGATTACTATCTCGCATTTAATAAACACGGTACACATAAAATTTTTAAGATTCATGCACTCATAAATTACATGTAGCATTTGAACAGTTTCAGTTGCTCTTAAAATTTATTGCTACATAGCACAAAGACATCACCAAAAGGAATTCTATAAAGCAAACAACAAAACACTGCAACATATTAGTGATTTTACTTAACTGTAGCTAACTAACATTTTCTGCATTAACCGTAGAATCCAAACGGGTATCAAATAACTTAGTATCTTAACTCATGATGAAAGTTGAGTATGGTTAATATGTAGTTGTTCGAATACATCTGAAGCAAAGTATCATTACTGCCGTTTTACAAAATTCCCGACCGTGCTGCTACCTTGACGTGGTGGTCAGGCTTGCCTATCGTGATGACTCAATCGGGCTATACTGGCTGGAACAATCGTTCCTCTAGGTCCTACCATGCCAGGCAGGTCGGTTAAAGAGCGGTGAGACCAAAAGCAGCAAATATAAGGTCCGAGGACGAAGTCGTACTGCCGGCTGTACAGAGATGTGACGGCAGTAAGGTGTTTTCTTCGGAAAACCAGCATAGCAGCGATGCTGCCTCCCCACAAAGGAAGGGCGGGGTTAGAAAAGGTCAACCCTAAAAATGCACTCCTCACCTTACTCCACGGATTTCCGTCTCCGGAAGTAAGGCCTCAACAAGTACGGAGCTACAACAACGAAAACCTCTCTCAAAAATGCCGTGTGTGACCGGCCTCAAGCAGTTGTTCCTTGGCCACTGCGGTCACGCTCCCAGGTCTTTAAGAACAACCCTAACACATTTTGCTTTTCAGGTACATCAAAAAGAACCCTTCCACAGCGTGGGCAACTGGGAAGAGATAACCGCCCTCATACCGCTAACAACACACAAGATCACTGCCATTTTATTCAAACTCCTTCTCCTATTCCTAGTGTTTATCCTGCCACCACAATCAATCAATCAATCAATGCCTGTTACTCCAAGTGGAGCATAGACCGCCCACCAGCATTCTCCAGCCAACTCTGTCCTGGGCTTTCCGTTCTAGCTCTTCCCAAGTGCTGTTCATTGTCTTCATGTCTGTTTCCAATTCCCGACGCAGTGTGTTCTTGGGTCTTCCTCTGTTTCTGTGGCCTTTAGGATTCCAAGTCAATGCTTGTCTTGTGACACAGTTTGACGGTTTCCTCAGTGTGTGTCCAATCCATCTCCAGCGTCTTTTCCTAATTTCTTCCTCAACTGGAAGTTGATTAGTTCTCTGCCACAACAGGTTGTTGTTGATGGTATCTGGCCAACAGATCCGAAGAATCCTACGCAGACAGTTGTTTATAAATACTTGTATCTTCTGTAGGATATTTTTCGTAGTTCTCCAAGTTTCAGCTCCATACAACAGGACTGTCTTCACATTTGTGTTGAAAATTTTGACTTTACAGTTGGTTTGAGTTCCAGATGTTTTTCAGTTGTAGAAATGCTGCCCTTGCCTTACCAATCCGCGCCTTCACATTCGCATCAGACCCTCCTCGTTTGTCGATGATGCTGCCCAAATATGTAAAGGTTTCAACGTCTTCCAGAATTTCTCCGTCAAGTGTAATTTGGTTAGTGTTTGCTGTTTTGTATCGGAGGATCTTGCTTTTTCCTTTGTGTATGTTTAGGCCTACTGCTGCTGAGGCTGCTGCTATATTGTTGGTCTTCCTCTGCATTTGATGATGTGTGTGAGAAAGAAGAGCTAGGTCATCTGCAAAGTCCAAGTCATCTAGTTTCGTCGATGTTGTCCATTGTATTCCGAGAGTGCCTTCACATGTTGCAGTCTTCATGATCCAGTCGATGATCAGTAGGAAGAGGAAGGGCGAGAGTAAGCAGCCTTGTCTAACACCGGTCTTCACTTCGAATGAATCTGTGAGCTGACCTCCATGCACGATTTTACAATGTAGTCCGTCGTAAGAATTTCGTATGATGTTGACTATCTTCTCGGGTACGCCGTAATGCCGTAGAAGGCTCCATAATATTCTCCTATCCACGCTGTCGAATGCTTTTTCATAGTCGATGAAGTTGATGTAAAGTGGTGAATTCCATTCAATTGATTGTTCAACAATGAACCGTAGAGTAGCGATTTGATCGGTACACGATCGATCTTTACGGAATCCGGCCTGTTGTTCTCGGAGTTGGCCGTCGACTGGGTCCTTTAATCTGTTCAATAACACTCTGTTGAAGACCTTTCCTGGTACTGAAAGTAGGGTAATGCCTCTGTAGTTCTCACAATTGCTGAGATCGCCTTTCTTTGGTATCTTGATGAGGTACCCTTCTTTCCAGTCTGCTGGAACTTGTTCTTCCTCCCAAATCTTCCTGAAGAGAATGTGGAGTATCTTTGAAGTTGTTTCTATATCTGTCCTCAGTGCCTCCGCTGGTATGTTGTCTGGTCCTGCTGACTTGCCACTCTTGAGCTGTCTGATGGCCATTTTGATTTCTTCGACTGTTGGTGGGTCTGTGCTTATAGGGAGATCCGTGGCTGCTGCTTCGATGACTGGTGGGTTCAGTGGGGCTGGTCTATTCAAGAGTTCTTGGAAGTGCTCTACCCACCTGTTCCGTTGTTCATGCACTTCAGTGATTGGTTTGCCAGCCTTGTTCTTGATTGGCCGTTCTGGCTTATTGAATTTCCCAGCTAACTTCTTCGTTGTATCGTATAACAGCCTCATATTTCCTTCTCTTGCAGCTTTTTCCGCTGTCATTGCTAGGTCCTCAACAAATTTTCGTTTATCCAACCTGATGCTCCTCTTCACTTGCTTGTTGACTTCGGTGTATTCGGCCTGTGCCTTGGCTTTCTCTGCTCTTGTCCGACTGTTATTGATCGCTGTCTTTCTGTTCCTCCTTTCTTGGATCTTGTCCAGAGTACTAACAGAAATCCACTCTTTTTGGTGTTGTTTCTTGAGACCCAAAACCTCCTGACATGTTGAAGTTATTGTTCCCTTAATCTCTTTCCAGTAGTCTTCCATATTAGTTTCACCTTTTTCTAGTAGATCATGAAATGCCTGGAACTTGTTGCTGAGAATTAATTTGAATTCGTTGCGTTTGTTAGTATCCCGGAGAAGGGCTGTATTAAACTTGTGTAATACTGCTGCTCCAGTTGTCCAGTGCTTCCTCAGCTTCAGTTTCATTTTAGTTACCACCAAATGGTGATCTGAAGCTATGTCGGCTCCTCTCCTTGCTCTTACGTCTTCCATGGTCCTTCTAAACTTCTTATTGATGCTGATGTGGTCGATTTGGTTCTCCGTAATGTGGTCCGGTGAAACCTATGTAGTTTTGTGTATACGTTTGTGGGAGAAAATGGTGCCACCTATAATCATTTTGTTGAAGGCACATAAGTTCACAAACCTCTCACCGTTATCATTCCTTTCTCCCAGTCCATTTTGTCCCATGATGTCTTCATACCCGGTGTTATCCACTCCGACCTTGGCGTTGAAGTCGCCCATCAGAATGGTCAGGTCCTTGGCTGAACATTTCTCGATGATTGACTGCAGCCTCGCATAGAACTGGTCTTTGTCGTCTTCGTGGCTGTCATTGGTGGATGCGTAGCACTGGATGACATTCATTGCAATCCCTTCCTTCTTCGTCTTGAAGGATGCTGTGATGATCCTAGGTCCATGAGGTTCCCATCTTATAAGAGACTTCCATGCATCTTGGGATAACACCAATGCTACTCCTTGTGTGTGGGGGGCGTTTTCTTCTTCGTGGCCGGAGTATAAAAGCACATTTCCCGAGGATAACCGTTGCTGTCCAGCTTGCACCCAATGCGTTTCGCTTATTCCAAGTATCTTCAGGTTGTATCTTTTCATTTCTTCAGCTATTTGCATGGTCTTCCCTGTTTCCCACAGCGTGCGGACATTCCACGTACCTATATAAATTGTTGCTCTGGTTGTCAGAAGAGACATCGGCCTCGTGGCTTCCGAAGAAACTCGGCTTTCACCATGAGGCGTCATAACATACCTTCCAACTCCCAGGGCAGAGTAAAAATGGTTATAAAGGTTTTTACTGGTTAGCGTTTTTTTAGCACGTTTACTGTTTTACGGGATGGGGTTGCTAGCCTCATGCCCAACCCTCCTCCTTTATCCGGGCTTGGGACCGGCAGCAACCCTAGGGGCTACCTTCAGGCCTAAATCCTTATCTTCGACTTCCTCCTGTGTCATTAGCGCTAACGATTCCGGCCCACAAAATAACGTCCCAAAATACTAAGGCCACGCTCCAAACTTCACATTGGTGCATTCAATGTATGAACACTGTATCAAACAGGGCAGCAAGCCCCCCTAGTTAAGACATTAGAATCCCGCGCTATTGATGTATGTTGTGTCTCCGAAGCACACATACAGGATCCTAGCGTGGTCATTCACTTGACCTCACCTAGTCAGGATGAACAACCTTCACGATACATTCTTCGTTTATCTGGCAATTCAACAGCAACTTCTCGTGGGCTCGCCAGTGTAGGTATTGCGTTAAGTATGAAAGCAGAACAGGCGCTTTTTGAATGGGTTCTTGTCAACAGTCGCCTATGTGCCGTCCGACTAAATTGTTCAGTAAGACCTCGGAAAGATACGGACACACGCCGTTGTCTTTTCGTTGTTTCTGCCTACGCTCCCACCGACTGCAGCCTGGATGAAGTGAAAGATGAATTTTACAGAAAACTTTCTGAACTACTTCATAGGGCCAAACACTCAGATTTGATAATCTTGGCTGGTGATTTTAACGCCCAAATAGGTAGCTTAAACCAATCTGAAAGACATTTAGGTGGATGCTTCAGTGTTCCGGCTCAGAGAACGGATAACGGCGACCGTCTGCTGCAGCTTTGCTCAGATAATCGGTTATTTCTAGCCAACACGAACTTTAAGCATAAGGAGCGACATCGTCTAACATGGCGACCTCCTGGCCCTACTCAACGGTGCACTCAAATAGACCATATTGCGATTAGTCACCGTTGGAGAGGCTCAATAGAAGATTGCCGATCCTTCTGGAGTACATGTTTGGATTCCGACCACGCTCTAGTGAGAGCACGCGTTTGCTTGCGTCTTACTGGCCGAAGAAAAACTACCACAGGAAAACCTTTTAGATTTCATTTTAGTAATGAAACAGCCAAGATTAAATTCCAGGAACAACTGAAGAATCACTTAGGCAATTATAAAGATGCGTCCCGACTAGATACTGCTTGGCAAGATGTTCAAGCAGCTGTGGCATCTACAATGATATCCATCAAGGACTTAAATTAAGATGTCAAGAAAAATCATTGAATCTCAATGGCTTCTGTTGATGTAATAGACTCCCGAAGATTTATCCCATCGGGCTCCGAACACGATGATGAGCAACGTGTAATCAAGTATAAACTGATGAAAAGTCTGCGAAACGACCGTGAGCAGTGGTGGGTAACGAAAGCAAAGGAAATGGAAAAGGCAGCGGCGATAGGTAACACTAGGCAACTTTTCAAGTTGATAAAAGAAACCGGGGTTAAAAGACCCAGCGTTAGTGAGACAATTTCGGAAAAAGATGGAACGCTTATTAGCTCTCAGTCTAGACGTTTAGAACGATGGGCTGAACACTTCAAGGAACAGTTTAGTTGGCCTTCAGCTACTCTAAAACTTCCCACTATTTCGAGACAGCCAGAATGGAAAGGATGGTGGTCCCACATTGACAATCAGGCTGACTGATATTTTGACTAAGGTTTGGGAACTTGACATAATTCCGTCTGACTGGTGTCGATCGTTAATCGTCCCAGTATATAAGAAAGGGTCAAAATCGTCCTGCAATAACCATAGAGGAATTAGTTTGACTAATATAGTGTCTAAAATACTAGCTTCTATAATTATCAGACGCTTAACTGCAACCCGTGATCTCCAAATACGAGAAAATCAGGCTGGTTTCAGACCTGGTCGCGGTTGTATAGACCAGATATTCACCGTTCGTCAGATCTTAGAACACAGACATACTTTTCGACGGCTGACAATAGTGGTTTTCCTTGACTTGAAAGCGGCATTTGACTCTGTAGACCGTGAAGTTCTATGGCAGTGTCTTTCATTGAAAGGCGTGCCCCAGAAGTACATAAAACTTGTTAAGGCTCTTTACTCAAACACTATTAGTCGTGTCAGAGCATATGGCGAACTGTCATCTGAACTCGTAACCTCAAGTGGTGTCCGTCAAGGCTGCCCACTTTCCCCATTTTTGTTTAATTTCATGACTGACATACTGTTGGAAATTACACTATCATCGTCTGACTTTTCAGGAATTGATCTCCTACCAGGAGATCCACTTATTGACTTAGAATATGCTGACGATATAGTCCTGTTTGGCGAAGACGCTGATAAGATGCAGAAACTTTTAACAGCAATAAGCCCAAACGCAAGCATGTTTGGAATGCGTTTCTCCCCCTCTAAATGCAAACTATTGCTCCAGAACTGGTTTTCGTCAACACCTGAACTAAAGAGAGGGAGTGAAGTAGTTGAGCACGTCGACCACTTTACTTATCTTGGAAGTCTGATTAGCCCTAATGGGTTAGTCTCTGACGAAATCTCAGTACGAATTCAGAAAGCTCGTTTGGCTTTTGCCAACTTACGTCACCTATGGCGTAGACGTGATATTCGTCTCTCGACGAAAGGAAGAGTGTACTGCGCTACAGTTCGTTCTGTCTTACTGTATGGGTGTGAGACGTGGCCATTAAGGGTAGATGATACTCGAAGGTTATTAGCTTTTGGCCATCGATGTCTACGAAACATCGCTCGCGTTAACTGGGATCACCGAGTAAGTAATAACGAGGTTAGGCGACGAGTGTTAGGCAAATGTGGTAAATCGGTAGATGAGGTTGTGAATCTTCATCGACTGAGGTGGTTGGGACATGTGTTGCGTATGCCCAACCACCGCCTTCCTCGACGCGCAATGCTGGCTGATACAGGAATAGGATGGAAGAGAGTTAGAGGCGGCCAAACCAAAACATGGCATCAGTCCATGAAGTCACTGACTGCCGGTTTAAGTCGTGTCGGTAGACGCAGACTACCTGGACGGGGTCCTCGCGATTACCGTAACCAGTGGCTAGAAACATTGAGTGACATGGACCAGAATCGGTCACATTAGCGCAGATGTATTCACTCATTATCCTCCCTTAAATCACGAGCTTTAAATTATTCCATAACTTTCTTCGCTTCCTAAACCATATTCTATATGTTCACACTCCTTGTTACTATTATTATTTTATTTTATTGAAGTAACTCCTACTAATGGTGGTGGTGTTAATCTTGCGGTGCCATGGAGGTATGGCAACTTGAACCGATGCACACATGTGCCAGGTTCTATGTTGATTGTACATACATACACATACATGTTTTACAAAATTGACATTGTGCCTCAATCAATCTGCTCACATACACCTCAAAACACCCTATTAACATAAATGCATCAATATATTTTCTTCCATAGACTTTCATGAGATTCATTCAAATATGCAAAGTGGGGCGGTGATCTAATTAGTTAGGACGTTATGCCTCCAATTGGTAGGTCATAAGTTCAAGCGCCGTTCCACCTACTTCGATGTGAAGAATAGGTTGTGGTCGCCAGTCCG
This sequence comes from Schistosoma mekongi, assembly GCA_034768735.1. Lineage (NCBI taxonomy): Eukaryota > Metazoa > Platyhelminthes > Trematoda > Strigeidida > Schistosomatidae > Schistosoma > Schistosoma mekongi. Next base: position 10,211,103 of record CM068307.1, on the reverse strand, counting down.
CAAAGCAATATGCATTTGGTACATGAGCACAATAAATACACAAATTTTAACCAGCTGTTATAAAAACAGATAGAAATATTTGGACATGAATAAACTTTATTCGTTTTTTAGCCACTTTATTCATATGACAAAAGAGAGAACATAAACAGGATACAAAGGCGTATATGGAAGGCAGAGAATTTCAGTTCTATAAATTCAATATTCAGAAGGCGATAAGATAAAACAAACACCTAGGTATGTTTGGAGTCGATCTTCTTAGTAAGTCAGTGGTTCGAAGTCTCAATCTTAACAACTCAATAACTCGCATCAAGAGCCATGGTTTTTTTAAAAAATCCGTATTGTTCCTAATCTGATCATAATTGAGAGCCTAAACCTATTAGAAAAAAATAGGCAGACTTGGTTTCTGGAAGGCTTTATAATTGAGCTTCCCAAACTACTTGGAACGTCTTTTCATAATAAACTGTACTTTTTAGCCCAAATACAATTAGTATAATTATGAAGAGATATCAATGGTTAATCAAGATTTGTCATCAGTAAAAGTCCAAGTCAAGAACATGTGAAGTACTAGTTTAATAAATCTATAATTTGTTGGAGTTTATTGTTTAAAATTTTGATTATTCATATTTTGCTACTGCCTACCCAGAAGCACTACCCTAGCTAAACTATATATGGAGTGAAGCGGTTGAATAAAGAAATGGAACCGATTAACGAAGATATTCTTGGCTGGAAAAGTGAGTACTACGTGATTGGGCTAAAAGGTGGAAATTGTAATAAGTAGTTAGAAATGAGTAACAAGGCAGAAAATCTGTTGCAAAAGAAGCTGGTATCGCTTGACAATACTTAGATTAGCAGTTAGTGTCAGCAAAAGGTGACAACAAATAATACAACTTGTTAACTTTTTGACGCCCAGTGACTTACTTCTCTATATGGACAGTTTTTTAATTCTACACCAGCACGTAGCCACACTTTTATAGTACTTGCATTCATACAAAGACCAAATGGATTGCGAAGAAAATCTTCACTACTTTGTGGACAGTTACTTGTTAACCAAGATAAAAATTCTAGCAGAAAATGCTCATCCACTTCCAGACTTTCAGATTTCAAAGATGAAATTAAGCGTAGTGCTCCGACTGGACCTAATCGAGAGACACCATTTGTCCAATAATCACACCCCAAGAAAAGACCCAGCATGACTAAATCATATTTCGTTAGATTCAATACGTCGCGTATACGATCCATGTGGAAAACATAAACACTGGAATCCTAAAAGGGAAAAGATAAGGACGTGATAGTATCCACTACGAAAATTGTAAAATAAAACCATATATTTTTAGTAACTACTCTAAAGTTGATGCATCGAGTAATTAATCCCATTATGTAAAGGTTACTGGTACTAGTTTACTATTGCGATTTCGATGTACAAAACGAAGTAGACCTTATGTTTACGTTAGAATTATAGTTTACTGCATAAAAAGCACATGGTTGTGACAAACATCAGTGTTTGTAAACGGTTAGCAGATTATTAGTTCTACGACTAAAATTAAACTAAGGTATCCTCAAAGAAGAATATACTTTTCGGACTGCGAAATACAGTGCAAAAGACGGATTATCACCAAAATGAGATGACAATACGACAAAGACGATAAAAGTTTATATCGTACGGAAGACTAGAAGTTTTAAAACAAAGGTAAAAGCGATGAAAACGACTGAGGTGATATATATTTAAGTTGGATTGTGACTGGAAAGCGGAATCCAGGGGGAAATAGGGAATACTAGACAACTGTTCCGACTCACAAAAGAAACTGGTATTAGAAAGTCGGCTGTTAGTGAAACTATTTTAGAAAAGGATGCGTCTATGATCCACTCTCAGTTTATCAGGTTAGATCAGTGTTCAGAACACTTTTAAGAACAGTTCACTTGGTCTTCAGCTACTCTCCACTTAGCATCCATTCTCAAATTACCTTCATGAAAAATCGACACAAGTCTCTCCTACTCTTAGAAGTTAAAAAAACCATAAGTAATATGAAGTAGAGGAGAGCCGAAGGATATGATAGATTGACTCCAGATATCTTTAAGGATGGTGATCCAGTTTTAGACAGTATGTTGAATGATATATTAGCTGAACTCCAAAAACTGGAATTGATCCCATCAGACTGATCTCGATCGACGACCACCACAGAAAGGATGAATATCCTATTACGTTAACCGCAGAGGAATCAGTTTGACTGACAAATAGTCCAAGATATTAGCCACCGTAACCAACCGGCATTATCAGTTTACATATCTCAGAAGTTTCATCGGTCCTAATAGGTTGGCGACTGACGGAATTACAGTACGGATTCAGAACTTGCATCACTTGTGGTGTAGGTGAGCTATCCGTCTCTCAAAGAAAGGACGAGTGTACTGCTCAGCAATCCCGTTTGTTTTAACTTACGAAAACGAAATATAGGATATGAAAATAAAACATATGAGTAGGCTCTAGGTCTTTGATCATAGAAATCTTTGAAGTATGGCCTGCATATCATGGGATGACTGAGTAAACAATATTATTGATGTTAGACACACAGTGCTAGGAAAATTGGTGAACCAGTGAACGAGGTCGTGAACCACAAATGACAGAGGTGGTTGAAACATGTATTACGTATGCCATGGACAGAAGAATCTAAAGGCGGTCAAACGAAAACATGGTATCAATACATAAAGTCTATGACAGTTGGTCTAAGTCATATTGGTTGACGCAGACTACTTGGTTGGGATCCGTGTGACAACCAAAATTAATGGTAAGAGATACTGAGGGATATGACTCAAAATCGGTCACAGTAATGCAAGTGCATAACTCATGTTTTTCTAAATCTTAAGTTCCATTATCACTGGGCCCACACCTTTGCTTTATTCCTTTTGTCATATCCTACTATGGTGTTATTCTTGTAAATGTGATCCCATCGTGCTGTGATGTAATAACTTGGACGTATATGTACCAGATTCTACGTTATCTATCTCTGACCGACTGACTTATAGCTAAAAAAGTGATTAATCGTACTAAACGATCATTGTAAAGCAACAAATCAGTCAAACATTCATAATCATCGTGTGCTAGCTCAAGTTACTATATTAGATTATCATGAATAGATAAAATTAAGACGAATATCAAACAAGAGCTAATAATGTAGTAGGTGTAATAACGGAGAATAGACAGTGAGAATATACTTGGAGAAGACGAAATGAAAACATATACATGACGGAGTACTGGAAACTAATATGTATGAAAAATGAAGTCGATGCACCTATATCGCAACAACTAACTGAACCTTTTTACCAAACTCCAATCACTGATATTAGTTAATGTGCGAATACCGATCAGGCAATCTGCATTTAATAACATTGCCTAGATCAACAGTTAGTGATTTCATGGACAAAAAGGCAGTCAAAGCTTGTTCAGTACATAGCAGTGGTCAAATTTAATCGACGAACTTCGCAAATAGTGAAGTTAAACATTTATACTTTTATATAATTTGCGCTTGGTGTCGCGCAGTTGGAATTAGTCTATAAGCAGTCATAGTGATAACCATTGCATTACTTGTGTTCGTTAGGGGTAGCACTGGTAAGTTATTTAAGCCGTAGCTAAATTAATTTAGCGACCTCGTTACAAACATATTCAGTAGATTAAAGTAGTTTCAAGTTGGTGACCAGTTATTGTGCAACAAAGAGCCGGTTGACTTAAACTGCATCAATAAAGTGCCGACCAACGAGTACTTAAATGTCTGAGAGATAAAGAATTTCGTAGAGGCTTTTGAAACACATCGCTGATGAATGCTTACAACATTCAACAAGATGCATGCCTACTGCTACTTGTCCACTAACTACAATTATTCAGGATCTAATAATCAAATAACTTCATAAAGGTGTTTTGTTTACCCATGTACAAACAGGACAAACAGATTGGAAACAGATACTGACTGCATGAATTAGCCGACATTATGGGAGGAAGTTTGGGAAGAAATACAGTATTTTTACGACTTACCCGACTATCCATAGAGAAATGACGATAAACCGTTTCGGCTCCATAAAGGAAAGCATCACCATCATTTGTGATACAAGCGTCTACTAGCTGACGTTGATAAGAAAATAATATCGATTGTGTTTAGTTAAAACAACATTATTCATTTGAAACATGTATAAAAACAAACCGAGACAATTAGCAAAAATAAATCACACCAAAAATAGTTTGTGGGCCTCTTTATAAGCTCAATCAATTTGAAGTTTAAGTGATAAAAAAACATTCGGAAGAGACATAATGTATGGCATAAACTTAGTATCTGCAAAATAATGCTGTTAAATAATAACGTTTGCATATCCTAATTCAAAAATATAGAAATTTCATAAAACCATCTAATGATATATCTGCTTATGCTAGCCACTTACTCATGACGTATAACTAGTTAGAAAGTTTAGGGATCACAAAATGAATTGGTCAGATGAAGTAAAATGCGAAGCAATGATTTCAAATTTGACTGATTTGATATTCGAACCGTAGAACCAGTATTCCATTAATGAGAAAACACTGAATCATTCTGTTAGTCTTACTTTATTTGAATTAAGAAAAGCGCACATAGCTTCCGCTTCTCCAGGACTTTGGACCCAAGGAATACCAAATGAGTCAAGTAGTTGAATGCACTAAAAATACGAAAAAATCAAATAAATTCAATAGTTACCAGGTCTTTTTAGCGTTTAATAGCATGAAGCAACCATAAAAGCAACCACTTATCTAATAAAGTATGGCTACTTTTTAACTCAGAATTTTTAGATTTTATCATTTAGCATAAAAGTAAAGGGGCTGATCCAAAACGATAAGACTAAGCTTTGCACATGAATGTGCTCTTAAGTGTAGTGCCTAACTATGTCAGCGATTGTTGCCAGCATATTTTACAACAGAAAGATAACTAAACATTTATTTGCATTACCCTAGTAGGTTGAAATTAGCTACTAAGACCGCTTTAAATAACATTCCACTCAGGTTATTTACAACCATATTAAACAATATTCTATACTCTTTTTCGATCAATTATAATTGTATTTTGATAAATAAACCAGTGAGTATTAGTTGCCGTAACTCCATAGTTGTAGAATTTTTATCAACTTACTCAAAAGCTTACTTCGCCTCGTAAAACCACACAATAAACCTGATGGCCTAAAAAACACATAACTAGTGTTTCATAGGCAACATTGATTAAACGACAGTAAATTAATACTTATGAACGATTCAATTAGTTTGATGAGTTTGAATTCTGATTTAGTACTTACTTCTTGAGATACTTTCGAAAACCGTGTTCTACCAAGATTTGGTTTTGAAACATTTTCAGTTGTGGGTCTCCATGTCCTAAGAAAAGGCAACAAAACAGTAACCATAGCACTCTACAAGTCGTAAGAAAAATAGATAGTGAAAAGAAATGGTCACATATTATAACAATAACAACAGCAGCTAACGTGTCTGCAAACACTATGTTTATAGGAATCAGAATGGAACCAAACTGATAGTACTTAAGGATTACGTCTTTATCGTTGTTATATAAGTTCTATTTTAGTAAACAGCTGTCTAGTTTACTGAGCTTATGACACATGGTATTGTCAGATCGTAATCAGTTTTCCAAGTGACTAGCTGACTGTAGATAACTGCGGACAAAGATCGCAACAAATCTTAGTGAGGGAATATGACGAAAATGTGCATACTGACATATAATCAATTAATCAATCCCCGTTACGGAACATGGAGCATAGGCCGCTGGCCAGCATTCTTAAACCAGCTCTGTCGTCAAATCTCCTTTCCAATTGTACCCAAGTGCTATTCATTATTTTCATGTCTGCCACCAGTTCCCGGTCTAATGAGTTCTTTGGTATTGTAGATTTCAAGTAAGGGATTGTCTTGTGATGCAGCTTGATGATTTACGTAATGTGTGTCCCATCCACCTTCAGCGTGCTTTCTTAATGTCTTTCTCAGTTGAAAGTTGGTTTGTTCTCTGCCACAGTAGGTTGTTGCTGAAAATGTCTAACCATCATGTCCGGAGTATCATCTTGTGTAAGCAACTGTCAAGAAATATCTGTCTTTCGAATGATGCTTTTCATAGCTCGCCATACAAGTTACAGTACCGTACAATAAAACTGAGTTGATGTTTGTATTGAAAATTCAGATTTTGGTGTTGGCTGATAGTTGTTGTAGGATTGAGACGTTCTTCGATCATGAAAATGCAGTCTTTGCTTTCCTTTGTCAAACCATGTCTTCACATCTGCATTAGATCCCCACCTTGTTTACGAACGATGCTGCTCAAGTAGGTAAAGGTTTCCACATCATCCAAGGACCTTTCTTTTCCCCTTGTGTATGTTAAAGCCCATTCCTGAAGAGGTTGCTGCAACACTGGCCGTCTTAACATGCACTTGCTGCTGAATGTGGAATAGGAGAGCTAGGTCATCGTCTAGCTGCATCCAAACTGTCCACTGTATTTTGTGCTTTCCTGAGACGTTTAGGTTTTCATAATCTAGTCAACCACCATACGAGATGAAAGGAGAGAGTAGGACGCTCTGCCTAACACAGATCTTCGCTTGAAATAGAGTTATTGCGTCATTAGTCCCATTCCAGTTATTCTCCATAGTAGTTTCCTCTTCTTCCAATAAACTAAGCAAGGCTTGGGACTTGTTGTTGAGACCTATTTTTAATCCGCTGAGTTTGTTGGTATCTTAAAAAAAGGCCGTATTAAACTTTCGTAACCCTGTTGTTCCAGTGGTCGTGTATATTTAGCATCAGTTTCGTCTTCGCCACCACCAAGAGGTGATATGAAGCTATATCAGCTACTCCCTTAGTCATTACATAGTCTATTATCCTTCCGAACTTTATACTGATGCAGATGTACTCAATTTGGTTCACAGTAGTGTGGTCCGTGGAACCGATGTGGCTTTGTGGGTGAATGTGGTGTCCCCTATAATCATTTTTTGAAGGCACACAGGTTGGCGAACCTCTCAACGTTTGAATCCCTTTCTTCTAGTCCCTATCGTCCCATAACATTTTCAGATCCAGTGTTGTCTATTCTAACTATAGCGTTCAGGTCACTCATAAAAATGGTTAGGTCGTTGTATAGGTATATCATTACGATTGATTGTAGGCTCGCATAAAACTAATCTTTACTATCGATGATGAATGCGTAGCACTGGATGATATTCATAGTGACCCCCCCTCCATCTTTGTCATGTAGAATGATGAGATTCACGAGATCCACATCTTGAAAGTGTTTTTAATGCTTCTATGAACAACATCATGGAAACATTTTGTGTATAAGACATTTTTTTCTTCATAACCGGAGTACGACAGTACTTTTCTCGGGACTAATCCTATTTTTCCAGCTTGTAACCAATGGGTTTCATTAAATCTAAGTATCTTCAGGTCGTATCTTTGAATTCCCTCAGCAACTCGAACGGTTCTCCCAATCTCCCACGTCGTGCAGACATTCTATGTACTTGTTTTTTAAGCTTATTGTAGTCCAAGTTTGAATGATCTTCTAAATCATTCAAACTTAGACTTTAGTAGGTTTAGAAAATAACAATGAAAAGTGGAAGTTTAATCAAATGCAACATCCTTAAATGGACATAAGGTAAATGAATATCAAAAATCTCCTAAAATCATCGATGAGTTTTACCATGAAGCACCCAATTACTGAGTACTTCCTGTAATTTTTATTTAGTTAGTACTAAATCTTAATTTGATCAGTCTTCCTATGAATGGGATATGTGACAAAAAGGTTGAGTAGTGACATCCCGATATATTAGACATATGGCAGAAGTTGAAGCACAGAACTAAATATTTCCAGGCATGCACAGAAATGGTATAGAAACAGTTGTTAAATGCCTGTGCCAGGATCCAATTTAAAAAGTCAGTAATATTCACTAGCTTTGTGTAGTTGAAAGACATTAAACACTCAGAATCATCACTTGCATGAAAGAGTATATCAAGACTGACGAGTACTTCTAGAACATTTATGCTCACTTAATTTTAAAGACTATGGCTTAGTTATAAGACCATACAATCCACGTTGCACTGGGTTTCTGACTATTATCTAACCATTCTAATGAAATGCGTCTTCAGTATTAACCTAGATGTTGAAATTCAAACTACTTGATTGAAACAAATGACGGCACACCATAACTTATAAAACCTGCAGATGAAGGAACAAAATGTACAAAAAATACAAGCTCTTTGAAAAAACTGAATATACTTATAATTTCAGCTTTCTAATAACTTTCGAAGACAACTTACCGTTTTTGTTGCCTCTGTTCCATTACATTTGATTTTAGTGATGGAGCTATGCCATCCAAAACTGCCACAGGCAAAGTATTTTGGCGCAACAGGCCTACTAGCCGAAAAAACAAGTTTCTGTTTATGAAGGACGAAATATGCACGAAACAAATAGAAAAGTAGAGCAAATTACTGAAATAACAAAAATGCTGTATTTTCAAATTTTATTCATTTACTAACCAACTGGTAATCTCATTTAACTGTGCATATGAAATACAACTAACCAACCAAAAACCTCTATGATATTAAATATGACTGTTAGTGGTCCTGATTATGATGACCTAATATTAATACACGTTTATACTAGTTCAAAGATATGTTAGGAAGATTCTAAAGGTAGCAAGATAAAGTAACCGTAAGTTCCGTGTTATATAACATGGGGCTTGCATTAAACGACCAAATGTATGGTAATTAAATAACAAGAGAGCTTTACAACACTGCATAGAAACTGTAGTACTAAGCTAGTTTAAATGATCTGTTGGTATCAGTTGCAGAAATATTCAAAGAAGTACGATTGAGGAATGATGCCATTAAAGATGACTCAAGACTAGACCTTATTATTCGTTAAAGCGAAAAAATAGCTGTTAGGAATAATGGCAAAATCCGCATCACTGTAAATCATCACCGGTTATTTTTTACTTCCAATAAGTATTAGTAGAATTAATGTGTGCTGTCTTGTGGTGCCTCAATGATAATTGGTTATTAAGCAATCGTTATCCTTTATCGAGTTCCTAGAAGTCCCCAAGTGAGTAATTGTTACATCAACAAGTTTATAGTGATATATCAATTGATAAAAATCGATGAGTCCTTTGTCAACCAGTAACAACAATGTCTCATCGTCTTCAGCAAACAGAACAAAAAGCTTGGATTAATGCACCAGTTATTATGTAGTTTATGACTATCTGAATAAAAATCAGAGGTTTTTAGGAGACTTTTGTTCAGTAAAATAAACAGTCCAACCACTTCCCTTTTCAAGTGTTGCATAATTACTACCAATGATTTATACCGGTAAATGCATTGAAATGCCTACTTTAAAGGAAAGTCCGTAACTGTGACAAGTAATTTTAAGGTAAAGGTAACTAGCTGATACGAGAAAACATTTAAAAAAGGACATGGAAGCTTACCTTAAGTGTAGTGAAGGTAAAGGTCCAACTGACTTATCCCCACAAATCCATATGCTAAGATCGACAGCAACGGAATCACAACCAATCTTGGCTAAAGGGCGGTATTCTTGAACGGAAGAGAGTATCGCCCATAGTCCATGCACCCCCATTTTAAAAAAAGGAAGATATGCAAGTAGGCCCAAACCTCATTGTCTTCTTGAGACTGCTGATTGACACTAATCAGGTGGGGCATATGTAATTGTGAAATAAAATCACAAACCATAAAACAACAAAGACTAATTGAGAAATCAGTAATCACAACGGAAGATCCGAAACGACGAGGATTCCCAATAAACCAAAAGGTTGGGTCAAACAGCATGTAAAACCTTGGGCCACACGCATGGCTTCCTAACGTTTTGCCCAATGTTCTGGCCCAACCTCAAATTTCACATTCAGACAGCTGGCCCAATGTTTCGTTTGTTTGGCCCAACGTCGATGTAGGTGGCCCAGCGTTTATGTACGAAAGGCCCAATGTGGCCAAACGTTTTGGTTTACTGGGACATATTTACAGTAGAACTAAACGGCACGATGAAACTACAGGGAAAAGGCAATAAGACTTCAGAAACAGGTTTTGAAGTCAAGGAGTACAACTGGAATAATGGTGTCTGTGTTAATGATAGTGTTTGAGAATTTACGTGAACTGCAATAACTTATCTGTAAGATAAACGGATGATACAGAAGACAATGTTTTGTAGTTGTGAACAAGAGATGAGTGGTTAGGCACTAGAATCATGGTAACTATATTGCTATCCAAAGCATCATTTTAAAGGGACATCAATTATTTCGTAGACAGGTCATCGTCACCAGCTCATCTAAATTCCAAAGCGCAAGCACAAACATTCACATCAGTAGGTTCAACTTTTGGTCTTTACATTTAACCTAAAAGTACATTGCGTGTTGGAGGGTGCACTCTCCAGCACTTTTCTACACATGTATAAAAAAGTTTGTGGGACAATGAAAGAATAAAAAGGGAGAGTTGACGACAAAATAAGTACACCAGATGCACTTACATTTAATAATGAAAGGACTCAACCAAAGTGGAAAGTGACAATGAGGTAACAAAGCCAATTTGATAATTAAAACTAGTAGTCGGTAGAGTTGTGTTTGAAAATGTACCCTCAATTTCGACGCAGCGCAGTACTTAAAAAACCGCGCTAAATTTAGCGGTGAACGTCAAAGAAAATGGGAACAATTTTCTATACATTATAGTTAGTGTTAGTTTATGGGCTATTGATTAAGATTCTGTACAAAATCCTAGTTTGAGCTTGAATTTCTAAATCCTGTCGCTAATAAAATCCATATGATAATCCGAATTAAAAACGTTTTAGTAATTGTTGGCAGAGTTTCAATTCACAGGCTTCTGTATCAAGTAGCAATAAATCACCAATAATTTAGATAGACACCTAGGAATATAATTTGTGTATAGCTAAAGAAATGCAGATCAGTAAAGGAATTTGACACCTATCCTCAAAGAAAGACGTAGTTTTTTTAAATATATTTTGATAGAATTTGCACGGACTTCTCTGACCGGTACAGGATTCCAGGACTTTGCAGTCCTAAAGAAAAAAAACTTGTTTTTATAGTGCAACTTACTGCATTGCACTTCCGGTTCTTGGGTGTCCCTCCTGAGATTGTTGTTTAGACTTACTTTCGCTAGGTGTCCCAGTAAGTGCCCAGGAGTATTTAAGATTCTATAAGTCATTATAAGGTTCTCTCGAAGCCGACTGTATTCTAAGTGCGTTCCTCATATGATTTGAATATCAGAGTTCCAATAAACACCGAAGCTCTTCTTTAAATGCGTTGTAGAGTGAAGCGCACATGGTATATGAACAAGCAACTATTGTCGCATAACCATGCAGCTTCTATCGATCAATTACACACGTACGAATTAGAATAAATTAGAAGGCGGTGATGGATGAAGGAGTAGGTATATTTGATCGTGAGTAAAGCATTGACGCGATATCAACTTCTAGCTGGCTGACAAGGAAATGAGTGCCCACCCCCCCGTCGAGTTGTGCCATAATTTGATGGTGACGTATGACCGAGCTTCTCCAACTCGCCATATCTGCCAAAACAAACACGGTCAGCATCAATGTTTAGAGCCTACGCACCAATTTATGTAGGGGGGCTTTTGCAGCTACATATACACGAGAAATCATACTGTAAAAATAACAAGAATTGCTCATCTGCTATAAAAAGTGAGGAGTTGATTCCAATGGAACTGTTGTGACGGTTTGTTGTCGAATTAATGCCATACGGAACCAACACACCTAAATCTTTTTTCTATTAGTAACTCGGTAGAAACGAAATTATTGGGTGTGTATTACTCGTCTTATGCAGTAGATGAACAACTTTGTCAAGTTGCGAGATAGCCCAGAATTATCTACCCAACTTTAAAGTTAAATCAAATCATCCGGTAGTGTGGCTTATTACCGTGGTTGTCGACATCCCTTCAAAATTTGAAGTCTTTGGCAAATAGCAGTATCTCGTAGAATATTTATTAAAATTGGTCGTTTATATACATTCGTAAAAGGAGTGGTACTAGCACTAAATCCTATGAAACACAACTGTGTGACACAATCGAAGCGTGATGATGTCCGACGGTCGCTCGAACGAGTTTCTGACTTCACGCTTTCAAATAACCCTGGATATCTGACAAGCTGAAAAAAATCGGGTTTAGGTCAAATCATCTCTGCTAATGTGTTGGGGACTAGGGTTTCTCCATAAAGACAGTAACCATTAAAATTTGTGCTGAATTTCCTTTCGAATTCCTATTGGTTGATTTCTCACTCTAGTTTAAAGCATTTACAAGCAGCTTGTCTGCACATAAAATATGCTACTTTTAATAAATCAACTGTCATCTCATTTGTGAAGGTTCATACTTTGCGTATAGCAAGTGGTCTAGAGAAATTTTTCTAGTCTTTCTTTATCAAGTGCAGGGTACATTTAGACTGGTGAACCAAAAATACTATAGCGTGTACGTTTCGAATGTTAACAAGATATATCTCTTTATTTTTGTAGTTTGGTTCTATCTACAAGTCTGTTTTTCACCTTGGTTGTCGCATATGAAGTCATGTAGAAACCAAACGGTTGCAAATAAACTGTCAGTTCCAAACTGACGGGAAAGCGGAAACAAAGCAGACGTAAAGGTGAAAATGGAAAACAAGGTTTCTTTACTTTTTGTTAAAGCTTTGAACTACATTATGGTTAACATCATTAATGAAGCAGAGCCTATAATGTTTGCTAACTATTATCTATACCTCTTAATTTTTTGAAGTAAGTAATAAGTATAGTCGTCTTAACCTTACTTTCTAACAGTAGTATGCTTGTTTAAATGCTACCATGTGCGCGATTGAGACATCATACCACCGATTTATGTGCGCACGCCATATAAATGTGTTCCTAGTAATATTTTTATAATAACCCCCTGTATGTCAGAAAGATTACTAATCAAGCACTATATGAAAAGCGAAGAGCGTAAGATTATCTAAGGTAACCTTAAAGAATGGCTACCATCGGTTAACTGTTTACAGCACAGTAAAAGGTTAGCTAATTCGGTTTTGGTTTCATGATATATTATACCAATGAACTCAGAAGCCGTTCAGTTTTTCACTAGCAGTAAGGGAGTAACGTAGTTTAATAGTACATATGGATATAGGTGATACAGATACACCACTTATTGTTAAAATCAGTCCTCATAACTGCATATGAAGATAATTAAGTCCCTAGCATGGGAAGAAAGCAGACGGAGGGATGAAGGCCTTTGTCTATGGCGATTCTCTCTATATTTCCTTATTCTAAACCATTAAAACATCCCCTTATTTTTCCTGTTCTCGTCAGCCTGGGATAAATAAATTTAAACATTGTTTGTTTTATTTACTGAGTTGTTAAGCCCAAGCATTAGTTAACACGTTATCACAGTATATCTATGGAGCGAATACTGATCTTATATAGTCTTCCGTTAAGGAATTATTGATTTATGTTTTGACATATCATTGTAAATAAAGTTCTTGGTGTCGATCAAATGCATGCAATCCTGTAGCTTTTCATTGTTTATAAATCCGAAAAGTTTGTGTATGTGTGAAAATCAGATGAAATGTTACGAAATACATACATAATTGTATATGCAAATGTAGACTCCATTAGTGTTTAATAACTGTTAAACTGTAACATTGTTGTATTTCTTGTGTGAAAACAATAATATTTAGAGATAGTTCATTTTGCATAATCGGTTCGTAATTCCAAGCCAGGAATGTAAGATAACCTGTGAGTTTGATCTCAATAAAAACTTTTGTGCGTCTGTCTTCAGGTTTACTCAGTGGTGATTCCAAAACATGTAGCTCACATACTATGATGGCTGATTTGACTCAAACCCTTTTAATAATATTCAAGCTTGATTGTGGCTGGTAAGCAGAATCCAGGACCGGCGTTTTGTCCTATTTAGGACTCATCGACTAGATGTATCTGCATTCCAACGTTCGTGTTCACAGTGGGATTCGAACTCAGTCCGCTTTGTGCCAAACGCCACTGCGTTCACCACTGGGCTACTGAATCAAAACAGTCACATTCGTGCAACGGATATATATGTAATTAGGATAAGCCTGTATCTTCCCGTTGATTTGTAATGGACTGAAGCAGATGCTGACCAGTCTCAGTTCATAAAAATCAACGGGAATATACAAGAATATTTTACTTTCCAACAATAGTCGGCATAAACATGTTAGGTATCAGTTATCCTTTAAGATAAGTCACAATCATCTGATTGATAATGAACTAGTATTTTATTGCACTTAGGGCAGAAGATTACAAGTTAAGGAGATGGAAAACTCTAGACCCTTACTTTAACTGCCGTCGTCAGATAAAGTTATCGACTATGTGTAGTAAAACATTTTTAGTGAAATAACTATCAATGATGTAGAAACAACAAAACACGAAGTCTCAGTAGAGAAGTGTGTTCTTATATATTATTAGATTGTAGCACGTAGTTAAAAGTTTTCAGTTTTCTGAAATAGAACGAACAACCTCGAGAATATTTCTTTGAGTGAGGATATTTTACGGGTATCTGTTTCGTAAGCAATCCAAAAATTAAACTATATAAAAAAATAACCTGAAGTTGTTTTTACTAATTTCACAGTTTTAATAATAAAAGTCAATATGTGACAAGAGGAAGTTTACTTCGTTCGTACTAACTAATCCAACTAATAATAACTGTCAATAACGGATGTGGTTATCCACTTTCGATCACATGGACGATTAGGGAATAGACACAAGACGTCACCTATATAATTGATGTGTTTAGAGAAATAATCGGTAACACTTCTCTGATGCAAAGTTTGTAATTGATTGTTTGAAGGCTAAAGTAGCCGTTGTCCCTTTAACCAACGAATAAGCTGGTCTTATCATTTTTGTTTTCATTAGTTTTTTATATTTAGTACAAACTGAGGCAGAAACCAAATTTCATAACTTTATGCTCAGAGGTCTTGCCTGCACTGATTGGTCACAACTGAAAACCTTGAACGTTAATATATGAAATACAATTATTATGTAGAATCAAATGTCGTTTTAAGTCATTCAATGTTGGATTAACGTGTCGGACAGTACCTTAATAGATACTGGATTCTTAGAAAGAATATATGTGATTCAGCATATAATGGTCATAATTTAACGCTGAGTAGCAACACTGACATTACTCTCGTGTCACTGAACAGACCGCTCAAAAGGTATGCCAAAAAACAAACACACTACTTTAATGTCTGATGAGAATTTACAACTGGAATGCTAGATCATTGGCAGAAAATTGTACCGAGAATATATCTGTAGCCAGAAGATGCCCCAAATACAATGCACCAAGGCAATTTGTACGGTTTTTCAGTCAGTTGAAGTAATATACCTTAATGGAGTCTTACTGGAAAAGAGAAAAATGGGTCATATTTGTATGGAGTATATGACTCAAAACTGTATACATTTTGTTGATGGTGTACATTGGTATAAATTAAATGTGTACCTCTGTGTATGCAATTTCTGAATATAACTTAGTTCCACATAGCTATTCGCTCCCTGCAGAATTACCTTCCGTTAATAGTGTAGCCTGAGGTTCATAGAACATGACAAATTATGCTACAGCTGTAGTAAACTACTACTCGTTATTGTGGATGCTCGAAATTATACTGGGACTCTTGACCCAACCTCGGAATTTACAAGGAATCTGTAATCAATACCAGTTTATTTTTCGTGTTGTTATAAATGACTTATGGGAAAAGGTGAAACTAAACTTTGCCGACGAACTTGATAAGGCCAATCAGAATCAAGGTGTTTGTTTCAAGATCCCGCGGTCATTCAAGTTCAAAATGATTACTTTAGATCGGCTGTTTAGAACTTTCAATAAAAACGTTATTATTTTTAATCTACAAGCTTTAGGATTACTTCGTAGAGGGACGATTTGTGATTGTGGGCTCAATAAAGCTCAAGTACAGTCCACAGATAGTCGAGATGGAGTAATCTTTCGTTGTAATGGTTGTTGGAGAAAGAAATCAATAAGAATAGGCAATTTTTTAGCAAGTCTAGACTAACACTAAGGCAAACCTGCATGTTAGTTGTATTATGCGTTATACGGTTGCCTGTTACGCTAGGATCGTCTCTTATCAGCAGTGCTCAGAAATGCTTATAAATCATGTTACGTTTAAATCTGTCTTTGGGAGGCGTCGGAAGAATTGTTGAAATAGATGAAACAGCCATTAGGAAGCGAAAATATAATAGAGGAAAATCTGTGAAGGCCGAATGGATAAGTAATAATAGCTTTAATATTACTTGTAGGTTCTTGGCATTTACGACTGAACATTAGGAAAGGGACATTTCCAGTATGTCCTAAATAGAGCTGCAAGTGTATAATGTGTAATTCTTTTTGAAAATTTCACCGTTTTTCATAACAAAAAATGATTTTATCTACCAGTGCATTTTCATTAGCTAAAAGGTGCCTCAGGGTCGTCGGTAGAGTTTAGTTTCACCGGGAAAAAAATAACAAGTTATTGAAAGAAAAGTTTGTTGTATCATAATTATTATATAAAATATGTTGTAACCAATTAGTATTATAAGAAAAGTAGGAAAATGACGGATGCAACGAAGTCGCCAATAATTAATTTTCATGACTGTACATAAGCGAGACATAATTGTTATCTTGTTATTCGCCGTACTTTGCTTAGAACAAAAGGAAAGATTCCATTAACCACACATATCTATGTTTACAGGTTAAGTTGTTTCGATTGTGACTGAGAGTTCTCACATGAAATCGTGATTTGTGCCAAAGAACATGAAAGCTATACAAAACAGCCTTCTGTAAAGTACGAAAAGTTACAAATCAAATTACCAGTAGTAGTATATACTATTTGCATTAACAATAAAATCGACATAAATAGCATCTAAATTGTCCAGAAAGATTTTTTTAAATTAAAAAATGTGGTAAGTAGATGAAGTATTTCATATTTTGCTAAACCTTACTACACCCAGTAAAAAGATAGGCCTTATTAATCATTCTACTCGGACCATCTATCAAAACTACTACAATTGAATGGTCCCAGTTGTCTTACATGTTTAACACACACAAGTTATTGTCTTTCCGCTCATTTTATCCATTACTTTGTTGCATGCACTAACAATTAACAGACACACAAATATGTCTCACTTTAAAACACAACCTGTAATGACGTAACTTTGGCAGGATCAGACTTACAATTTGATTTTACTGTATAATTTAATTTGTTCCTGTATGTTGTTCAAACTTACGTAAGCATTGGTGAAGAGTCCCATACTAAGATGAAACAGCTGTCTTGTTAACCCTGGTTTTCAATGGTACCCTACCATCATTATTCTATATTGAATACAATCACTGATCTCCACAACCCACAGCTATTCATTCTCTTAAGAAGTGGCTTTCACTAAGTTGTAAAATGTCAATAACATTTTTCTTCGATTGTTAAGTGTTGTTTTTTCATGTGTTCAGCGTTAGCAATGACCATTTTGTAGGGGTTTCCTACATTAATTATATTAAAAATTCCATATTGTCACGTTCTTTTCTTCAAGTTTTGCACTAAACGTAATGCATGATGCAAGCAGACTAGTAAACTGGCAAATATTTCATAAGTGATTCATTTAGGTAATATATCATAGTGTATTGTCGACTAACATCATATCAATATGTTTTGCACAATATCTTCCATATTCTATTACAAAAATCTAATATCAAATCTACTATTAGACATAAACATAATAGAATAAAACAACTGTCTAAATAATAAATATTGACCATAGATACTTAACAATCATAGTAATACCAATTTATTTCATTTGTTTTCTCTACTTTTGTCATATTCAAAGCCTCCAGTCACAATCTAACTTAAGTAAGATTACTTTGTTATTTAAACTATCAATTTTTTTTTGGCGTCAAACAATTGTATGACGTAATTATGCCTTACATCTATGAATCTTGAACTAACCTATAATGATTAAACGTATTTACAGTTGATTCAACGAATAAGTATCTGTGACTACCTTAATAGTAATAATATGATTATATTACCCGCTTTATTCAAACGTAGTACTTCTTTTTGTAGGTAATAATTTGTTTTTATTTAAAATGGAAAGAATATTTATGTCATAATGACTAGTGAAAATAACAATAATACAAATAAATGGTTATATTCTGAAAATAATTACAGAATGCCTATTAATTTCTAAGTAGTAGAATATGATTGTTACTTATCCTTTAAGAAAAAGGTAGTAACAGTTGTGATAAGTTAATGGAGATAAGTTACTTTGTTTATGGAATGAAATAAAAGGATGAAAGTAAACAATTTGGTTAGCAAAATGAAAAAAAAAAACATTTTCTGCTTATAAAACAAGTTTATTCAACGAAAAGAGATTGTTTTTCTGGAGCCACTACTAACCATTTTCTTCATGCCTAAAGTCAAAACTAGTACTCTAGTGATAACAATCAATAAATTAGTATTTTGGGGGGAAGTATGTTGATGATATATTCACAATATGTAATGAAAATCTCGAAATTCAGAATATAATTAGATCCTTATGATAGTTGCCACACATTACTAAAATTTACAATAGAACATGAATGTTATTCACAACTACAATTTCTAGACATTCTACTTATCAGAAGAAATGATGAATCTCTACAGAGACCAATTTATAAGAAACCTACGTTAAATGCACAGCTGATCAACTCACCAATTTGGATTCCAGTTATAAGAAAATGCACCTAATCCACACGTTATATCTACGATACCACAGAATCTGTTTAACAGATTGCATAAATAAAGAGCTAACTCTTCTGAGATCCATCTTCTTAGGAAACGGTTACCATGCATGCTTTATCGGAATGAACATGAATGAGAAGCAGCCCTCACATACAAAACACACTGTCTCAAAGAATGAATTACAAATATAAACCTGGAATTTAAGGGAGATATAACGAGTGACATAATTAAATGTCGTTTAGACAAGTCGATTAGAAGGACTGTTTTTATAACAATCTTTGTATAACGTTCAAAATACGCCCACTTATATATCCCACCGGTTGAAGGACAAGCTGCTACAACTGATCATTTCGGTGTGCATTTATCAGTTTGTCTGCTCATGTGACGCTAGGTACTTCGGTTGATTCTTCTCCGTATCCGAGAGCATTTTTCAGCATGATCGAGTTAAGGATAGTGCCGATCAATCACTTCCTCTATCCTACAACATACAGCCAATTCAGGACATTCAGACTCAGACTCTCAATTTGATGTAATCTATGAAATCTAGTCAAATAAACCATACGACCTACGTCTAAATCTACTTTATATTATAGAATCTTTAGCGGTTCACAATTCAAAGTGTTAATTGTGCATGCAAAAGCAGTTTCAGAGATGACATTCACTACCAGGGCCTTAGTTAGGAGTTCATATTATATGAATTACATATTTATTTACTTTTACTTATAGGTATCTTCATATCTTATACCTACCTCCGTTCATGTTTACAATTATTATAATAGCTATTATTATTATTATTATTATTATTATTATTGCAATCAAATTTTCGTCTCATTATTATTATATAGACTGTCTCCATTCCGATTTACTAAGTTTTCATCTATGCGCTTACACTTTAATCTCATTATAATCACAACTACAATGTTTCCCCCTCTTGTTGATTACAAAATTTTAGTTTCACAACCCCCCTCTCCTTCAATTACTAATTGATTATCAAAAATAACAGGTAGTCAAAAGTAATTTCATATGATAACGAATCAAAATCCTTAGAGCTACTTATTGACTTTATATATATATATATATATATATATATATATATATATATATATATATATATATATAACGCCCCTTACTTCTCACCGAGTAGCATAGGCCGCTCACCAGGATTCTCCATTCAACTCTGTCCTGAGCAATCCTTTCCAACTGTTTCCAGTTGCTCTTCATCCTTTTGATGTCTGCTTCCGATTATCGACGCATCATTTTCTTTGGCTTTCCCTTAATCCGTTTTCCAACAGGATTCAAAGTTAATGCTTGTCTCGTGATGCAGTCTGATTGCTTGCATAATATATGTCCTATCCATTTCCATCGTCTTTTCCTAATTTCCTCTTCGGCTGGAAGTTGGTTTGTTCTCTCCCATAGTAAGCTGTTGCTGATGGTTTCCGGACAAAGGACATTCAGTATCTTTCGCAGGCAGTTGTTTATAAATACTTGTATCCGTCTGATGATGTTTGCAGTAATTCTCCAAGTTTCAGCTCCATACAGCAGGACTGTCTTCACGTTCGGATTGAAGAGTCTGACTTTGAGGTTAGTTGATATTTGTTTTGAGTTCAATATGTTTTTCAACTGTAGGAATGCTGCTCTGGCTTTGCCGATCCTTGCCTGTACATCTGCATCGGACCCTCCTTGTTCATCGATGATGCTCCCCAGATATGTGAAAGTATCCACTTCTTCCAGAGTTTCTCCATCAAGTTGAATTGGGTTGGCGTTCCCTGTGTTGTATTTGAGAATTTTGATCTTTTCCTTATGTATGTTCAAGCCTACTGATGCTGAGGTTGCTGCTACACTGGTTGTCTTTGCTTGCATCTGTTGGTGTGTATCTGCTAAGAGAGTTAGATCATCCGCAAAGTCCAAATCATCGAGTTACATCCTACTTTTCCATTGAATTCCGTGCATCCCCTCAGATGTGGAGGTCTTCATGATCCAGTCAACCACTAGGAGGAAGAGAAAAGGAGAGAGCAGGCAACCTTGTCTGACTCCAGTCCTCACTGGGAACGCATTTGTCAGTTGTCCTCCATGCACGATTTTGCACTGTGTGCTGTTGTAAGAATTCCGGATGATGTTGACGAGTTTCTCTGGTACGCTGTAGTGTCGAAGATATTTCCATAGTGTTCTCTTGTCTACAAAGTCAAAAGCCTCCTCATAGGCAATGAAGTTGATGCACAGTGACGAGTTCCACTCAGTTGATTGTTCCACGATGATTCGTAGTGTAGCGATTTGATCTGTGCACGACCGATCCTTACGAAAACAAGCTTGTTGATCTCGAAGTTGAGCCTCCACTGAATCTTTCATTCTGTTCAACAATACTCTGTTGAAGACTTACCCTGGTATCAACAGTAGCTTGATTCTTCTGTAGTTGTCACATTTGCTCAAATCTCCTTTCTTTGGTATCTTGATAAGATGTCCTTGTTTCCAGTCTGCCGGCATTTGTTCTTCCTCTCAGATCCATTTGAATAAAAAGTGGAGTATCCTTGCTGTTAGATCGATATCTGACTTCAGTGTCTCAGCTGGTATATTATCAGGTCCTGTTGCTTTCCCACTTTTGATTTGTCTGATGGCCATCTTGATTTCTTCCATCGTTGGTGGAGGGAGTGACATCTATCGGGAGATCTGTAGGTGCTGCATCGATGTCCGGTGGGTTCAGTGGAGCTGGCCTATTTAGAAGTTCCTCAAAGTGTTCTACCCACCTATTCTTTGTTCTTGAATCTCAATGAGTGTTTTGCCTTCTTTGTTCTTGGCCGGTCGCTCTGGTTTACCATGTTTATCTGCCAGTTTCTTCGTTGTGTCGTATAGCTGTTTCATATTCCATTCTCTTGCAGCTTTCTCCGCTGTCGTTGCAAGGCCTTCGATGTATTTCCGTTTGTCGGCTCTAATTCTCTTCTTTACTTGCTTATTTGCTTTTGTGTATTCAGTTTGTGCCTTGATTTTCTCTGCTCTTGTTCGGCTGTTGTTGATTTCCATCTTCTTGCTCCTCCTTTGTTGAATTTTGCTCAATGTTTCAGTGGAGATCCATTCCTTATAATGGTGCATCTTGCGGCCCAGAACCTCCTGACACGTTGACGTCAGTACTTCTTTGATTCCTTTGCAGTTGTCCTCCATAGTGGTTTCTTCTTCTTTCGGCAGATCTAGTAAGGCTTGGAACCTGTTGTTGAGAGATATTTTGAATTCGTTGAGTTTGTCAGTGTCTCGGAGAAAGCCTGTATTGAACCGTTGTACTGCTGCCACTCCAGTTGTCCACTGCTTCTTTAGCTTCAGTTTTATTTTAGAAACCACCAGGTGGTGGTCTGAAGCTATGTCTGCTCCTCTCGTGGTTGTCACATCTTCCGCTGATCTTGTAAATTTTTTATTAATACATATATGATCGATTTGATTCTCAGTAGTATGATCCGGTGAGACCCATGAAGCCTTGTGTATGCGTTTGTGGGGGTATATTTTACCACTTATAATCATTTTGTTGGAAGCACATAGATTTGTAAGTCTTTCACCATTGTCATTTCTGTCTTCCAGTCCTCGTCGTCCCATGATTTCTCCATATCCAGTGTTGTCCATTGCAACTTTGGCGTCCAGATCCCCCCATCAAGATTGTCAGATCCTTTCCTCGACACTTTGCTATAATTGATTGCAGTCTATCGTAAAACTGATCTTTGTCTTCGTCGTTGCCGTCGTTGTTTGGTGCATAACACTGGATAATATTCATTGTGATTCCGTTCTTCATTGTTTTGAAAGATGCTTTGATGATCCTGGGTCCATGTGGTTCGCATCCTACAAGTGCATTAGGTGCATCTTTAGTCAGCACCAGATAGACTACTTGAGTGTGAGGAGCATTTTCCTCTTCGTGGCCAGAGAATGGTACCATCTCTCTCGTAGCCATGATTTTTGTCCAGCTTGAGTCCAATGGGTTCCGCTGATTCTGAGCACTGTCAAGTTGTATCTCTTCAATTCTGCAGCTATTTGATTTGTCTTCCCACTCTCCCACATTGTTCGAACATTCTATGTACCTATAAAAATATTTGCTCTGGTTGTTAGAAGGGGGAGCATCGGCCTCATGACTTTCGAAAAATTTCGGCTTTCATCATTAGGCGTCATTAATCCTTCCACTCCCAGGGCAGAGTTTAAATGGTTTAGCTTGTTTAATCTGGTTAGCGTTTTTTTAGCAAGCTTGGATTTTAGGGGATGGGGATGCTAGCCCCATGCCCAATCCTTCTTCTTTACCCGGACTTAGGACCGGCAGTAACCCTAATAGAGCTACAGGCGGAGTTATATATATATATATATATATATATATATATAAATTTTTTACTTTTCAAAAAGCTGATATTCAAAACTACTGGTAAGTAATTGCATGTTGCTAAGTTTATTACTACACAACTGTATGACTAAAATCTAGCCATGAAATGTGCTTATTAAAGCTTTTTCGTTAAACAGAAAAAAATATTTCTTGTTTGATTATGTCACAGATTGATGTTGTCAGGGTGCCAATGAAAACCAGGGAACACTGGTGAAATTGGAAGTGGGAATTCTACCATTAGATACCAGACCAGCGGTACAGAGTGTTAGGCGTTCACCGTCAACCTAAACCCCATGGTGCGGAATCTGGGGTACACAATGCTGAGGATTTCCACGCTGGAAAGAAACAGCTGTCCAATATTCCCTGGTTTTCAATGGCACTCTGACAACATCGATCTGTGACATAATGAATCAAGTAAAAAATATTTTTATTGAACAAAAAACTTTATTAAGCACATTTCATGGCTAGATTTAAGTCATACAGTTGTGTAATAATAAACTTAGCAACATGCAATTAGTTATCAGTAATTGTGAATATCAGCTTTTGGAAAAGTAAAAAATCATGATTAAACAGTTGTTTAGGTGTTTCAAACATTTTTATTTGTTGATGATATTAATTGATATCAAATCAAGAACAGAATAAATGAACAAGTGCAATTGGGTTTGAATAAACAAAAAACTAATTACTAACTAATAGCTTGTCGGGAGTGAGACACTTATCACCAATGGCAATGGATGATCGTCGAGCTATATATCACAAATTGATGGAATTGGGAATTAAACCATTGGATGCCTACCCAGTGGTACAGAGGGTTAGGTGTTTACTTTACTGGAACTTCTGGGGAGGGAATCGGAATTGCGCTCTGCCGAGGAGTTCAACACTAGAAAGAAACAGTTGTCCAGTGCTTCCTACTTCTGCTAACATCAATTTGTAACTCATTTAATCACAGAAATATCATTCTCTTCAAAAATAACCATCCGAAATCAATTAACGGATAATTACTGCAAGTATCTCAGGTACACAACAGGCCGGTTGTAACCGGTATAACTTGGTGGTAATGGTGGCAGACTTTAAAGCTGAGTCAAAATAATTTTACTTCAAAGGACAGTATCAATTCTTTCATGATTATAGTTATGTATTACTAGTAGGTGCTAACTATTGAGAAATCTTGGTTAATAGATTCTTACCTACTTTCTCCAGCCAAGTGTAGAACACAGTTTATAGGATGCCTTTTCACTTAGATTAATTTCCATATTGTATCTAAGTCGATAGAATTTGTTCAGTATTAACACAATAAATAAACATAATTCTTGTTATTATTAGTCAACATAAAAAATATAATTATCAGGCTAGTTCTTGTCAAAAACGAAAATCACCTAATGAACTCTTAAACAGCAGAGAGGGCTTTTTAAATTTATGGCGGTAAATAATCCATGAAATAAATAGTTACATAGGTCCTCGAAATTGATGCTGGCCATGTTCGTTTTAGCGGACACTACTAGTTGGAGGTGTTCGGTCACACATCGTCACCAGATCACGTCACGCCACACAGTGAGAATCATCTCTCTCAATAGTTTGCCAGCCTAAACGTTGATTTCCCATTGACACTCTATTCACAATCAAATATAACTTCTCTTCAATCCGTCACTGCCTTCTGATTTATTCTCATTCGTAAGAATGGGTTCAATCGTTAGAAGTTGTTCTGGTAATATCACATACGTAACTTGGTCATATACCGGGTGCACTTCATTAACCTAGTTTAAGTCTTTTTAGACCTAATCTCACAAGACTGAATATCATGTCCTATAAGTCTTACTATTGTCACGATGCTTTGAATTATTCAGCTACAGTGATATTGAGCAACACTTGACAAATTTTTTGATGAATGATTACCCCACTTCCAAATTAATGGGAACTACAGACTATGTGTCTTCACTAAAACTTCAAGAAATCAATCATGAAGTCAGTCATTGACAAACATAAAAGTGCTACTTACTTTTGGCTTTCGTAACAAGACTAACACATTGATTTAAGGTAGTTTTCACTAGCAGCCAACATCAGACATTTGAAAATCTAGGTTTGAATTTGTGCAGTTTTTGGTGTACATATAACTGGTGAGTATGAATTCGAAGTAAAACAGCTGTTCAATGTATCAAGTATATTTTGCTAAAAAGTGCTAACTAGCATGAAACATAGACCACGTAGCATTACATACCAATTTTACCCGACCATCTAACATTAGGTTGACTACTCTTATTAAATTTAATGTATCAGCATGTTCTGTAAAAACATGTTTAAAGAATACCACAAGTTCATTCGTGACACTAATATCCCTAGTTTCAAAGTATCAGTAGTTTATCTAGCAGCATAATTGATTAACTTTTTTTTCACTTTATCTTATTCGTCACTCTCCTCCTTATTCAATCATTCTTATGGCGCTTTCAAAAACCAGAATTTTTATTAGTACAAAATCCTCCTCCTCCCGGCTGATATCTTGCTGATAGTAGCAAAATAGCATTACTATTAAAAAAATTCAGATTCCAGGAGTAAAATAACCTATTAATTTACATATAATACTTGAAACTTAATTTTTAAAAGTAGTATACTATGACCTTCGAACAATTATATTTCGTCTAGCAGCATTATATGTGATGCACAAATTCATATCATTCATATAATTACTTTGAAAAGTTAGTGTATGAACTGCATTACATTATTTTTCGAGATAGCGACAACTTATATGGATTAATTTGCATAGCGGTTGGCAAGTGGAATACATAAAGTGGGTTCTGTATATTTGAGACTCGTCAGCTGGATGCGTTTATATCTCAGCGTTAATGTTCATACAAAAACTCGGAGCCAATTTGTTGCATGTCTTGCTGGCCACAAACTAAATTAACTTGTAAACTACAGTTTCGGGGCAATCCACAAAGAATGTATATATAGCCAAACAGGCTGGTCAATTGTAGTCCATAACAACTTTTCTTTAATCAACAATTACCAAGGTGTAGCTAACTGTATTCCATTTTTCCTATTTATGTTATTTTTGTCCACCCATATGTACATAGATTCAGTTTCTAATTTTTCCTTATATTTAGCCAAAACCTTCTAAAAAATTATAACTCCATTGAAGTTAATTGTATGTTTTATTTCCAAGGTGTATAGTACAATAGCCGAGTTATTTTCAAACTTTCTTAGATCTTCCATAGATCTAGGAACATGTTTCAAACATAAATTTGTGTTTATTTAAGTTGGATTGTGACTGGCAAGCGGAATCCAGGACGCGCGTTTCGTCCTATTTGGGACTCATCGGCTGGATATACCTGCATCACAATCTTGATGTTCACACTGGGATTTTAACTCAGTCCGACTCGTGCCAAACGCCACAAGTGCGACTGTCTGGACAGAGTAGCCTAGTGGTGAACGCGGTGGCGTTCGACACGAAACGGACTGAGTTCGAATCTCAGTGTGAACATCAAGATTGTGATGCAGGTACATCCAGCCGATGAGTCCCAAATAAGACGAAACGCTCGTCCTAGATTCCGCTTGCCAGTCACAATCCAACTTAAATATATAACTTGTGTAATAACGCTATATCGATGTAATCCGCCCAGGATGCACATATGGCAACAGAGACTGACCAGTTTCAGTCCATTACAAATCAACGGGAAAATATAAACTTCTCCTAATTACATAAGTTTGTGTTTATTTAATCTAGCACATTTACTTGAAAATATTCTAAAACAACACAATAAAATCTGACAATATACAAGAACAATTTTAAAGAAAGTTTATAATCTATTAAAATTTATTCACATTAAGAATACAATTAGAGTAACATAAATCACTTTAGACTCATATGAATAAAAGAAGGAAGTTACAAAGAAAACCTCTACAAAAAAAAAAATGAAACACACGTGAACTTGAAACATTTTAACATTTTCAGTAGTATAATAGTTACATGAAGTCAATTAATTTATTACTTATAAAATAATGGAAACTATGTACTATTCAATATTACTTTATGTAATTCCAAAAAAAGAAAGAAACTACTTATTAAATGTTGCATATAACAATGTTGTTATTCACTTCGAAACATTCTCAATCTGAAATAAATGAAGAATCTAAGTAGATACTACTATTTATTTAAGAAATATAAGAAAGAAAGAAAGACATTTATTTCACCTTTTGTTATGTAACAATTAGTCAACTATAATCTAACATAGAAATGTAACACTTTTAATATTCTAATGCTATTAGAAAAGTAGTTTAACTTATGTTAGTAGTATGTGAAATTTTATTGTAAATAAAAAGAATATCTATGATTTAAAAAAAAAAAAAACATTTAGGTATATATTATGTAATATATTTTGTAAGTATGCATAGTTTTATGTAATTTTACAAAAATATTATCATTAGTAAAACTATGAAAATGTCTTCAATAAAATATGTAGATATAAATGATTCATAAAGTGAACATGAGACTAGGTAGGTAGGATTACAAGTATCATTAAGTTATGAGTGTTAATTTCTATACTTTCTTTAAATTATATAAATGCTAATGAATGTAGTGTAAAATTATGTGAATTATAAAAATATTTTCATATAAATGTATATTTGTTAGTGTTCGTCATGTGGCACAGTTGTTTGATTTCTTCAGTATGTGTCCTATCCATCATTTTGGTTTCTTCCTAATTTTTTCCTAGGCTGAAGGTTGGTTTTGTGATAGTGAACAACCAACCACATTGAGGTAATCACCCAACTGCGTCATAAGATAAGTACCAGCTTGGAATAGTCAAAACCAATCGAAAAGAGGAAGATAAAGAACACACTGTGTCGGGAATTGGAGGCACGTATAAAAGAATGAATAGCACTTTGAAAGAACTGGAAAGGGAAGCTCAGAACAGAGTTGATTAGCGAAAGCTGATCGACAGCCGATGCTGCACGTAGGTTAACGGACATTACAAGTCTAGTCTTTTTGAGTAGTTGTGGGTTGGGTAGGAACTAATCGTAGTATGTGATTGAAACTGTCAAGGGAATCAGACATAGAATCCGGCTACCCTAAATAATTCAGCTGTTTCGTTTTGCAGATCGTACTAAGCCATTAAGAACCGACGTGTTTGTCTCATCTGAGAGAAAACATATCCATTTTTCAGTTTCTATTTGTAAATGAAACAACTTAATGATTACAAATAAATTTTCAATAAGTCTTTTATTTGTTTCTTTTTCAAAGAGAAATCTTTAAACAGTAGATGAGTTTTCCTGGAGAGCTGTAAACTAAGTTTCAACGAAGAATCAGGGTATTTTAATTCTTAAAAGTATTCCATAAGAGAACATATCAAGAAACTGAAAATGCTTAGACTAAATAACCTTAATGTGTTATATATGGTCTGTGTAAGATAACTATGGAAAATCAAAATGAACTGGGTATCTATTTCGTTCTAGCACAGATTTTTTCAGAATTGCACATCCATAATCACACCAGGAATACAGCGCAGGACCATCAAGCTTTGCAGTGATAGCTCACCTCTCAGGGCACTAAGAAGGCTTCCGATGGTTGATATTTATAACTCAATAAAATCGTGAACGTAAATTGAACCATTGTCAGTGGTTGGTAAATGTTTCACACCCAAAATGGTTGAACTCCACTAGTCATGTCTTTTTACTGGAACTCCAAAAATAACCTCTAGAAGTTAGTCACTTGTAATATAACAGTGATACAATGAGTTTGTCAGTTCAGTGGATAACATAATAACATTTGAAGTGAAATATACTGGAATCAAATCACTGGATGAACAAAAATACTGAAGCAAAGAAATAATCAGCTAATGAATCTCAAATAGAATCTTACTATTAGCTGCATGTCAGTTTTACTAAAAACCTATTATAGAATGAAATTTTTAAGCTATATATATACACATATATCAAGTTTCTTTTGATCATAATCAACATTTACATATTATTTGATTAGATATATCACAGATTGATGTTGGCAGGGTACCATTGAAAACCAGGGAGCACTTGACAACTATTTCGTTCTGGTGCGGAACTCTTCAGCAGTGTGCACCCACGATTCAGCACCAGGGGCTTCAGGTTGACGCGAACGCCCAACTATCTGCACATATTACTTGAAACGTATATTTTGAAAGCCTATAAAATATGTACCATACAATCATTACCTTTACTTTACTTACTTTTATTTACGCCCGTTACTCCTCACAACAATCATTATCACCAGGTAGAAATTTAAAATCATCAATTTAATTTATATGTATATTTTTTATTCTTAAAAATTGGGTTAATGTGAATGAAAGTGGTAGGTTTAATTACATAATGCAAAAGTATTGAAGTTGAAAATAATGAATAAAGAAGTACAACAGATAAATTGAATGATACAGATTTATATTGTACAGTTTTAACATCACCATCATCATCATACGTTTTTATTTTTAAATAATATAAATTACATAGCAACTAATACAAATATGATGTGTATATGAAAAAATATTTAGACAAATAACCGTTTAACTGAAAAGTTCTTATTGAAGGTGAATAGTAATAATTATGTCTGGAATTTACTTCATTTCTCTTCTTAATTATTAAAAATATCTAGACAATAGACTAATTGTAGAACAATTAAACTATATATACAACTGTTTTAAAATGGTTAAAGAAGGTTTGTAGATTAGAAGGATGGTTTTGGTTAGATTATGTTCTGTCACCATTTCAACAATGTAAACTTCTGGTAGAAGACGTATGGAGTCGTTCAGAACGACAATGAAAGCTACAATAATCTAGCCTAAGTAATGCGCTATTATGTACATATGTATATATGCTACTTTTTCTGGTTAACAGAATTTAGCAAGGTTGTATTCAATGGGTTGTTAGCCCCATGTTCAGCTCTCCCTCTTTACCTGGGCTTGAGGTCAGCAGTAACTCTAGAAGTGTTTCAAATCATCAACAACTAAATCACACTTGACGGGGAACCTTTGTTAGATAAGGGAACCATGACATACTTGGGCACTGATAAACGAAGGGGATCTGATGAGGGTGTGAAGATAAAGATTAGGAAAGCACGGTAAGTTAAAGACAACATTTCTAAAATCTAAGATCATCTGGAACTCAAAACAGCTGTCATCCAACACCAAAGTCAGAATTTTCGTTACAAATATAAAGACAGTTCTATTGTGGCTGAAAGTTTTATGAAAAATTCCATAAAGACATCATTCGAAAGTGACATATATATATATATATATATATATACGAATAGTTGTCCATACAAGATGATACTCTTGATCCATTAGTCAGACACTGTCAGCAACAACTCTCTATGGCAAGAAACTAACCAACTTCCACCGGATGAAAAAATCGGGAAAATACTCTGAATATGGATAGGATACACATTAAAGAAATCACAGAACTGCGTCACAAGACAAACACTTGGAATCCTGAAGGCCAATGGAAAAAAGAGAAGACTAAAGAATGTATTATGTGAGGAATTGTGGGGGGTGGCAGATATAAAAATAATGAACAGCATTTTTGAAAAACTGGATAGAGGAGTCAAGGATAGAGATGGTTGGAGAATGAAATCTTTGTTAGCTGCCTACGCCCCACGAGAGGTAACAGGAGGGGGAATATTCGTCTTTATGCACAATATTTATAGTCATTACACTTAGTGCAGTTGAATAATTGTTCCATTGTCTGTAATGAATAATTGTTTTCCAATTGCATTTTTTCTGTTATTATTACGCTACTGGTCATTGCAATGATGATTGTGCTTGAATATTGGCTAGTATTACTGAGTTAATGTCAACCTCACTAAAATATCCACTGCTGTACAATAAGGAATTTACTTGTATCCTTCTAAAGCAGTTAACATTAACATATATTCTTTGTATGGATGAAATAAGGACAGTTTTGTTATATAATTTGGTCAGAATATATCATGCTGCATATTATAGTAAGTAATATCATATAGTTTGCAGTGATATAATTAGGAATGAAATACACTGTTATCTGTATGCATACATACAGTTAATTATAGTGATTGTCAACGAGAAGTTAAAGTTCTTTGAATGTATTTGGATCTTCCCATTGATTTGTTATGGACTGAAGTTGATCAGTCTCTGTTGCCATATGTTCATCCTGAGTAGATTCACATGTATCGTTTCATTTGAATTGTGGCTGGCAAGCAAAATACAGAACGCACGTTTCGTCCTATGTGGGACTTGTCAGGTGGATGTATATGTATCCCAATGTTGATTCAGTTCGTTTCGTGCCAGATGCCGCGGCGTTCATCATTTGGCTACTGAGTCCAAACAACCACACTTGTGAAACTGGTATATTTATATAAGTAGAATGTATTTGGATCTTCCCGTTCATTTTTTATAGCCTAGTGGTAAACGCGGTACACGAGTCCCGATGTAAACATCAACACTGGGATGCAGGTACATTCAGATGACTAGTCCCAAATAGGACGAAACGCGAGTCCGGGATTCCGTTTACCAGACACAATCAAAATCGAACAATAAATTTCTTTGGGTTGAATTAAAGTGATATTGTATTTTTGAAGAAAACATATTATTTTGATTGAGTATCATAACATCCAATGAATAACTGTTTCACAGTAATAATAAAATATTATTGAAACTAATTAATATATTATTAATAATAGTTGAACTAAATAAATTATGCACAGTTTATATATTACTGGTAAACATCAGTAGTTTGATACCACCTTGTAAAATAACTTTAATCTAGACACAATATGGAGCAATTCGCTAATGTATATTTTTATTCTATGATCATCAAATCTGTGTGTATTCATTCAGTCAAAGTATTTAGACAAAATGAATTAAGTCGGTTAGAAATACGCCAGTGCCTACCCCATTCATCTCCGCCAATATGAACACGAATTAGTTGTCAAATACACACGTTAAATTAAACACACACGTTTGAATTAGAATATGTGGTGATCTTAGACAGTAAAATCACAAAGATGACTAAAGAACTTCTACAAGCTTAGTAGTCAAGTCAATTGGCACTCGATAAACATAATGAATTTTATTCAATTTATCAACCAATAAGAAAATTAATAGACAACGACATTAAGTGAAGAGAGAATGTAGTGAAAATGAACTGGCAAAAAGTTGGCAGAACAAGTGTCAGTAACAACTAGTCTAATTCAATGTTGACAGAACAAGCTGCCAGTCACTTTCAAAGAAAACCTTATAGCTTACGTTTATTATCTTTTGATTATCTTAAATATGGATGTTTGGGTTGCGATTCTACCCATCCAAATGCAAAATGTTGCTTCAGGATTGACTTGATTCGGCACTGAGGTTAGTGATAGGGAGTGAAGCAGTTGAATGTGTAAACCGCTTCACTTAACTCTGCAGCCTCATCAGTCCTGACGGTCTGGTGTCTGCTGAAATCTCTGCGCATATACATAAGGCCCGATTAGCTTTTGAGAATTTACGTCATCTGTGGCGTAGGTGAGACATCTGACTACTGACCAAAGGACGCGTTTACTGCGCAGCAGTTCGATCCGTTCCACTTTATGGATGCGAAACATGGCCGTTAGGGATAGAGGATATTCGTAGGCTTCAAGTATTCGACCACAGATGTCTTCGAAGCATTGCTAGTGTTTGCTGGGACCACCTATTTAGCTATACGTGGGTTAGGAATAGAGTACTAGGTAAATACGGCAAGCCTGTTGATGAAGTAGTAAATCTCCATCAGCTAAGGTGATTAGGACATATGTTACGTATGCCTGATCACCGCCTACCTCGACGAGCAAGCTATCTGGTGTAGGAGTAGGCTGGAAGAAAGCTAGCGGCGGCCAAACCAAAACATGGCTCCAGTCCATGAAGTCATTGACAGTTGGGCTGAGCCAAGTTAATAGGTGCAGGCTACCTGATTGGGATCCTCGTGATGATCGTCACAAATGGTTAGAGACTTTACGTAATATAGCTTAAAATCATTGGCAATGGCGCAGGTGCATCCACTCCTTGTCTTCTTCCAAATTCTAAGTTTCTGGATTTATCACATTTTTTTCCTTACCCAATCATGTTTTCTTAAATTTTATCTACATTCTCTATTCCTTTCCACTATTACTAACTTTGCTGCTACCCCCCCATACTCTGGGATTTAATCTGACAATTTAATCTCTATCTGCTAATTTGTGTATGGCAACTTGAACTGATGTACGCATGTACCAAGTTCTACGTTGTAACTGTCTGTCTGACTTTTATTAGATGTTTTGCGCCGATGAAGTTGTTCAGTATGATTAATGTGATAGCTTTACAGTTATTCTATTCATCTCATAGAATACAGTCTAAATAAAACTAACCTCACCAGTCATAAATCTTCTCTCTCTACCAACAATATATTATGCTCAAATGCTTATTCATTCACTCTACAACCCATTCATTTGCATTCGTTTAGTTATAATTCAGTATTTATTCTAATCACTTTCAATATACCATACATTGCCAATTAGTAAATGAATCTCTACAAATATTGATTATTAGTTTTTGTTTTGGAAGTTGTTTTTTTACGATTGAAAAACATTTTCAGACAAATAAAATTTCTTTTCAATCATTTAAATAATCATGATACTATTGAAATAATTTGGTTAAAGTGATAATGTTACTAGGTGTTATAAGATTGTTTATTACTTGCCTCATTAAAAATATACGCATAATTATGTAATGTATTTTTAAATAATGACATAACAATAATTGATATAAATGATAAGATTAACGTACAGTAACAAACATTTGTTCACTGTTCAATAGATATATATTGGTGTAATGTTGTTCTGTGTACAGATATGCTTATGTATGTAAAGAACTACTATGTATCATATGTAATAGCAAATTAAATATAGAAAATTTTCTAAAATAAATTAAAAAAGAATTAATTGAAATTATTAGGATGAACTTGTATATTCCAGTTGATTTGTTATCGACTGAAGCTGGTCAGTCTCTATTGCCATATGTGCATCCTGAGCGGATTACATCGATATAGCAAATTTTTCATAAGTATTATATAAGTTGGATTGTGACTGGCAAGTGGAATCCAGGACGCGCGTTTTGTTCTACTGTGAACATCCCACTGTGAACAGCAACATTGGGATGAAGGTAGATCCAGCCGATGAGTCCCAAATAGGATGAAATGCTCGTCTTGGATTCCATTTGCTAGTCACAATCCAGTTTAAATTAATTGAAATTAGAAGTTTAACGGAGATTGATTTTTAATTTCGTTGTTTGTATTCATCACAGTTTGAAATATGAGTGGGTACCACTGAAATAAAGTGGACACTGGATAGCTGTTTTATAATAGTATTCAACTTTCAAAGAGTATAAAGCATATAATCCCTTAGTAAATCTAGCTCTGGACCTTCAGGTTTCACGGTAAAGGTTTAAGCATTTGGGCCAACAGACCTATGTCGATTGCTAGAATTCCGATTGTGATTACTGTTTGATGCAGGTTGATGACTAATCTTTACAAAACTATTTCAGCTTAAAATGATCAGCTACAAGTGATTAACTGCAGGATGTTCTTAAAGTTCTTGTATAAAGTTTGAACTGGTGGAGTTCAAACTTATCAGGTATGAGACAGTTATAGCCATTCGTAATGGATGATCGTCGTTCTATATTGCAAATTGGTGAAAGTTGGGAATTCTACTATGGAATACCGGCCCAGTGGTTCAGAGGACTAGACGTTCGCCAACTCGATGTCTCTCGGAGGGAATCTACGGTGCTCACCGCTGGAGACTCCCATACAAAAGCGAAACACCTGTCCGGTGCTCTTTGGTTCTCGATGGTACTCTACCAACATCAATCTGTGACAAATTCGATCAGCTTAGATGATAGATATTTGTACTGTGAAACAAGTCTTGAACAAGAGTCAACCAAGAAAGTTTATTTTCTAAATAAATTCTGTAAAGTAGATGTTTGTACAGTATATTATTTTGCATCTGTTAGCTAATAAACACTTATACTCTGATTAAAGTATGCTGTCATTTACATCAATGGTGTTGTCGAGTATTATTAATTAGGAAAATGAACACTCAAGGAACGACGATGAAATAAGCTACGGATTTCATTCGAAGGTTAACCATAACTACAAGTTGAAAACTGTTCAAATTAGTAGTGAATATATAACATTTGTTTCAAGGGGTAAGCTTTTCTGTACACTTGGATTTAAGTCAAAAAGAACAGTAATTTACAGTAAACAAATTTTCATGAACTATTCAATTAAATCTTAATCAATTATCGTAAAGTAATGATAAGTGAATGGACTTCTTATTCTAGATCCATGTATGTTTAATTATGGAGGAAAAATTAGGTAATTGAACATAGTTTTATTTTAGAATAATCGGTAAAGTATAGAGATATCGAGACATAAAAAGTTGGGCAAGCAGTTATTACATCAATCCTTTGGACTGTTTTGACCGTCATTTTTAATCGAGATTACTCCTTAAGTTCAATGACGTGTGTGAGCCTGGCTGATATTCAAGGCATTTAAAAACGTGTTCTATTTCACTTTATTGTATTGTACAATTACTTCTCCGTATAAATGTAAGCCAACACATTTATAATCATCGAATCATTTACACAAAGTTGAGACCATTGATAGTTAGTTCTACATAATCTTATTTTCACAGTAGGTACTTTCAACTTTTGTTTTAAAACTATGAAGTTTCATTTACATCTTTAGTGGTAAAGTGATATGAATCTCTTTCCTTGAATTGGGACTAATAAAGGATTTTTACATCAGTTGACTGCTTCATTTATTTATAAACTTTAGCAAACATCGATTTAATATGATTTTTTTTTCAGTAAATGGTATGGAATCACTTTTGATCACATCTACATTTTCAGTTCGTTGAAGTCTACGGAAGAGTTATCGTACCTAGCCTAACTCGTATCGTGGAGGATAAAAACTATGAAATTTCAGTGACTGGCCAGTTTATTTATATATCATATAATATGGTCGTTTTATATCAACATAGTAGAGCCACAGATTGTCACTTAAATGTGTCAGCTTCGACTCTGTATATTTCTTTGTGTATACTGTTTCGATATACAATTGGATTTCTTCTTTCTCTTCCAGGCTGTTTGGTACTTGTTGAACTTTTTTGGCTCCAAATATAATCTTATCTAATTCTTCATATCGCTTTCTCTATTTATGTTCATCTGACGGACTCAATATGTATGTAAAGTTAACTGATATTCGAGAGCTATATGTGTATAGGATTTACATTTAGCTGTAGCGCAACAACAATCCAACACTGATAGTTCATGTAACTATGCGTCTTAAATGGATTTATTTAATATCCCATCCACATGCACATTTGCATTCAGAATCACATTTTCGATTCAGAGACATGTCTACCTACTCCTTCCATATTATTTCGTATATTTGTTTCTGCTTATATTTTAAATTCATTTTAACTTTTTTCTAACTAACTATCATTGTTCATCAGATATAAATGCCATTGCAAGTATAAAGGTAACCAAAATATTTGAAATGCATTTAGGCGTTGTCTAGATCGTTGAATGTCAATTTGATAGCAATAATCGGTCTTTATTACACAGCCATTGATCTCGGGACCAAATGGTCCTGAGTTCGATCTTTGAAATGGGCGTGGATGCATATTGTTGAAGAATCTCACAGTAATACTACATGGCTGTCTAATAGTTCAAGGTGATGTGTACTTCAAGTAGGCTGCACAAACATATCACATGTTTGCAAATCAACTTCATAATTCTCATTCAAATGAAGGATTTTATTATAAGCTATTTACAACTTCATCTACCTATTGTATTGGTGCTGACATACAATAAAAACGTAGCCAACCAACGTAAATTTGTAATGTAATAAACGCAGCTTCAATAAAGTTCTTATCTGCCTTAATAAATGAATGCTATCGAAAGTTTTCAAGTTTGCATTGAATTAGTCCTCACTGACCATCTACATTCAAAGATTTTATCACCTAAGAGGTGAAGATATAGAATAATTCAAATATAAAGTCAACTACTATCAATCTAACAAAATGCTTGTACACTCCATTTACTCTTATCGTTTTGATCCATTTAGTGATTACATTAAGTTGAGGCTATTCCATACAAAAAGTGTACAAGAAATCAACAGCTTCTTATCTGTACAAGTGATGTATAATTGAAAAGAGTGAATGTTTTTACAAAGCATTTTATTACAGTTTAGCTTTATCAGAATGTAGATGAGCAAACATTTTCAATTCATATTGATGTGTAGAAATCAAATGTCATTAAAAAGGTCTATAGTAGAATAAAGTGTCTTCTATCACTATGTTAGTTAAATTGCCAAGAGTTGAGTTCAAATAAATTGAGTATTGATTTGAATGGTTTACAACAAGTAAGATACTTTTAAAATCCCGATGTATGCATGATTTACATTTTTGATGTTTCATGGGTTTAATTTAAGTCATTCCTGAGAATAAGTAACTAAGTCTAGTTGTTTGTATTCGTTATAGATGGTTGTTGTCTGGGTACCAGAAAAAATCAAATAAGATTGAACAGCTGTTTTATCCTAGCATGAGATTTTTCCATTGAAATATGCACATTCAATTCCGATAGGCTGTTGGGTTCAAGGCCTTCAAGATAGTTAACGCCTTATTCCTCATCACTGGGAAGACCGTTTTGCCTCTAATAAAAAAGTTTCTACTTTCATCAGTTTGTGATATAATGGAACGATCATTCTTTATCATGCTTGATAACTGTCTCATACCCAACAAATCTGACCGACATCAATCTGTGACGAATACAAACAACCAGACTTAGTACTCATCTTCACAAAAACACCACAATTCCATTATGACAAATAATTGGATCAAATTAGAATGAATTTAAATAGTATGGAAGAACAAATCAAATAATGCATTAATTACAAAAGATAACTAAGAATACAGAACTGATCATACAAATGTCAAGTATCTGAAAGACAAGATAATGTGAGTGTATTTATGTGAACGAAATCGGAGTAGAATAAGTGGATGATAAATATTTGCAAAATGTGAAAGGGAAGAGTTAATTTGTGAGTATATTTCTTGTGTGAGACTGAAAGTATAGGTTAGATGTGTGATTATTTGAAAAACATTGTCTAACCTTAATGAATAATGTTTTTTTCTGTTTTGCGAAATTGGGTTTAGTATGCCTCGGCCATTTACCTTTTTTCGTAATTACAGAAACCTTTTTGAGTTATTTTAGTGTTCTTAATATCTATTTGATGGTTTATGAAAGTAGCATGTACTGCTATTCCTGATTTTATATGTAGTTTTCATGATCTACAAGATTATTAGGTGATCTTTCTGTGTAACACAAGTACTGTTCAGTTCAAGTTTAAGTTTCTCGAGAAGACTCTAATGAAAAATGCATCACAGTTGACAAAGTTTAATCTGTAAACGCCATTTATTGTTGAAATGAAAGGAACATTCTCTTTAACACTGGCCAGCTCATTGTAGTGTGTTCGTCGTTTTGTAGAAAACACTTATATTGTGTAGATTCGATATATCGTTGTATTTCATCGGTTGTACCTAAATGGAAGAACTAATACTACTACTACTACCACCACTGCTACTACTGTCACTATTACAGCTACTACTACCATTGCCACCGTTATCACTACTGTTGCTACGATTAAAGCTGTGAAATATCAGGATTTTATTTGTTAGTTAACTTAGTTTTTTAATACATAACTTAACCTCACTTACCTAGATGAATGCAAAATTTGATTTTTCATTCCACAGTAATTAAATAATCACTAAGGTTGAAATTAAGGATTCCTGTAAACATACATTAACTTTTTGTTACCTGTAGATACCAATTGTGTACTTTTATTCTTCTACTTCTTAGACTTAAAGAATAGAAGAAAATGGTCATTTCTTTTTCAAGTTAAAGA
Organism: Schistosoma mekongi; assembly: GCA_034768735.1. Classification (NCBI taxonomy): domain Eukaryota; kingdom Metazoa; phylum Platyhelminthes; class Trematoda; order Strigeidida; family Schistosomatidae; genus Schistosoma; species Schistosoma mekongi. The sequence goes on along the minus strand of CM068307.1, from coordinate 10,172,049 downwards.
AAATGAAAACCGATTTTGAAAAAAAATTATGAAAATCATTCTTTTTTTTTTACTATTTTACCAAACTAATGGTAATATATTAAAGTGTAATAAATTTCATTGACTGTGTAACTGTTATGACCTTAAAAATTTAGAAATTTAAAGTTCAAATTTTTTAGCGGGATATATGTATATTGGATATTGGGCATTTTTCCATTTTCTATCGTGTAGATAGCTTACAACTGCTTGTAATATTGCTTTCGTCAACTACCTACAGAAAATACCTACGAACAACGTTTAATCATTTGATCTTACATAATTACGCCCCCCCCTCAGTCTGTCAAGTAATCTTTCTAAAGTAACCAATCACTTTCATTTTATATTATTATGTTGTTGCTTAGAGTTACTTCATATGCTACAGGTATATTCATGCAACATGCATACCATAATACTGTTAGATTAGATTATTTCATGTTTTACAAATTTCTATATTATGTTATACACAATACAGGCATTCTTAATTATTATTATTATATTGAAAATAGTAGAAGTTATAGTGTAAGACTTGCTGGACGCAGTTAAGTGTCAATTTGCGTTTCATAAGTGAGTGGTTATGGATGGCCTCACTTGAGTTTTACTCAACATTGTTTTGTTCTGTTATTTATATCTTCTCGATGATATACTCATAGACCTATGATCATCTTTGTCAGTTGCTGACCAAATACGAACGTAATTATCCTACAAAGTATGTAAAGCTGACAGTGAAAAATATTTGTTATAAGTTATGATTTCTAATACGTTGGTAAGTGTATATGTATATATCACACCGATACAACAATGCGATTGTAGGCATTTAGACAACGTGACTTTTCTAGAAAATTACTAATGCACAACAGAGACAAATACTTTAGCCCATAGCGACAACAACTACCAGCGATGAATAGTTGCGTCCTAAATAGCAACGTTATTGTATAGAATCAATAAGTTACTATCAGTTAGATATTGACTACTCACATGTTATATGCACCTATATGTGTTCTGATATTTGAAAATACTTGTTCAATGGTCTTCATCGAAACCTAAATGAAGACTAAGACATTAAATTAAAAACTAACGATAATATGCTTTATCCCTAATAATGACCTAAGTACTTGTTGTATGTATATGTTCTTCACAAATTAATCGCCGCGCGGTACCGCTAGAAACCAACGAACACACGATAACTCACTTGTTCTAGTATGTGACTCCATAGTACTACACATACAACACATACAAGGAATCGAACCAAACACTTTCAAAACACTCAGCCAACATTTAACTCTGATCCATCTGGTCTCAAATAATAGAATTCCCACTTTGGTCAAATAACGATAAATTTTGACAATCAGTTATTGTCATTAGTAATAACACTGTCTCGTTCGGAGAAGACTGAACTCCATCAATCACAACTTCTCACGAGAACTTCAGTAACAACTCAAACTTCGTTAAGTGTGGGTTGATTGATATGCTTGAGTTGAAATGATTTTGTCATTATCTTTCCTATTATGTATTTTGCTCCCAACATATCATTAAGTCTATTACACATTATGTTCAAATAATTCACTTATTGTATTGTTGGATGAAATCAAATATCACATAACTATTATTTTCAATCTGTTTTAACTGACGTATGAATTGCAAAAGCAATCAATTGTGAGCATGAATATATAGTTATCGATGTGAGAGTATACTATATCAGAATATATATTTATGGTTGAAGTAGTAATTGTATCACTGTATACCAGTCTACTGGAGGTGATGGTGAAGCGAGTCGGAGAATTCATATGTTCATTCCTTGGTGTTGTTTTTGGTGTTAACTGTTGAGGAATTCCATAATTTATTCAGTTCAACTAGCATAAATATTGATTTTAAATGATTTGAGATGCCCAGGCTGACTGTGTTATTACACATCAGATTGTATTGCATCCCTTATTTATGACCTAACTACTTATATTAGGTCGCCTAATTTACTAAATGTTGGTCCATTTAAGGAAGTGTTGCGTGTCAGAATGTAAATTGCTCACTGACGTTATGACATTTAAAGCGCAGTCATTTCTATTGCTGTAAATCTCTCGGTTACATAGACATTTTTCATTAGATTCACTAATTCAATATATAGTCATGGAAAAATTCTCGCTTCTAGAATAATTCGAAGCTGTTTGGATTTTTTTTTCACATGACACACAGACACATTTTTGCATAACTTTATATTTAAAGTGGGACTATGAAGACACGAATGTATAAAAGTAAGTACAATACAAGTGTCTTCGTCATAGAGGAGCATGTCAAGTCAATAATTTCATTTGTTTCTACATTTACAGGCAGAATTAATCTTCTAAAAAATCAGTTTACGAATTGGTTGGGAACTAACAATAAGATAAATGAAGTTTGTTGGCAAGATATTTAGCATCTTAGAGCACAAAATAGGTATTAATCGACCCCCTCACCCTCCCCTTAACCTTGTATTTGATTCGCTTTAATTTAATTAATGGCCATTTTATCAATGGGAAAACATAAACATCTAAATCTAATTACAATGATAATCACACGTGACTATAATCCATTCTATCATGTCCATAACCAACTTAATTAATCATAAAAACCATAATTATAAACGTATACAAAACTTCCTTCTTAAATAGACTTTTATTTGATAAAATTCCAGTAATAATAATAATAATAATATTAATAATAATAATAGTAACAGTCAAATGTTTGGTTGCCATCACATTTTAACTAAATGTTGCTGATTTATATGACCTTTTATTAATTATATTTGAATAAGAAGAAATGATGGATTCATAGATGATCAGTTTACTTAGTATATATGTTTTTATATCACATGTTCAACAGGCATTTATCATATTGCATAACATGTGTCCTTTCATAGTTTTGATTATGTTCACATTTTAGAATAATTCAATCTATGTAACATCTAAAATTGGATGTAGATGGCTAAGAGTGCAATGTTCATTTCTGTTTCCCTAGCTCTCATTATGTTTCTCTACTTAATAGTTAACGGATTATGTAACTATGGATACAAAGTAAAAATAATGTAATGAAATTAGTATGAAACCAATTAAAAGCTTTGTTACTATATCACATTTAATGAAATATGAATCAAACGTGTATTTCTTGTAAAATCTCAACAATGAACATTGTGGAACAAATGTGATTAACTACTTATTTCAAGTGATCTAATTCTTCTACATTTGTATATAACTGAATAAATAACTGAAATGTTATATTACAAGTGTAATATTGAATACAACATACAAGTTATAACTCGAAAATTGTTGAGCAATCACGATAGATAGAAAAGAATCACTTAGATAGCACCAATCAATGCATGAACACGTCGGTTACGTGACTACTAATCCCCAAGCCAGAATGAAGAAAACAATACAATTAAGTCAACCACCAGACAGTCAGATTATATTTCTCTTATCCATTTATATACAAATCTAATCTACACAGTATGCCGTTGGGAAGTATAACATTTATACAAACGGGAATAATAATGATTAAGGATAGGGGTACAGACATACAATTAGTTTATTATGGTTCTTTAATGACAAAAGAAACGATTACAGTTTGAGTTTAATAGGAGGTTAGGGCTAGGGGAACATTACAATAATATAAATGAAGTAACCTATAAACATAAGGTGGAAATAAATAAAACAGTCTTCTGGAAAACAGTTCGAGAAGTTAGTTACTCTTCCCGATATAACAGAAGTAATAGTCAACTAATTTAGATAGTGAATAATAGTTATAACCAATGAATGGTTTGAAGCAGCCTGCTTGGAAACTTGGGCTACCATATTTCCATATATCTCAACAAGTTACGTTATTTTGTTTTAATTGTTCAATAATGTCACAATGTCGTAATGTATATTTATACGTTTATATAAAAATTTACAACACAATGTAATGAATAATACAGTGAATTTCATGCACAGATATAAAGGTAGCAGGTAACACATATTATAAGGAATGAAAATTCAACAGATATCTCTTCCAGAATTCTTATTCTTAACAACAGGTTGTTTATTGGAAAGTGCAGTACTGTCAACTTCTGCTTAGCCTAAACATATATCGTAACCGTAGCATCGTCACAGTTCAAGAACCATGACTACTAATCGTATACAACCACAATTCGGTATCACTAATGCGTAACTGGAATATTCGTCTGGATAGTTCCATCACCATGGAAAGGAATGTCTGTGACCATGCTACGTTTATAAATATGCACTAGTGTAAGTCCAACCTTGTAAGTGTAAAGTGACTATAATGATTTACTGATATCAAGATGCCGTTTAGAATATCTGAACAAATATATATACGTGCATATTATTCATGTCTGTGTGCCCCCAGACTACTCATCATTTGTGCCACCTCACTTTGCCGATGAATTCACTGAGCTCGCTGAGACTACACTAAATGGGTTTCTTTCAGTCGCATGTGGTGACTTTCTTTCGTCAGACTGGATTTTCAGGGTCTTCATTATTTTTGGTTTCCATACAAAACAGACAGTTTATTATTATTCACTTCCCAATGCCCCTATCTTCCCATTTAGCACATTAACTGTTAATATACCACTCCCCATTTATGAACCATAGTTAGTTTACTGTGTATATGTTACCCCAGTTTGCAGTCACTATTACCTTTATTTTGTATTAATGTTGGTTTGTTAATTGGTTGAGTGAGTGGTCAGATTCTGTGTATATATAAAGGAATGTTTGAAATATAATTCGATTTTGTCTGGTTGGTTCGTCAATCTTGTGTTCTCTTATTTCAGGCTTGGGATTAAGTAGGCATCGGATAAACGTGCAGTGACCAGCTACATACTCTCATTACGGTTCTTATTGTGTCTTCGTACGCACAAGGTTATATCAACCACTTGGTCATACACATTAATATGTGAAATATTAAAGTAGATGAAGATAATAAAGTGCTTCTTTTTCACTAATTTTCAAAGAGAGTACTTGGTATTCTAGGATTTTGTGCAGCCGGTTGATCCAGATCAATTGTTATGCCTAACTAATACAAACTAATTTAAATCTATGCTTATTCAACTGTTGGTTTTACATTATCTAACTAGAGATGACCAAACAATGTGTGGGTTATTAAAAAATTCGAACCGCATGATTTTAGAGTCATAAAAACAAAAGCATTATATCAACCTTGTTAAATAAATTGACCATCAATTCTGATTGAACGAATGTTACCCAGAAGATATGTAAACAGTTTATTGCTATGTAATCATAATGCATTAAGATCTTCCCGCATTCACAATACTTGTAAACTATCGCTGTGTCGAGGAAATCCGCTCAGGATGGACACATGGAAACAGAGACTGATCAATTTCAAGCCACGACAAGTCAACGGGAAGATCCAAATACATTGTAGTTATATGTACACACCCGTTGCACAAGTATGGCGTCTAAACTCAGTAGCAAAGTGGTGAACCCAGTGGTATTTAACACGAAACAAACTGAGTTCGAGCCTCGGTATGAACATCAACACTGAGATATACGTACAACCAGCCGACAAGTCCCACGTGACACGAAACTCGCTTCTTGGATTCCCATTACCAGCCGCAATCTAACTTAAACAGTTTGTTGCTATATTTCAAATTATTAAAATTGGGAATTCTACATGCAAACCTCTCCGTCGAATACGGAGTAATGATAGTCAAGTGTTCATCATGAGATCTGATGGTTCCTAGTTCGATTCACTGGCGGAACGAAGAATGTACACTACAGTAGAACTGCATTCTAAGACAAAATAGCTGCCTAATCTTCAAATAAATATATGTATATTTGCATTCACGTAATAATCTATTATTGTAAATGTCGAAAATGTGTTGTTGACCTAATTTCTTTTTTCTTATTTCTTTTATCAGTAAATCTCTAATTTGTTTTCTAAAGGTCTTGTATAGATACAAATAAAAGCAATGCGTTCATGCATTTTACAAATTATGATTACATCTAATTGGCCGAATTTAAAGAACTATACCCAAAAAGAAATGGTTCAAAGTTTACAAATAAAAAAATGAAATTACATTCAAAAATTGTTGAATGACTTGGATTGTGGTTAGTAAGTTGAATCCAGGATGAGCGTTACACAGATAGCTGATATGTTTCAAATAAAATGAAACACGAGTCCTGGATTTTGCATGCCAGCCACAATCCAAATCAAACAATACTTGTGAATAATTGCTATGTTGAAACTATCTGCTCAGGATGCACATGTGGCGCCAGAAACTGATCAATTTAACTCCATAACAAATCAACGGGAAAATTTAAACACATTCTGATTAGAAATCATTGAATTAAATCGAAATTACGACTTTGTATTATCTTTATTTGTCCTTTGTATTTTATGGTTTTTCTAACGAATTACCACATTATAATTGAATTATGTAGGGATCATTAAATGATAACTTGATATCATGAATTGGTTTCAATCAAACAACCATTGACTATTATCCAGTGATTTCTGATGATCAGGGGGTTTTTTGTCTAATTCCGACCAATTTATAATATCAAATTACTACATTATGTGATTTCGATTATTTGCCTTTATTAAGGGAAACATTGCGCAAATGATTAATTTATGCAAAAATATTTTTAATGAAAATAATGTATTACGTCATTACTATGAATCCATTAATTGGTCATTGTGTAGTTACCAATTAAATATTCGGCGAGTCCCTTATACTACCGACTGAATTTTATTGATCGAATTGTAGTGTGAACATTAGGCTACATGATTCGTAATCACTGGCACTATGTAAAGAAAAGTAGTTTTGTGTTAAGTGGAACTGAGTGACTGGAGATCAAATCTACGAAAGAAAACATAAATTCCCTCAAATATTAAAGGAATGCCTTCCTGCCTAGTGCAAAATAACACAATAACTAGGTCAGCTATATCCTGCCGACTATCCTCAAAACCACTTTCCATTATTAAGAAGTAAATATTTTATAAAACATAAATTACAGCATAAGTTGTCATAAAATCTAACTGAACTACACAATTTATTTTTAAAAAAAATCAAAGTTACTTAAACAGATACACATCATGTAAAGCCAATCTTCACTAAGAGAATAACTGTAGTTCAATAACGAAGAAAGTATGTGTAGCAAACGAAATATAAACTGAAAATATCTTCATTAGTGTTTTAACTTCTCCATGTTTACAAACTTATATTGATCAAATGGCTCATGTTGATCATTTAGTGAATTATTTCCTAGTTGTAACTGAAACTTCCACACACCTGGACGACGTTATCCATAAACAAGGAGGATATGATACAGATGTAATGGAGAGGATTGGCAAAACAAGGCGACAGTAGTATTTCTATAACTGGAAAACATCTAGAACTCAAACCAGCCGTCACCCAACACTAAAGTCAAAATTTTCAATACAAGCTTCAAGACAGTTCTGTTGTACGGAACTGAAACTTTTGTAGAGAGCTAGGAAACGTATCGTCTAAAAATTGCAAGTTTTTATAAACAGCTGTTTGCCCAAGATACTACAGACTCGTTGGCCAAATACCGTCAACAACGACTTTCTGTGTTAGTGTACCAACTACTTTAAATTCGAGAAAGAAATTAGGAAAAGACGATGGAAACGGATAGGACGAACGTTGAAAAAATCATCTAACTGTGCCAAAAGACGAGCACTAACTTGAGGTCTTCAACTGGAAAGGGAAAGAGGAAGATCAAAACTCATTACTTTGGAAATAGGGGGCAGCCACGAAAACAACTGGGAAGGTGAGCCCAAGACATAATTTGTTAGGGAATGGTGGTCAGAGGCATATACTCTGCATTGGGTAACAGGAATCTGTTGATTTAGAAATTGATTTTCATAATTTGTTGATAAATCTATAAGTATTCCAATTTGATGTAACAATAGTTGTTGATATTTCATAAAACATATCATGAATAAAACATATTTATTTAATACAACTCATAAGCTTAAGCCATATTGTTCACAATTAGACCCTCATCAGAATCTACTCTAAGAATACAGTCATATTTATATACAACTATGAAAGTTGTATGATGAATCAATGCAATTTCACGATGAGCTGTGATGATTAAACAGATAGATTCTATACTTAATGATAATAAGTGAATAGTATAAGTTGATAGTGTGAGAAGAGACGTACTAATTGTAGTAATGTGAATAATAAAATCATGTAGAATAAATATTTCAATACAGGAAGTAGATAAGAAGTTAAAAAAGAAAAACGAACATATTAAATTAGTGCTTAATTCAATTTTGATAGCACAAATTGAATTAAACAGTTAACTATCTGTACAAACTCCCCTAATTGAAATTAGTGCTTGCCAAATGCTACGTAACAGGAAGTGCATGAGTGTGTGCATAGCTTATTGTTCATTTCATTGTCAGTATCATAAAACTCATTAAATTTCATTCCTCATTATAATTACATTCTTTCATATTCACTATAATTGTCATTGGTATTTTCTCAATGATAAAGTTGAATTTTATTATAATTCAATAAATAAAAGAATATCTAGTAGATAATTTTCACCTTAGGAGGGTGATATGTAGGTATACAAAATGCACTTTCTTGTAGATAAACTAATTATTATGGGAATAATAAATCCCATATGTATCCAATTCTCTCAAATTAATAATGTTGCAGGTTTAGTTGGTTAAATTAGTCACAGATTGATGTTGATCAGGTAACAATGAAAAACAGGAAGCACTAGACAACTGTTTTGTCGCAGTATGAGGTTCTTCTGGAGTGCGTACTATAGATTTCAACCCAGGGCCTTCAGGTCAGTGAATACCTCACTCTTTACACCTCTTTGCACCATTGGGCCGGTAGGCATCTATTTACAGAATTCTCGATTCCATCACTTTGTAACGTAACACGACGATCATCAATTATCAACAGTTATGACTGTTTAACAAGTTTGAAATCAACTAGTCACAACTTCTTACTTGATCCTTAGGTGTATCGTGAAGTTAGTCACTCGTGAGCTGATTATTGTAATTGGAATAAAGTAATTTGTTGAGATTGTTATCATGCTGGATTCGTCACAAACTGGTTTTGGTAGGGTGCCATTGGACAACATGATGAAACAACTACTCAATATACTATGTTTGTTCAATGGTACCCTATCAACATTTGTCTATAATGAATTCAAACAAGTAAATCTTAATATCTTACTTATTTACTTACTTATGCCCGTTAATCCTTGCTGAGGAGCACAGGCCGCTCACCAGGATTCTCCATTCAACTCTGTACCTCACCAGTCCTTTCCAGCTGTTTCCAGTTGCTGCTCATCCTTTTAATATTTGCTTCCAATCCTAGACGCAGCGTGTTCTTTAGCCTTCCACTTTTCCGTTTACCAACAGGATTCCATGTTAATGCTTGTCTCGTGATCCAGACTGATGGTTTGCGTAATGTATGTCCTATCCATTTCCAACGTCTTTTCCTAATTTCCTCTTCGGCTGTAAGTTGATTTGTCCTCTCCAATAGTAGGTTGTTGCTGATGGTTTCCGACCAACGGACATTTAGTATCTCGCGTAGACAGTTTTTTATAAATACTTGTATTTGTCTGATGATGTTTGCAGTAGTTCTCCAAGTCTCAGCTCCATACAGCAGGACATGTCTTCATGTTCGAATTGAAGAGTCTGATTTTGAGGTTAGTTGATATTTGTTTTGAGTTCAATATGTTTTTCAACTGTAGGAATGCTGCTCTGGCATTGCCAATCCTTGTCTTTACATCTGCATCGGACCCTCCTTGTTCATCGATGATGCTCCCAAAGTATGTGAAATTATCTACTTCTTCCAGAGTTGCTCCATCAAGTTGAATTGGATTGGTGCTCCATGTGTTGTATTTGAGAATCCTTGCTCTTACCCTTACATATGTTCAAGCTTACTGATGCTGAAGTTGCTGCTACACTGGTTGTCTTCGCTTACATTTGTTGGTGTGTATGTGCTAAGAGAGCTAGATCATCCGCAAAGCCCAAATCATCGAGTTGCATCCTACTTGTCCATTGAATCCCGTACATTCCCTCAGATGTGGAGGTCTTCATGATCCAGTCAACCACTAGGAGGAAGAGAAAAGGTGAGAGTAGACAACCCTGTCTGACTCCGGTCCTCACTGAAAATGCATTTGCCATTTGTCCTCCATGCACGATTTTGCACTGTGTTCCGTCGTAAGAATTCCGAATGGTGTTGACGAGTTTCTCTGATACGCCGTAGTGTCGAAGAAGTTTCCATAGTGTTCTTCTATCTACACTGTCAAACGCCTTCTCATAATCAATGAAGTTGATGTACAGTGACGAGTTCCACTCAATTGATTGTTCAACGATGATTCGTAGTGTTGCGATTTGGTCCGTGCACGACCGATCCTTACGTAAACCAGCTTGTTGATCTCGAAGTTGGGCCTCCACTGAATCTTTCATTCTGTTCAACAATACTCTGTTAAAGACTTTCCCTGTTACTGACAGTAACGTGACTCCTCTGTAGTTCTCACATTTGCTCAAATCTCCTTTCTTTGGTATCTTGATAAGATGTACCTTCTTTCCAGTCTGCCGGCATTTGTTCTTCCTCTCAGATCCTTTTGAATAAAACGTGGAGTATCCTTGCTGTTAGATCGATATCTGACTTGAGTGTCTCAGCTGGTATAGTATCCGGTCCTGTTGCTTTATCACTTTGGATTTGTCTGACGGCCATCTTGATTTCTTCCATAGTTGGTGGAGGGAGTGACATCAATCGGGAGATCTGTAGGTGCTGCATCGATGTCCGGTGGGTTCAGTGGAGCTGGCCTATTTAGAAGTTCCTCAAATTGTTCTACCCACCTATTCTTTGTTCTTGAATCTCAATGAGTGTTTTGCCTTCTTTGTTCTTGGCCGGTCGCTCTGGTTTACCATGCTTATCTGCCAGTTTCTTCGTTGTGTCGTATAGCTGTTTCATATTTCCTTCTCTTGCAGCCTTCTCCGCTGTCGTTGCAAGGCCTTCGATGTATTTCCGTTTGTCGGCCCTAATGCTCTTCTTTACTTGCTTATTTGCTTCTGTGTATTCAGATTGAGCCTTGATTTTCTCTGCTCTTGTTCGGCTGTTGTTGATTTCTATTTTCTTGTTCCTCCTTTGTTAAATTTTACTCAATGTCTCAGTGTAAATCCATGCCTTATAATGGTGCACATGGTTTAAGGGAGGACAATGAGTGAATACATATGCGCCATTGTGACCTATTCTGGGCCATTTTACTCAATGTTTCTAGTCACTGGTTACGGTAATCGCGAGGACCCCATCCAATAATAATAATAAATATGCATATTTGTGAAAAAAGAGAGTAGTATTTGAATAGAGCAGACTTAAATTATAGAAGTGCACATAAAGAGGAAAAAATACAAATGGATTAATCAAATTAAATCGTCGTTTGATTAAGATTGAGATTGGTTCAATGGATCTTGCGTCAGCTACGACAGGAGAACGGGAGGAACTTACTTCTTCTGTATGCACAGTTCCAGCCTCTTGACCCGTATAGCTGTCGCTTCTGCCGTTTTAAGGACTTTCACTCTAACCGATCTTGGCAGATAACTATTTACACACAATATTATTGTGTATGACTGATTTGAGCTCGCCGCATGACCCGTTTGAATTAGGTGAACTAGTATTGAACTCTAGATACTTGTGACAACAACTTTGGTCAACCAAACCGGTAGATACTTCCGAGCACTGAGCAGTTAATTCTCTGAACATTTACCAATGTAACTTACTCCACAGGTGCAGTTGAACTGATAGATACAAAATGAAGTAGTAAGCTTAGATAATTTATCCTTCATTCTCTGTATCACCATTAAGCAAATAAAATATACCAGTTGTACTATCGCATCGTTAAATGATTAATAATCTTGTTTATTTCAATTATTCTATACGTTTCACGAGTTACATGATGATGATTATCTCAGCATTAACATTCTCATCCTACAGATAACCCGAAGAGAGAAAAAAAATTTATATCCAATTATCCTTGATATCTAAATAATGTTATATCTGCTGCCTCAGAACTGGCTATTTTTGTAACTTCTAATTTTAGAACTAATAAATGCTGAAACTGATGGCCATTTATCAAAAAGGATATTCTTCCTTCGAACGTCATTGTTTTTGATAAACTTTGGAATTTTTAATTTAATACTATAATTCATTTTAATTCAATTACGTTATGATGTTGTCTATGTATTTATTGAATGATATACATTTCTATGTAATTGTTGTTGCCTCCTCTACTTCACTCTACCTTTCGATTCTACTAATTTTACACTTTCAATGCATTTCTTCATTTTTATTTAAAAAATTAATTACTATTCAGTAAAACAAGAAATAGTTTCATTATTACATTATTAAGAAAGTAAATTGTTTTGGTAGCTGATTTTTCCCTTCAGAAAATTAAAATGTTTCTTAAAACAAAACAAAAAGAAAAAAAAACTTTTTTCATTTTAAATGAGGTAATAAAAATAAACACAATTTAATTTTCAATATTCAATCAAATTTTATGATGTTGAAATAATTTTTTAACTAATCAAATTTTTAATAGAAATTTTTATATTCAACTATGAAAGCTAGTTAAATTGTAAGATTGTCTTTTGATTGTCAATTTAGTGTTAACCAAGAGTGGGGGGGGGGAAGTAAGTGATAAAAATTTATATTGAACTATTAGATTAAGGTTGCTAGCTCGAATCCGTGATAAGCGAGTACAGCCTTCAAGAAGAAACTTTAATGCTATACGGTGCATTGCTTTAAATAGCTTGACTTTTTGTTATATCTTGGATAATTGAGTAATTATGATGGTTGATGATGATTATGTCCGTTACTCCTCACTGAAGAGCATAGGCCGCTCACCAGGATTCTCCATTCAACTCTGTTCTCAGCACTCCTTTCCAGCTGCTTCCAGTTGTTGTTTATCCTTTCAATATCTGCTTCCAATTCTCGACTCCGTGTGTTCTTTGGCCTTCCACTTTTCCGTTTACCAACAGGATTCCATGCTAATGCTTGTCTCGTGATGCAGTCTGATGGTTTGCGTATGTATGTCCTATCCATTTCCAACGTCTTTTCCTAATTTCCTCTTCGGCTGTAAGTTGATTTGTCCTCTCCCGTAGTAGACTGTTGCTGATGGTTTCGGACAACGGACATTCAGTATCTCGCGTAGACAGTTTTTTATAAATACTTGTATTTGTCTGATGATGTTTGCAGTAATTCTCCAAGTTTCAGCTCCATACAGCAGGACTGTCTTCATGTTCGAATTGAAGAGTCTGACTTTGAGGTTAGTTGATATTTGTTTTGAAATTGAGTAATCATATTGCATCGAAAATAGTGAGCCTTTGATAATACCAATCAGTGCACCCACACGTCTTCTCGGTAATTATTAGTTCCAAAGCCGGAAGGAAGAACAAAAGGTAACTAAGTTAGCCACCAGATAGTCAGATCGTATTTTACTCACCCATTTATATACATTCAAAACCTGACCACACAATCTACTAGTAGAATGAATAACATTTATACATAACGGGAACAATAATGATTAGGGACTGGGGAGTAACAGATACGTAATTAATTGATTATAGTTCCTTAATGACTGAAGATACAAAGATAGTTTTTGAGTCTTATGAAAGTTTAGGGCTAGGAGAATATGACGATAATCTAAATGAAATAATCGATTTACATAAGGTGAAAATAAATGCAACAGTCTTCTGGAAAATACTTCGGGAAGTTTGTTACTCTTCCTGAATCGCTTGATATAACAGTTTTCTATACAATATTGCAGTTATTTGGATCTTAAAGACTTGATATTATCTCCATTCTATGTTCAGAAAAGAATTGTTGCAATCTTGTCTCTTTCTTGGCAAAGTATGATTTAATAAATAGTCTCACGGAGTCTGCAGATTTTTCATTTTGTCTTCATTAGATATTTGAATTGAACTGTTTATTCACATACTTCCCACTACGTAACAAGTTTACTTTCTTCACCTTTTATCTACTTCCTGTATTGAAATATTTATTCTACATGATTCTTTTATTCTTATTACTACCAATAATACATCTCTTCTCAGACTATCAACTAATACTACTCACTTATTATGACTAATCATATAATCTATCTGTTTAATCATCACAACTCATCGTGAAATTGCATTGATTCATCATACAACTTTCATAGTTGCATATAAATATGACTGTATTCTTAGAGTAGATTCTGATGAGGATCTAATTGTAAATAATGCTGTTCGCTCATGTTTGTGTTTTTCTAATTTGCAAGTTACGAATCTCACATTCTGAAAATGTAGCAACATTGAATCACAAGTGCTTCATATATGCAATTTTACAATTCGTAATCTAGCGCAACAACAATTAAGTGTCATCGGCGATAACTGTCTCATTCTCAGCACATCAAAACTCCACATGTCATAACTGCTCACTTGAGCATCAGGAACATTTCGAAATTACTCACTATTAATTTGATTCTTATAATCGAATGAAAGTAGTTATATGGAGATAGGCATTAAGTTTGCATGTTTGTGAAATCTACCTGGAACCCTCCCGGGGTTACTACCGGCCCAAAGACCTGATAAACGAGTCGGGTTTTGCATAGAGTTAGCAACTCCATCACCTAAAAACGACAACCCTGCTAATAAAAAGTGCAAATTAGAAAAAAACCCATTTAAATCCTTTAAATTCCAACCAAGGAGTTGGAAGGTTTTCACTTCGAAAAGTTATGGCGCCTCATAATGAAAGTGAGCTTCATCGGAACTCACGAAGCCGATGCTTCTGTTGACAACCGGAGCAACAATTGACATAGGTGACTGGCTTCAAATAGCTGTTATCTCAGCACTGGGTCACACCTGTGTCCCCCAATGTTTGCGTCACAGATGGAGTTAAAAACGAGTTCTATATGAAGTTCTCTAGCCTCCTTCAGAAAGCTAAGCGCTCAGAAATAGTAATTATATCAGAGATTTTAATGCTCACGTCAGTAGTCTAAATCAGGCTGAAAAACACTTATGTGAGTCACTCGAGATCCCAGCCCAGCGAACGGAAAACGGAGACCGTTTGATGCAATAATGTACAGATCACCGTTGATTTTTAGCTAGCACAAACTTGAAGCATAAAAAGAGACATCGTTTAGCTCGGCGACCTCCAACATCTACACAACGATGGACTCGAATTAACTACATCAGTATCAACTATCGATGGAAAAGCTGTATAGTGGACTGCCGTTCATTTTGGGGCACGTGTTTAGATTTTCACCACGCCCTAGTGAAAGCATGTGTCAATGCGTTATGCTGGTCTCAGAAAGGTCATGTCTAGACTGAATATGCCAAGATTGCATTAAGAAAGAGGTTGGCTAGGAATTAAGTTGCCCACAACCAACAGATTCATCCCAAAACAGCTTGGAACGATTTAAAAGCAGGTGTAATCGCAGCAGCGTTACCTGCACTTGACCTCAATCCAAATGTTGTGAAAGACCATTGGATCTCTGTAACAACTGGTGAACTGATGGAGACTCGAAAACCCATTCTAGCAGGCTCAGGGAATGACGAAGAGCAGTGACAATTTAAACGTAGACTGACCAAGAGTCAGAGTAAGAATCGTGAACAGTGGTGGGCAATAAGAGCAAAAGCGGTGTAACCATCGGCTGCGGCGAGCAGCTGTTCTGTCTTGTCAAGGACACTGTTATTAAGAAACTGACGATTAGTGAAACTATCTCGGAAAAAGTTAGGTTTATGATTCACTTTCAGTCTAGAAGATTGCAGTGATGAGCGATACACTTTCAGGAACAGTTCAACTGGCCCTAAGCTACTCTTATCTTACCTACTATCCCCAAGCTACCTGAGTTTAAGACTGACACAGGTCCCTCTGACTCTTAGTGAGGTTAAAAAGGATATGAGTGAATTAAAAACAAGGGAAAACAGCAAGATCTGATAGGTTGTCTACCGATATCTTTAAAGAAGGTAGTCCAGGCTTAACTGGTAGGTTGACTGATATATTAGCCGTAGTCTGGGAACTGAACATTATCCCATCTGACTAGTCTCGTTAGAGCTTATTGCGAATTGTCACGAGAAATTTCATCCTCAGGTGGGGTTCGTTAGGGTTGTCCCTTATCCCCTTTTTTTTTATCTAATTTTGTCGTGGTTGTTCTCTTTTAAGCCTAACTCACTTCTTTCAACTCTTCAGGAATTAATCTGTTTACATGAAGTTCTCTCGTCGACTTAGAAAACGCAGAAGATATAGTCCTATTTAGTGAAGATGCTGACAAGATGCAGAAATCTCCTGGACACCTTGAGTAACAGTGCAAACATATTCGGGATTCACTTCTCCCCTACTAAATGCATGATTTTTCGCCAGGATTGGCATAATTCTCGACTTGAATTAGTTATAAAGAGTAATGTAGTTGAATACGTTGACCACTTCACTTATCTCGGAAGTCTCATCACCCCTGGTAGTTTGCTGTCCTATGAAATCTCAGCGCGGATTCAGAAAGCCTGATGGGCATTCGCCAATCTAAGCCACTTATGGCGCAGGTGTGGTGTACGTATCTCAACTAAAGGCCTGGTGTAATACGCAGCAGTCCACGCCGTTTTAACATATGGCTGCGAAACGTGGGTCGTGAAAACCCAAGATATGCGTCGACTTCAGGTATCTGACCATAGGAATCTTCATATTATCGCTCGTATATCGTGGCACAGTAGAATAAGTATTATGGAGGTTAGACAAAAGGTTCTTGGGAAATCTGGTAAGTCAGTCGAAGAGGTCATTAACTTACATCGTCTGAGATGATTCGAATGTGTTGTGCATACTCGACCGCCGCCTGCCTCCTCTTGCAATGTTGGCTACGGTTGAAGTAGGATGAAAGAAGGGTAGGGGCGGCCAAATTAAAACATGGCATCAGCCCATGAAGTCTTTGACTGTTTGTCTAATCCATGTTGTGTGATGCAGATGATCTTATTGGAGTCGGGGTGATAATCGCAACAAATAGCTGGAGACCCTGGGCAACATGGCTCAGGATCGGTAACAGAGTATTAAGTGTATTCGATTTTCACCTTCATCTAGATCTTAATTTCTATTATGCCCTTCTGCTCATCTTTTCTTTACCCTTCTCTCTTGTATTCTGTTGTTGTTACCACTGTAAATTTAATCATGTAGTGCTAATGTGGTATGGCAACTTGTACCTACTGGGCATATAAGCCCGGTTCTACGTTGGTGATAAATGGAAGAATGAGTTGTTTGAGCAGAAGATGAAGCCTTTACTGTGAAACATGAAGACCACTGACTCGAGTGGTTGGTGGAGTCGAGGAGGAGTCTAACGAAGGAGTTACGAAAGAATTTCATACTGGAAAGAGACAGCTGTTGAATACTTCCTAGTTTTCATGTGATTTCAGTATTTAATAAGTGCTACTTTACGTGATATTTTTAAAGTTAATATTGATTCATTGTGATGCGCACTGACTGGGGGGGCTTACAGATTTACATGTTCTTTCCAACAGATAGAAGGAGATGATGTGAGTTATGTCAAAAATGTTCCCATTTTACAACCAATAAAATTTGACTGGCATAAACGAATAATCTCTCAGATGTATGGTGAGTTGTCTCAACTTCGACACGGTTTTCCTGTCTTTACATTCGGATCTCATCCTATGATTTTTGAAAGTTACCACCTGTATTCAACATGGCTTATCTAACTTACAGAATTATCTATATTTATTTGGTGTAAACTATTAATAAACTGTTAACTTCCGTCATCCCTGTCATCATCGTAAGATTCATAACCATCAAATACCTAGCATAAGTAAATAACATGATTTTGATTTTTGCATCATGGATTGATTTGAGTTGGAAATCCATCGATAAGTTGGACGGATTAAAAAGCCTTTCTTGTTCTATTATGGGAATCCTAAGCAACTACATTTCACACCCATACTACAAATATTTCGTCCTTACTGGTTTTCAATAGGTATCTAATAAATGTCGATATATAGTATGAACTAGAAGCCTTCATAAAATCAATAATAGCAATTTACATGTGTTGAATTAATGTAATTTCAGAGCTCTTATGAGAAGATATGATCGATAGGGTCTAACTATAGCAATCACGTAGGATTTGTTTTCTGGTGACAGTGGGTGAAGTTATGTAGTACGGAGAGTAGATTGATGCTAAAAATGTAAACTAGTAAATGTTTGCTAAGTAGTCTGAGAATTTAGCACTAATTGCATAATCAGATAGTCATTGGTTCGACCTGAAATAAGAATATGAGTAGGTACCATTAAAGATTTCTATACTACGAATGGATATCCAACTAATATGTTCTAGTTCTAAATCATTCCTTAACTTAGGTCATTCCATGATATAAAATTTAATATTTAATATTTTTTCGAACATTTAAGTAAGAATAAATAAAAAGGAATATTTTTCACCTTATTTAAAAATTTTCTATAAATGAATAAATGATAATACCACAAATTGATGGTAGTGGAAATTCTATCATTGGATGCCGGCCAGCCCTACGCTACAGAGAGTAAGGTGTTCACCAAACTGAAGCTCCAGCTGTGGAACCTACGGTGTGCACTGCCAAGTAGTTCCAAACTAGAATGAAACAGCTGTTTAGTGCTCCTTGGTTTTGAATAGTGCCCTACCAATATCAATCTGTGATGCATCCAGTCAATTAAAAAATACTGACTTCCACATAAACAATCTCATTTCAAATAAGTCTAAGCTAATGAATTGACTGAAAATTTTAGTTGGTAGGATACCACTGTAAACCAATGGGGGGGCACTGGACAGCCGTTTCGTTCTAGTATTGGACTTTCTAGAATTGTGCACCATAAGACTCTCCTCAAAAGACTTCAAGTTAGCAAAGATAATACTGTACCGTAATCTGCTGGAGGTGGGAATTCTACCATTTGACGTCGACTTTTTGGCGTAAAGCTTTAGGGTAGAATCTAGGGTGTGAACTACTAACTAGTTCCATGCTAAGGCACAACATCTATCCAATATTCCCTGGTTTTCAATGATACCCTGCCAACATCAATCAATTCAATTAATTTAAACTTAATATCATTCTCCATATACAACATCAATTCATATAAGTTTTAACGGTTCTACATTAGAAATACACTTAACGTTAAGATAATAATAATAATAATGAAACGACAATCTTTAATAGACATTGAAATATTGGACATAATAAATAGTTTACTGAATTATCTCCGGAGTAAACAAAGCTTACTTTGATGTTTTGTTTTCATAGAACTAAATTATTTAGTTTATCATTTTGTTTTACTTCTTTCTTTCTTTCTTTTAATCTGTACAAAAAAAAGCAAACCATGACAAAACTTGTTTTTGTTAAACTTTCATTTATACATTAAAGATGCCTATCTATATATTTGTGTATACTTAATTATAATACAATTTGTGTACAATTAGTTGCTAACCGCATAACTGTAAAATGAAAAATTTTAGACGAAAAAAAAAACATTTAATGCAATAAATAAAATAGTTAAAAAAAGAAAATGAAAGAAAGAGGAAATACTTAATGAAACTCCCCATTGTGAATATAAAGAAGAAAGAAAGAAAGCAAAGAAAAGAAATTAAGTAAACAACAGGGGTCATTTTCAAAGATTTAATAGACGATTTTGATGTATCACATACTTATCAAAATCTATACATTATTAGGTCCTCTAACATTTTAGTATTGTTATGTTTATGTTATTTTGATTAAGTTAACTAATTCTATAGCCTGGTTCTTCTATCTCATATATCGTAATAAATGGACAATGTAGCTGCAGCCTCTTCAGTCAGCAGTAGGTTTCAACATACATAAGAGGTAAACAAGACTCTTCAATACCGAACAACGAGTACCAACTAATTAAGCTTGAAGCAGAAGCTCTTGAAGATGTGGAAATATTTACATACCTAGGCATCAGTAGCATTGATAAAGAAGAGGAATCTGATGCAGATGTGCAAACACGAATTAGTGAGTCAGGTCAAGGACAGCATGTCTATAATCGAACACAAGATAGCTCTCCGTTAACCCCAAGTCAGAATCCTCAATATAAATGTCAAGAGAGTTCTATTGTATGGAGCTGAAACTTATATGAAGAATTACCAAAAACACCCTTCAAAGGATACAGGTATTTAAAAACATTTGTTTATTGAAGATGATACTCTGGGTTCGTTGGTTAGACACCATCAACAACAGCCTAATATGGAAAGAACAAGCCAACTTTCATCTGAGGAAGAAACTAAGAAAAAACACAGAAGGTGGACAGGGCACACATTGAAGAAATCATCAAACTGCGTTTCCAAGCATGTGCTAACATGGAATCTATAATTGGAAAGGAGAAGTGAAAGATCAAAGTACACATTGCTTTGGAAATGGGAGGCAGATGTAAAAAGAATGAACAACACTTCAGAAA
This sequence comes from Schistosoma mekongi, assembly GCA_034768735.1. Classification (NCBI taxonomy): domain Eukaryota; kingdom Metazoa; phylum Platyhelminthes; class Trematoda; order Strigeidida; family Schistosomatidae; genus Schistosoma; species Schistosoma mekongi. The sequence goes on along the minus strand of CM068307.1, from coordinate 10,151,570 downwards.
AACTGGAATGGAGATTCCAGGATAGAGTTGGATGTAAAATAGAATCCTGGTTGGTGGCATATGCTTCAAGAAGAATAACAGGTGAATAATTGAATCAGTAAACTAGTTCTATGATAATTTTGCAACTATTATGTAAATCTTAGCTTCTTGTAACATGTTTATTGATTGATATTGAAAGTTGAGCATTTAGTCTGAATTATTAAATGTTCATTATTGGATGAATCATGCACCATAGATAACATTGCCAAAGACTGTTGTATTTATTAGAACTGCATTAAAATAATTCTATAAAATTCTCCATTAAACATGAATACGAAGTAATCAGCAATTGGTTGTTATATTAATTCCCTTTCCTTGTATTGTTGGGAGTTATACAGACTGAAGTTTTACAATAAGTGATAATTAATGACTGAATTCAAGTAACTCTTGGTTGAAGTTAGAATTTTAAGACTATGGGTAGTGACTAATCAATAGCTTAAACGTTGATTTCTTACAGAGAAGTCTTAAAATCTTAGGTTCACTCCTTGATGAGGAAATAAATGTATACTGCAGTACATGTTAGTTTTCAATGACTTTCTAAATGAGGTTACTCTTTAGAATAAGCTTGTATTTTACCGTTGATTTTTAATGGAATAAAACCGATCAGTCTCTGTTGCCATATGTGCATCCTGAGCTGATTACCTCGATATAACGATAGTACACAAGTAATATTTAAGTTCATTACAAGTCAGCGGGAAAACACAAGCTTATCCTAATTATATAATACCCTTTGCATATATATGATAGCCTGGACACAGTAGCATAGTGGTGAATGCGGTGGCGTTTGGAAAGAAGCGGACTGAGTTCGAATCGTAGTGTGAACATCAACATTCGGATGGAGGTACATCCAGCCGATGAGTTCCAAATAGGACGAAACGCGCGTCCTGAATTTCCCTTACCAGTCACAATCCAACTTAACTATTAGAGGTTACTCTTTGGTGTAAAAATTATTTATTTATCTGGTCAATCCACATTAGATTTATCCACACAGCTGTTACAGTAGTTGTATATGGATTTACAGTACTACCTAAATGTCTTTTAGGTCAGTGATTGTTAGTAAACATTGACTCTCTTTTCAAAATAACATAAAAGTAATTTGTCAATATGCCTGTAAGGCATTTCACTTACTGTGAAGTGATTTTTTATGACAACCACAGTATAAGCAAATTAGATATCTGTCTAACACAAGTGAAAGATTTACTAATCAAATACTAAAACTATATCCAATTATTGGTGCTAATCAAATTTTATGGATTAGATCTAATGTAGCTATATGTCGAAATCACTTTGTAGAGACTATGTTGTAATGATAAGTAGGTTGTTGGTAGTCAGCAGGAAAGCTTACTTGACTTAGGTTTTACTTCAGTAGCCACCCCGTTTAGGAAGGTATACTTTCAATCTTGAAAGTATTAAAATCGAACGAGATTCGAAACTTAGTCATTGATTTCTACAGGCTGGTAAGTAACAACTAAGCTATTTCGCTAACACTATCATCTAAGAATTGAAAGATTAGTGCAAAAAATGTTTACTGCAACCAAACTCTATTCTACAAACACCCTCTCATAAGAACAGGAACCAAAGACAGATTCATTATATTTGCCTCATTCATGCGTCTATACCAATTCAACTGCAGCGTTGAAGCCAGTTACATTCGGCACACTATTTGCATGATCCACCATAGAATTTCAGAATATCATCCAGCCTGGGTGAGTAAATGTCAACCACGGCAAGCAAACAGCTCTATATTTGCACATTTGGTTGATACGGAACACCAAGTAGATAGGAAGATATCTTTTGAGATTACTTATCGAGTTTCGTCTCATCTACCCTATGGTTTATGAATATGTCTTCTTCATGCAGTGAAAGCCAACGGTATCCACCTTTTCAAACCGGACTTGTGTATACATAAGAAATTTGTACAATCCCTTTCTTTGTCTTGGCAATTATATCAACCAATACTTGGATAGTTCACAAATGACTAATTAAGCCCAATTCCTTCATTATTATTATTACTCCAATTATTGTTATTACTATTTTGATCCGTTGCATAGCTTCAAAATTTTTTGCCTTTTAATTGCCACTTAATTCTCACGCAATGGTCTTGACCATTAGATTTTTTGCAATTACTTTATCGGTTTCTTTCCCCAATAGATATTATGTAATCATCAATATGCCAGTCCATAAATTATCATTTATATACTTTCAAAACTATAATTACCTTATTCACATTCATGTCTTAATTGCTTTGTTACTCAGTCGTCGTAATTATTATATAAACAACTTTGAACTTACAACATGATTATCTCTAACAGACCGCCAATTATTTGGTAATGATTCTAAAACTATTGTAAATTATTTGTAGATGTATTAGCGTAGCTACGTAATGAAGAACTAATTGAAAAGAATTTTCTTCGCTCATTTCGTCTTTTCTTAAAGTGTTGATGTATAACTCATACGTTTAGAATAAAAATGGTGACATAGTATTAAACTGTGACATTTACATATAATGCCACTATTAACTCTGTTAATTACTAGTACCTTAATGTATTCCGATTTCATGTTTTATATTTCAGGGAACAACTGTGTTATGTTCATTTTTTTCAACTGTAAACTTCCTTTTCTTATTATGTTGACTTAGTTGTGTTCATAGAAAGTATTTATACTTAGTTTACCTTGAAATCATTGGTACTGGGTTATGCATTTCCAAAGTTCATATATACCGGTTCAATTCTTTTTTCGAAACATATTAGACATATAAAAATTAATGGGTACCATTGGTATTTTAGACCATAGTATACGAAAAGCTGAATATTGTAAAGAACTCCTAGGTTAAAGCATACAGATAGCACGGTAAGATGACAGTATATATACGGTCAAATGCGAAACGTGAAAAATAAGCGCTTAGATTACGACTGAGCCAAATATCATTTTGGTTCATTAACCACTTCAAGCAAATTAGAAGACAGTATTTATAGCTGAAGAAAAATAAATTATGTTACAGCGGAGAAAATAAATTGTAGTTATGCAGTGACGTTGCGTTGGTAACCCATAGAATCAGCAACAAAGAAATTCATGTATCTGACTAAAAGCAAGTTAGATCATTTTTCAATGAATTCGAAATGTAGACTACTTATATTACACATTCCCTCCTATCAAGAAAATCTTTACTGTTAGGCAAACTTTTACCTACAGATGGATGCACATTACAATAGTCCCAAACATAAACCATATACATAAATCCCGTTTAACCAAATCTTTCTATGGGGAAGGCATAGTGCAACGGACCTTATTTCCTTAATGATGCTAATAGGAAATTAATAACACAGCTATTCGTAAATACTCTTTACTGTCATTCGTGTTTTGTAACCCTAATTTTAACTTTGAATCTTAATGTCATAACAAATTCATAGCCATAATTACTAATTTTGCAATTACTATATGCTTTACCTAATCTTACAAAAGTGCTGATCTCTGTCATTTTTGGTGGATTAAAGCACTGTAGTACAAAAAAACATTGAACAAAATGTTGCTAGGCCCTGTGATTTACATACAGTTTTCTTCAACCAAACTTGGTTTGGTAACAACGTTTTGGATCACTGACTTAGTTTAAGTTCCAGTGTGATTAGTATAGAAACCTGGATTGTATCTGTTAATCCTTGTAATAGGAGTCTATCAGTTGGTTCAACTTCCATTTGGATATGTTAACAGATCTAGCTGTAACCATGTTTTGAGGTAGAGAGTTCTACTGATAGACTACATTAACTAAGATTCCCAATACCATTCTTAGTTATGATATATTGCTTAATATACATTTACGTTGAAATTTTCAGCAGCATTGATATCAGTACAGCATTTCTCGGTGACTAGTTGTCGGAATTCGAGAGTTCACTTAAGCACTGCGTTTTCTAGTTCTTACCCTGCACTCAAGCCGGAAATGTATCTTGTTAAACGGAAAAATTTAATTTCAAATCTTAGAACCCCCTTTACACATTCTGATTATTAATTTGACATCAAGAATTGATCCGAGTTAGAAAACCATTGGAAACACTACTGATTGTCTTAAATTAGAATGAAACAATGGCCCAATGTTTCGTGGTTTCCATTAGTTGCCTAACTCAGATCAATTAGTAACGTAAAGTCTAGATTAAACAATCTCCACAACACTTAATTACATTCTGACTAATATATCAAACAAATACACATAGTTGAAAATCAGGAAAACTACTTTTTGTGTGGAATTGTAGTGTTTAAAACAGTGTGGAAATGTAATTTATGATTTTACAAATGAAGTCTTTAGAGTTGCGAATTAATACATATTAGACGGATGAATTCTTAATACTATTTCGAGATACGTTGTTACTACGTTACTAAAACATTTAAACACTACTATTAGCATAATAACAATATGCATACTGTTGATTGTAATATACTACTAACAAATAATTGCTTAGTTTTCGTTTACTATCGACATAGGAAGACAGAAAACTTCATATGTAGTGTACGAACTCTTCAAGTTTTGTCTAGTAGTTTCAAATCCATTTAATATGATTGTCAAATCTAGAATTTTAATTATATGCATTTTTGTATAGTTAATTAGTATTTGTTCTTAATACATAGTTAATAATATGTCCTTTAAATGGACAGATTGATGACTTAAATAACAAAATATATGTAGTATTTATGTCTATAAATACATTCATGTTATAACTGAATGCCATAAAGAATACTGAATTTGAATTTAATAACACAAATCAGCTTGGGCAGTATATTCATCACGAAGCAGGAAAAATGAATAAATATTTCGTTCAAGTATGAAACTTCTTAGCAGAACCTATTCATGACACTAATAAGTAATCAAACCTAGTACTTTGGGGTTTTACGACGAACGCCTAACCGTTAGACCGTGTCTAGTTTAAGAAAGTGACTTACCAGTAACGGTAGATTAGGTTGCTCAAATATATCACGTTATAACTAAAGTTCGGAATATCAATCGTTGGATTCTAAATGGCCCAGATATCATATGCTTGAGTTCACTGTCCAACCTGAAGGTTCTTGGATCGATATTTTGTTGGGACAATGTAAGCTCACTACTCAGGATTCCAATACTAGGACAAAGAAAGTGCATATTACTTCTTGGATCTCATCGGTTGCTTAACTTAGGCCAATTTGTGGTATCAAATCCGTATTTATGTCAGTTTTACTCTGCGTCAAAATAGACTATATATCGGGTGCATTAAGATTGGTCACTAGAATTAATGATAGTTAGGTTGATTTACTACACCATATGACTGAGTATAAGAAGAAAAAATAATTGGTCAGAAAATATGGACTGTTGTATATAGTTTATATTATATATATGGACTACTTAAAAGAAAATCAACAAGATTAAAATTCATTCAAAGAGTAAACGATCGACTGGATACTCATTTCATAGGCAAATTATTAACTTACGAAATTATTGCCCAGATATCACGCTTAATAACTGACCTCTGTATGGTATCCTCAAAGTTCGGTAGGAGACTATCCAATCTGTCCAATAAAAATTAATACGTTAGCCTTCTCATTTTTTTCCATTATATTTCATATTCTTTCAATTCGAAGGGTGGTGCTATTATAGAGTATGAGGTACTTTTATACCATTTGTGTTCCTGGTTAAACACAGATGCCCGTTTTTTCAGACCCTTCTGCATCCAAGTCAATGCATTATATCAAAGTGACTATGTGTAGGCAGATATACAGTATTTGTTGGATTTCAAATGAAGTCTTGAGTGAATTCTGTAGGTTACTGTTTTGTTGATGAGTTTTGGACGTTTTAAATAAACGTTTTACCCTTCATTTCTCCGAAACTACAATTTCAGCATTCTTAGCTAAATTGAAGGCTGTCCTATGAATTTTCTTGTAGTGAATCCATTATGAAATTAGAATTACCCATCACATTCACTGCATCTATGACTATGCATTCTTTATTCAGTATGAAATACAGTAATTGTATCATCGACTGCATCAGGTATCTGTCGGTATAATCTAGAATCTACGTACCTTGTCAAAGTTCGTACGAGTATGTCGGGATTTTGTCCGAATTAAAACGATCTTGATTTATTGATCGAAACTGGCGGCACAAGTTATCAATGTCATAAAGAAAGGAAGATTTTCACAGAATAAAGAATACTTAGACGAACCAAGCCCATAATAAATGAATTTCACAAGATATAACAATTGATCAGTAAATATGATTCATATACATAACACTTGACTATTGACCTCATTATTACATCCTGTGAATAATTTATTTACATCGGTGCTACATAAGACGATTTAGTGTAGAACCATTCAGTACGAAGTCTGTGAATGACTGATCTCGTAATAAAACGTGACTTGTACATAAACTGACTATATATATGTTCTAAGTAAGAATCATACTTAAATATGATTAACTTTTTACCAATGAAAATTTGTATTTCTCACTTGGCAGTGATTATATTTTATATTTCTAAAGGTAATTAATCATTCAGATTTGCTCATGGCATTAATACACAAATCAAATGTTAACTGATTAAATCTGGTACCTAATAACAATTGTATTAAATGGAAGGTAGCTTCAGGTAGTTTAAATGAGACTCTGGACCTAGGTTTCATGCTATGAGAGAAACTATGCCGTCTTGTGGATTCGATCCCAGGTAACCCAGCTTCATAACTTTGATCGTTATCACCGAAATATTTAGGCCAAGACTGATCCCCTTGGGACTGTGATGTGTATATTGGTCAACCGAATTAATATCCATCAATTACTTTATTGTGCTAATCTAATTCTAACGACTGTGAATATGAATTCTTCGTAGAATGGTTGATAAGTGGCAATTTTTATTAGTATTCTGTATACCATATATTGCACAATTCCAATTCTACTCTTATATATACAGTAATATTTTAAATTTTCAATGCAGAGCATTTTCTGCATTTGATATAACTAGTTTCACAATAGGAAATGCATAGTCGAATGTAACAGTGGAATCTGCAGTACAAAATCATATCAAACAATCTGTCATAAATGTTTGCTGTATTTCCTATTTGAACTTCTTTGGTCCTCTTTTTGTTAGTTAGTGTAATTTATGTAAAATAATTCATTTTAAGCTCTAAACAGTATCACAGTCAGTCTGTTACAACACAGAACTTGGTACGTGAGTACATCAGTTCAAGTTTCCATGCCTCAATTAGCAGATAGAAATTAAATTGTCGGATCAAGTTCCAAAATGGGGGAGGTAGTGACAGGGTTGGTATTAATGGAGAGAGGATTAGAGACCAAAAATAAGATTTATATATATATATATATAATTAAGTAAACAGAAAATTATTATGAATTCAGAAGCTCGGCATTTAGAAGAGAACAACGAATGGATGCACTCACACCACTGCAAGCGATTTTGAGTCATATCACCCAGTCTCTAACCATTGGTTATAGTCATAATGCGAACCCCAACTAGGTAGTTTGCACTTATTAACAATGCTCAGCCCAACTGTCAATGATTTCATGGACTGTCGCTATGTTTTGATTTGCAGCCCATATGTTTTCCAGCCTACTCCTACACCAGACAGTATTGTTAGTCGAGGTAGTTGGTGGATAGGCATATGTAAAACATGTTCTAACCACCTTAGCTGGTGTAGATTCACTACTCTATCAAACGATTTACCATATTTACCTAATACTCTATTCCTAACCCATGTATTGCTTACTCAGTGTTCCCAGAAAACACGAGTAGTGCTTCGAAGACATCTATGATCTAATACTAGAAGCCTACGAATACCCTCCATCTTCAATGTCCATGTTTCATACACATAAAGTGGAACGGATCAGATTATTGAGCAATAAGCGTATCCTTTGTTCAGTAAACAGATGTCTCGTGTACACCACAAGTAACGAAGATTGGCAAAAGGCAATCGATTCTTCAGTATACGAGCAGGGATTTCATCAGATACCAGACCACCAGGACTGATGAGACTTCCAGGGTAAGTAAAGCGGTCAGCGCAATTATGATTTTCACCTGGTAGACTGACATAAGCTACAGTTGATATGTTTGATATGAGTAGTTTCAAATAACGTCAGTTACGACAGCAAATTGTTAATTAATACTACATTTTTATTTGCGCCACTGATCCATTAAAACGACTGTTACCTACTAGGTATCATACAATTATTGAAAGCTGAAAACAATGAAGTTGACTTCAGCCTGTAATATGAACATATGTAATAATACAGGTATTACCAGAAGGCATACAATGTTCTAGAGAAGTGTAGTGAGAAGATTGTTCAGGAAATCTAAAAGAGAATAGAACTACAGAATATGTAAATCCATGAGAGAAACAATCAAATGTAAATAATTAAAGTAATCGACACTAATTGGTAATAACACATATGTAAGATTCGAATGATATGATAATCTGCGCGAAAATTTCGAATTCTTTACACATGGTGTTTTTTCAAATTATTCAAGCATAAAGTTGGAGAAAAACATATTTACATAACATAAATTTATGATTCATGTTTTATGTATGTTATTTTTACCACATGCAGAGACTAAATAAATAATGTTAACCGGTAAACAGGTACTCATCATTATATATATATATATATATATACGAGTATATGTATATATAACCAAGAAATGGATTTGCTTCAGGTAGATATTCCTTTCTTTACAACATCAAAGTACCGATAAAAAACATCACAATTTGTATTAATACTGTGTATTTTATTTTAATTTCTTGTTAAACATATTCTAGTAGTTGTTACTGTGTTTATGATCTAAATAATATTTGTTCACATGGGGTTTGGGTTTTGTTGTCACCTATAAAACACCATTGAGAAGTTGCTATTCTAGACTTTAGGAAAAATAGTTTTTATCTTGTTCATTATTTTTAATGATATTTATCCTGTGATTAAATTTACCTGCGAATATGAACATGAAATGAGTATGACATTTCTAGAAGGACAGATTAAATCTATATATTAAGAGATGTAATAAAATGAGAACAAATGGGTTGGTCAATACACTCATTTCCAAAACTTCAGGATTACTTATTTATTTACTTATGCCCGTTAATCCTTGCTGAGGAGCACAGGCCGCTCACCAGGATTCTCCATTCAACTCTGACCTCACCAGTCCTTTCCAGCTGTTTCCAGTTGCTGTTCATCCTTTTAATATCTGCTTCCAATTCTCGACGCAGCGTGTTCTTTGGCCTTCCACTTTTCCGTTTCCCAACAGGATTCCATGTTAATGCTTGTCTCGTGATGCAGTCTGATTGCTTGCATAATGTATGACCTATCCATTTCCAACGTCTTTTCCTAATTCCCTCTTCGGCTGGAAGTTAGTAATGGATTGCTTCAGGTAGATATTCCTTTCTTTACAACATCAAAGTACCGATAAAAAACATCACAATTTGTATTAATACTGTGTATTTTATTTTAATTTCTTGTTAAACATATTCTAGTAGTTGTTACTGTGTTTATGATCTAAATAATATTTGTTCACATGGGGTTTGGGTTTTGTTGTCACCTATAAAACACCATTGAGAAGTTGCTATTCTAGACTTTAGGAAAAATAGTTTTTATCTTGTTCATTATTTTTAATGATATTTATCCTGTGATTAAATTTACCTGCGAATATGAACATGAAATGAGTATGACATTTCTAGAAGGACAGATTAAATCTATATATTAAGAGATGTAATAAAATGAGAACATTGGTCAATACACTCATTTCCAAAACTTCAGGATTACTTATTTATTTACTTATGCCCGTTAATCCTTGCTGAGGAGCACAGGCCGCTCACCAGGATTCTCCATTCAACTCTGACCTCACCAGTCCTTTCCAGCTGTTTCCAGTTGCTGTTCATCCTTTTAATATCTGCTTCCAATTCTCGACGCAGCGTGTTCTTTGGCCTTCCACTTTTCCGTTTCCCAACAGGATTCCATGTTAATGCTTGTCTCGTGATGCAGTCTGATTGCTTGCATAATGTATGACCTATCCATTTCCAACGTCTTTTCCTAATTCCCTCTTCGGCTGGAAGTTAGTTTGTCCTCTCCCATAGTAAGCTGTTGCTGATGGTTTCGGAACAACGGACATTCAGTATCTCGCGTAGACAGTTTTTTTATAAATACTTGTATTTGTCTGATGATGTTTGCAGTAGTTCTCCAAGTCTCAGCTCCATACAGCAGGACTGTCTTCATGTTCGAATTGAAGAGTCTGACTTTGAGGTTAGTTGATATTTGTTTTGAGTCCCATATGTTTTTCAACTGTTGGAATGCTGCTCTGGCATTGCCAATCCTTGTCTTTACATCTGCATCGGACCCCCCTTGTTCATCGATGATGCTCCCCAAGTAAGTGAAAGTATTCACTTCTT